>CP126895.1:114095845-114478345 GCA_030440675.1 Furcifer pardalis
GGAAGACCCAAAGTGCAATGGATTAATTGCCTAGGAAAGACATAGGATATAACATGCAGAAATTGGCCAGGGTTGACCAGGACTGTGGAGGACAGGGCATTTTGGAGATCTCTCATTCATAGGGTTGTCATAAATTGGAGAGGACTTGACAGCACATAACAACACCCATTGTATTCTAGACTTAATGCCTTGACAGACCAGTTTCTTTAACTGTAGTTACAGCATACTGTTTTAATTGTGTTTCAGCTGCTGTTGTTTTTTGAAACACAGGAAATATGAGAAATAAACAAACTACAGATGGCTTAAAATATATTCCTTTTGAAAATACAGTCTGTGGGCTAGCACTCCATCCATCCATCCAGTGGGAGAAGCTGTTAAAAAGAATACAGTTGATAAAAAGTATGCCTCTCTGGAATCACACACACACAGCCTAGAATGGGATGGGGTAGGCTACGCAGGAAACTCTATTAAGCATCTTCTTTTTTAAAAACTGCAAAGGACTCCACTGAAGCACCTCCACTTGACCCCAAGTCCCATCCTGGGACATAGCAGGATGTCATAAAAGAAACCAGGATCCCCCTCTGTCCCTGAGCAGGGGTGAGATTATTGTACAGTTTTAACTATATTTTGGAATAGTACCCATGCTAGTCTGTGTTTCAGGCATATCAGAGAATAAACCAACCCCCCGCTCCCCAACAAGCAAAAACTCTGTAGTATTTTAAAGACTAACTGTTATATTTCAATGTGAACTTTCTTGGAGACTGTTTGATGAAGTGGACTTGATCCATGAAAGCTCACACTGAAATACTGTATAACAGTTAGCCTTTTAACTATACTGTATGTATTTTATTAATGTTTATTATTAACTGTATCTTGCTTGGATTGTTCCGTTTCATGTTATTGTTATATAACAAGATATATGTTGGAAAAAACAGATAAAGATATTAGAGAGTAAACAACAACAAAAGACAAAAACATTTTTTGTTGTTTTGTTTTCTCTCTGATATGCTTGCACAGACTAACACAGCTACCCCTTTGAAATTTTCATAGATCAGATAACTGCTTGAGCTCACGATCAGATAAAGTTGGGATTTAGTTTAATTTGGGAGATGGTTGTCCCAAACTAGGATCCATTTCAGGGATTACTGTCTTCCACCGAGGTTATTAATAAGGGAAATATATTTCGCACACAGCATTCTCAGTCCCATGTGGAAAATATTGAGGAGACCCCAACTCCAGAGTCCCTCCCCGATCCTTTTAAGTCAGGAGTGCCCAAACTACAGCCCAGGGACCCGACGCCAATTCATGCGGCCCACGATGCCCTCGTCGCTCCTGGAAGCGGAAGTAAAACGCACCAGATGAATTGGCGTAGTAGGGGGCCGCATCAGGCCCCCAGGCTTTAGTGACTGGCTCCCTGAACCGTGTGATCAGTCCGTGGCCCAAAAAGTTTGGGCAACCCTGCTTTAAGGGAATCCGCAGGGAAGGGGGGGAGGTTTGAGAGGAACCATTCTCACGACCTTGGTGAGGCCTCCGAAGGGATTGTCCCAAACTGGGACCCATTTCAGGGATTATTGTCTTCCGCTGATGTTATTAATAAGGGAAATATGTACTGTACTGTATATGTGATTCTCTACCCGACCCTTTAAGGCAGTGGTGCCCAAACTAAGGCCCAGGGGCCGGGTGTGGCCCCCGACACCAATTCACCCGGCCCGCGAAGCCCTCGTCGCTCCTGGAAGCGGAAGTAAAACGCGCCCGTACGGGCGCGTTTTACTTCCGCTTCCAGGAGCGACGAGGGCTTCGCGGGCCGGGTGAATTGGTGTCGGGGGCCACACCCGGCCCCCGGGTCTTAGTGACTGGCTCCCTGAACCATATGATCGGCCCACGGCCAAAAAAGTTTGGGCACCCCTGCTTTAAGGGAATCTCATTCAGTGCCCGCTAGGGGAAAGAAGTTAGAGACTGAGAAACCATTCTCACGACCTTGGTGAGGACCCGTGTCTTCAAACCAGCCCTTCCAAAACAACCCCACCACGGAAGGGACTGGGTGAAAAGGCACCCATCCTCTTAGGAATCCACTGAGTCCCCGGGGATCGGTGGCAAGGACGGAAGGCGAGACTCCAGCACGCGTACACGTGTGAACGCCCTGACACGCATCTCTCCCCACCCTCCTGTGCTACGACGCTCGCCCCCCCCCTGGCGACACTACTCACAGAACTCGGCGATGTAATGAGAAACGACGTAGTTCTCCTCGCACCAGTCGAGGGTGGACGTCTGGGGGCCCCAGTAGCCCTGGCGGTCGCCGGCAGGGGCCATGGCGGGCGCCCGGTGGGAAGCCGAGGCGGAAGAAAACGGGCTCCCGCCGCTGCCAAGATGAACCCTTGGCCGAGCTCGCCCCGCCTTCCCGCCGGCACCAGGCGGGGCGAGGCGGCGGCGGCGGCGGCCCAGTGACGCCCGCCCGCCCGCCCGCCTAGGCAAGGCCAGGCCCACCCGCAGGCCGGGCCTACCCGCGTTGTCATGGCGACCGGGCAGCAGCTGCCTACGCGAGTGGCTGTGTGACGGCTAGGCCCGGCCGAGGTGAAGGCGGGAATCGCCTCAGGCCGGAGAAACCAAGTGCCTCAAGTCTCGCTTGAGGGCCAGGATCCCATTGTTTCCCCACTGGTACTTAACGTAAAAGAGAAAGATGCCCCTAGTTAAGGAGTGTTTTCTAATAGAGCTAATTGCGAATTTCAATTTTTTGTTGTTCAGTCGATTCCAACCCCGTGGACCATTGCCCTCCAGGCACCCCTGTTGTCCTCCACCATCCTCCTCAGCCCGCCCAGCTCTGTGCCCATTGCATCCACAACACCATCTACCCATCTCATTTTTCGCCACCCCCTTCTTTTGCCCTCCACCTTTCCCAGCATCAAGGCTTTCTCAAGTGAGTCCTCTCTTCTCATTTGATGTCCAAAGTACTTTAGCTTCATCTTTACTATTTGGCCTTCTACGGAGCAGTCAGGGTTGATTTCTTCTAAGATTGACCTATTTGTTCTCCTCGCTGTCCAGGGGACTCTCAAAACTCCTCCAACACCACATTTCAAAGGCATCTATTCTTCTGCGCTCAGCTTTCCTAATGGTCCTGTGATGGAAAATAGAGAAATATAAAACCAAAGAGACTCCATCTTTGCCCTCCCAGTTACAGTAACCTACAAAGTGGCGTGACATGAGTCAGTTAAAACTTGCCTGCCTGTTGTTCAGGGTGAGGCAATAAACCCTTTCCTCATTAGAATAGAGGGCTTATAAGTGTACCCAATGATAGAGGATAGATAAGTGTGAAATTTTGGCCACTAGCCAATGTTAGTGTGTAGTTTGAATTCCTTTGTCCCTGGGACCAATACCAAGGTGTTAAGATTGTAAAACCACCGCATGGTCGAGGTGCCATGAATTTCCTGTTTACTATTGGGTATATAAACCTTTGTCTTTGAATCCTCAGGGTTCTCAGATTCTGAGTAGCTATACTATCTGTGA
This sequence comes from Furcifer pardalis, assembly GCA_030440675.1. Taxonomy (NCBI): domain Eukaryota; kingdom Metazoa; phylum Chordata; class Lepidosauria; order Squamata; family Chamaeleonidae; genus Furcifer; species Furcifer pardalis. The sequence continues at coordinate 114,099,347 of CP126895.1, forward strand.
ACCATTGCGCAATAAAGACCTTTGAATCTGTATGACCAGGAATTGCTGTCCTGTCTCATCTCTGATACGACAATTCTACAACAGTCCAGATCTCACAACCCTACATTACCACCGGGAATACCATTGCTTTGACTATAGTAAAACCCCTACTTATGAAAAAAAAACGTCTGTTCCATAGGCTTTTGTTTAAATTGGCTTTTTATGTAAATCGAAGCAAACCCAGGCATAGGGAAATGAATTTTTATGTAACTTGAAGCAAACCGATAGGAAATTGTGTAAATCAGGACATGGTTTTAGCAGAAAATCATTATGTAAGTCGAGTTTTATGTAACTCGAGGCATTTGTAAGTCGGGGTTTTACTGTATGCAAATTTTTGTTTGCAAGGTGATGTCTCTACTTTTAACTATGTTCCTCACGTTTCTCATAGCTTGCTTCCCAAGAATCAGTCGCCTTTTTATTTCATGGCTACAGTCACCATCTGCAGTGATCTTGGATCCTAAGAATGTAACATCTGTCACTGCTTCTACTTCCCCATCTATTTTCCAGTGACTGATAGGGCCGGTTGCCTTTACAGTAAAACCTCGCATTAAGAGCGCCTCGCTTAGAGAGTAACTCGCTTAAAGAGCAGAATTTTCTCTGAATGGTCGCCTCACTTAACAAATAAAACCAACCAAAAACTCAACAACTACATCGGGGTCACAATCCCCCACACACACCAGAAGCCACAATTGGTCACTTACAATGGTGTTTCACTTAAAGAGTAAACTCTCTTAAAGAGCAATCCCGTGGAACGCATTATGTTCTTTAAGCGAGGTACCACTGTATCTTGGTTTTCTTGATGTTGAGTCTCAAGTCAGCTTTTGCACCCTCTTCTTTCAACCTAAGCAGGAGCTTCTTTAAGACTTCCTCACTTTCTGCCATTAGGGTGGTATCATCTGCGTACGGTATCTCAAATTGTTGATGTTTCTCCCAGCAATTCTGATCCCAAATTGTGATTCCTCCATCCCTGCACTCCACATTATGTGCTCTGTGTATAAGTTGAATAATCAGGGTGATAAAATGCAGCCTTGTCTTTCAATTTCAATACAAATACAGTATTAGGCGAGACAGATATGACCTAGACAACATCCCTAAGGAATACACAGTGGAGGTGTGGAACAGATTCAATGGCTTGGACCAGATAGAGTGCCAGAAGAATTATCGACAGTGATGTGGGACATCATGCAGGAGGCAGCAAGGAAAACCATACCAAAAGAAAAGAAACGTAAGAAAGCTAAGTGGTTGTCCGATGAGGCTCTTAAAATAGCAGAGGAAAGAAGGGACGCAAAAGGCAAAGGAGAAAGGAAAAAATACAATCACTTAAATACAGAATTTCAAAGAAAAGCAAGGAGAGATAAGGAAACCTACCTGAATGAACAGTGGAAAAAAATAGAAGAAAACAACACAAGAGGCACCCCACACATGCCCCACCAGCCAGGTCTTAACCCCCTTTCTGAAGGGCAGCAGCTCCATAGGGCCGGAGTGGACACAGAAAAGGCTCTCCTAGTACTAGAGAGGTGAGCCTCTCTAGCACTTGGCACGACCAGAGAGCTTCTCCAGTCCACCTTGGTGGGACAGACAGAGTTCTTAGGGTGACACGGTCTCTTAAGTATCCTGGCCCACTACCATGTAGGCCTTTAAAGGTAATAACCAGCACCTTGAATTGCACTCAGAGGCATACTGGGAGCCAGTGCAGCTCTCGGAGCAGTGGTGAAGCATGAGCATAATGCCCACACCCCATCACAACCCGAGCAGCCGCATTCTGGCCCAGCTGTAGTCTCCGAATGGTCACCAAAGGCAGCCCCATGTAGAGCGCATTACAACAATCAAGTCTGGAAGTGACCAAAGTATATGTGATCATGAGTAAGGAGTCCTGGTCTAGGAGCGGGCGTAACTGGCGTACAATGTGAAGTTGTGCAAAAGCTCTCCTGGCCACGACTGCCATCTGTTCCTCCTAGGTTACGCACAGGGTCTGTTTGGGGCAAAATTGCCTCCTCCAGAACCAAAGATGGTAATGTGGGGGCCCTGACCCACAGTCACTCAGTCTTGCCAGGATTCAGTTGTAGCCTGTTGTCCCCCATCCAGACCATCACAGCCTACAAGCCTCCAGGTTCATGGCAAGGTGGTCTGCCAGGCTCTCTTAAGGATAGCAAAATATTTCATGGAGTTAGGATGTCTATGGAATATACATTTAATTATCTCAACATCTTCATTGTCAACATTTAAGTTGAGTAGTTGTTCTGTAGCGATAATTTTTGTCTAAATTGTTCAGTCCTTTGGCACTTTCTTCTTTCACTTTCATCAAAAGTTCTTGCAAATTATTGTTTTGTGTCAGTAAGATGGTATCGCCTCCATAACTCAATGTTTCTTCCAGCAATTTTCACTCTTCCTTCATTTGAATCTTGTCTGGCTTCCTGTATGATATAGTCCTTAGGTTAGACAGATTAAACAGATAAGGGGATAAAATGTACCCTTATCTGAGGTCTTTGCCTGTGGGAAAGTATTCTCTCTCTCCCTATTCTGGGCAGCACAGTGTGTGTTGATTAACAGTACAGTAGTTTGCAAAGAAGCAATACAGTAGCAATAGGTACAAATGGTGTCTCAACCTTGGCCCCCCAGATGTTCTTGGGACTTCAATTCCCAGAAGCCCTGATCTGCAGGTATACCGATGGGCTTCTGGGAATTGAAGTCGAAGAACACCGGGGGGTGGGTGGGGTGAGGTTGAGAATTAGTTAGAAAAGTATGAAATAATGGCTGCATTATGGCTGCCTTTAAAGTTGCAAAATAGCTGTCCATATATACTTTCCTTAGGCACAAGTTCCAGAACCATGTGGCTACCACGTCCTCCATCTGAATTTTTGGTAAAGTTTGGTCATGAAGCCCAGTCTCAGAGATTCACCTGAAGGCTAGAGCGAGTTCATATTGATTCAAGAAGGCCTTGGAATAACTTGGTCCCATGCTGTCTGCAGTTTGGAGGTCTGCTACTAAGTTTGCAGGGTCTTAAACCCTGAGACTCAGATTTGAGTGTTATCTAAGTCTTCAGTGCTGAAATCTCAGGAAATGAGGTTGTGCTTCTGAGACCTGGAGGTGATTTTATCCTATGGAGCAAGGAAATGCTGGTACTGTACTGTATAAGAGAGACAAAGGTAGAAGGTGCATATATGAATAGCCAGTAGGTCTCAGGGTTCAGTTCCTGAGATCTTTGGATAGGATGCATCTGATTTGTGGCAACTCTAGTATTTAAATTTGTGGAAAGGTAATCAATAAAGTTGGTTAAGAATATTTGCTTCAGTTTTGCTCAGCCATGACAACTATCTGAGTTGTGTTCTTTACCAATTGTTCCAGACTGTGTTAAAAGAGAGTCTTATGCAGTATGTACTGCAGTAATCTAGTTTTGATGCAATAAAGGCAGGTATATTCTTCACTACTCAATTCCCTGGCTACAAGACATTAGGATATCTGGAAGGAGAGTTGGATATTCGTTTTCAGTATGCAACAACTGCATGCAGAGGTTGTTGTTGGGGGAGTATTTGTTTGTTTGGGAACTTTTTATGTGGTTGGCATTTTATATTATAGTATTGTGTTGTTGTAAATTATTATGTGCTGTTTTTTGTAGATTGAATTTTGTATATTGTATTATTGTGTATTTATTGTGGATATTGTTTAATTATCATGTGACCCGCCCTGAGTCTGTTTTCCTGATTGGGCAGCATACAAATGTGAATGTTGTTGTTGTTGTTGTTGTTGTTGTTGTTGTTGTTGTTGTTGTTGTGTGAACCACACTTGCAGTCTAGAGCAAGGGTCCCCAACCTTTCCCACACCACAGACTGGCTTCATGCCAAACAACCTTTCCACGGACCAGCAAGTGGGTGTTGTGGGACCGGATGGTGCAAGTGCACAACAAAATATTGCAAAGTGCACACAGTGCAAAGGTTGGGGGGGATGAGCCCCACCGTAGTTATGCAACGTGGAGGAAGGGCCCACCCAACCAACTGCTGTGTCTTTTTTTTTTTAATTTTTAAATTTTTATTAGGTATTTATAAAGGAAAAAAAAAACAAATACAAATACAGATATACATAAAATCATGAAGGTCATATAACAAAGTTTCTGAACAACAATATTACTATAACCACCTTTCTTGAAACATGATCTTCTCAGCATTATTACCATTTACATCATTATTGTCACCCTTGTGCTATATACAATGTCCGGGGAATTTTGTGTCCTCACAATTTCCAAAAATCATTCTGTTCTTGTACAGGGGCTATGCCTTTTTTTTTTTTTTTTACCAAAGTATGATCTATAAATGGTTCCCAGATCCTCCAAATTTGTTACTTTGCATTTTCCCTTTTCTGCAATTTAACTCCCATGTGAGTTTTTCGTTAAGGGCCAAATCCCACATTTGTTTGTACCAGTCTTGAATACTTATCTTATCGTTATTCTTCCAATTTTTTGCTATACATTGTCTTGCCACCGACAACATTATGGCCAACAATTCTTTATTATCATTTTTCATGTCGTATTTATCTATGTCCGTTAACAAAATTGTCTCTGACCCCAGTTCAACTTGCACGTTCAGTATTTTCTCTATCTCCTTTTCCATTCTTTCCCAGAAACTTTTTAAAGATTCACAGCTACACCACATATGTTCATATGTACCCCTTGTTTTTTTACATCTCCAACATATGTCACTCAAGTTATTGTATATTCGGTGCAAACCTACTGGGGTCCTATACCATCTCCATATCAGTTTGTAATTATGTTCTTTAACTCTAACTGACATAGTCCTCATTATCCTTCTTTTCCACATTTTCTGCCATTTTTTTCTGTTATCCTTATGTCAAGCTCTTGTTCCCAGCTTTGTCTCAACACCTCTTGTATTTTTTGACTCTTATTCAAAATTTTATAAATTTTACTTACTATCCCCTTAATTCCTGTCTCTCCATTTCTGACTCTGGTCAAAAGTATCTCAAATTCCGTGCAGTCCCTGTTTAAACCATTTTCCCATAAAAATGTCCTGTTCCAATTGTTTATCTGAAGGATCTGCTGTGTCTAAAGCCTGCACACCCACTGCCTACCAGGTAGACCCGGCGGAGCACGCCAAGGGCAGAAGGCTGCCACCAGGGCTCCCAGTGCCACCCCCACATCCCGCAGCTCAATTTGGGACAGCCCATGACCCAGCACCAATCCACAGCCCAGAGGTCCGGGACCCCTAGTTTAGAAGACTATAACCCATTTCTTTCTCCCCAGAGGTTGGACATTTTCTTCACTACTCTACTGTGGATAAGGCTGCTCAAACAACAATGCTGGGTTGCATTGGAACCAGTCTCTAAGAGTTTCAACCGCAAAGTTCTTCTCCAACTTGTACTTCTTTCTTTATTTATTTAACTTTATTTGTCTTCATAGAAAACTCTGTATGGGTGTTATACGTAGTCAAATCAATTCTACCTCCTGGTGACCCTAATAGGATTCCAGAGGTATGTGACATATTTAAGGAGTGGCCTTACAGGTGCCACCACCCCTACCTGGGGTGTTTCCATGGCTGAGGAGGTATCTGAACACAGGTCTTCTACGTCCTTGTCTGACAGTGACACAACATTGGCTCTCCAGAGAGACCTTGGCTTGGTTATTATGATAGATCTGGTTATTATGCTGTGTTTCAAAATAGACTTACAGCATGGGCTTTGAAATACAGACACGCCTCCCTTATTATGCTTCTGTAGAACCTGATTCTATGGATGTTTGCTTGAGAGTAAGTCCTGCTAGACTCAGTAGGCTTACCCTCAAATAAATATCACCATCTCTTTAAATCAGGGGTGCCCAAACTTTTTGGACTGCAGGGCGGTCACATGGTTCAGGAGGCTGGTACCTATGGCCCAGGGGCCAGATCTGGCCCCCAATGCCAATTCATCTGGCCACGAAGCCCTTGTTGCTCCCAGAAGTAAAACTGGAATAACTTGGCCCCATGCTAGCTGCAGTTTGGAGGACTGCTACTAAGTTTGCAGGGTCTTAAATTGCATTCAGCTGGATCCAGCCCCCGGACCGTAGTTCGGGCACCCCTGCTCTAAATGATGGTACCAACTGGATACCTAGTAGTTTCCCAAGAACCTTCAGACAGTGCTCTGGCAAAGGAGTTTGTTCTGAAAAGCATGAATAGGCATGCAAAATAATGTTATGAAAGTCACTTCCACTGGGAAAAAACCACACCCAAAATGTCTTTCTTAAACTAGTGATAATGGAGGCAGCAATATGAAATCCAAGATATGTTGTTCTCTGACTTTATCCTGTGTGACTCCTGTGGCAAACAACCAGCTTTGTAGACACCTTACAGCCTGAGCAATGGTCACTACCATTCTTCTTCTTTAATGTCCAGGTCAAACTTTAAACTGCCAAAGTGAAGCCACCCTCTTGGCTTTATCGTTGGCCAAAATTAAATCCTGATCAGTACATGTTTCTGATAGTATCGGTAGACCAGCAAATGAGCCCATGGATTCTGTATCTCTCTACATTCACACAGTGTGTTGTTGCCTGCCAGTGCCAGTAGCCCCCACTTGAGCATGTTGGTTTTGGATTTAGGGACTCCTACCTTTAGCCTAAGTGATGTAGGGGAGGTTGCGCTCCTCAGCCATATTCTCCTCTCTGTAGGATGGGCTTGCTTGTGGCAATTGAGACAGCAGATTCTGAAAGAGCTTTTCTCCACCTGTTTTTCTCCACCAGGTAGCTTCAGCTGCTGGCATCTGTTCAGTTCTCCTTCATGTATTCTGTGAATCCCCACTTTTTTGGGTTCTGCGCCTGCGCGGAGCCATTACCGAAGCTTTCAAGCTGATTTGATAAAAGTTTGAATGTTAGGACCGCCCACCCATTGGCACCATTTCACGCTCTTTTCTCAGTTCTCTTCTTTCCGCCTCAGCAACAGGAGACCATTTAGAGCTCTCTTTAATTTTTCTGTCGATTCTTTGGAAAAGACTTGCTTCATTCTCAATTTTTTTGTTTGGTGATCTTGTCCTTAGGGCAGGATCACCTACCTCGGAGCTGTTTCTCCTCGTAGGAGAGCGGTTCCTGGCATTTTCTTCAATTTTAACCTTAGGGTTGCTTCTTCCTTGCAGCGGAAGCAACCTTTTCCCTTTGGGAACAACCTAAATTTTTTCTCAGTTGCTCATCCCTTGCAGGATGAGTCCAAGTCCTCTTTGGAGGAGGAGGAGGATGTGAACATTGCTCCACCACCTTTGGGGGCATCGAGTACCCGCTCCGTCGAACAGCCCAGGCCGTACTGGTGCAGTTCCGACATGGAAGCGAGGATCCCTCCACTGTCTATGGATGAGTCTGAGTCCTCTTTGAAGGAGGAGGATGTGGACATTGCTCCGCCACCTTCGGGGGTGTTGAGCACCTGCTCCATCAAACAGCCCAGGCCTTACTGGTGCAATAATCCCTCCACCATCTACGGATCAGTCTGAGTCCTCTTCAGAGGAGGTGGATGTGGAGGTTGACAAGACACTCGATCCTATTATTGGAGCTGCTGATCTGCCCCATGGTGAGGACCAGAAGTCCTTTATGGCCATGCTGACTCATCTTGGGACTGCCTTAAGCCTTCCATATCGCCATGTTCCTGTTTCTTCTCAGCTCCACTAAGGCCGTGTGGAAGAAGCCCATTTCGTCCCACACGGTTTTGATGAGATTCGACAGTTTGTACAGACTCCTGGGTGACAACGTGAAGTTTCTGCTGGCCCATCCCCTGCTGAACTCCATGGTTGTCCAAGCTTTACAGAGTAAGACAGCAGTCAGCAGTTTCCCCATGCTGTCTTCATCCAAGGGCAAGAAGCTTGACGCATTGGGGCGGAAGTTGTGTGTGTGTGTGTGCGTGCTTATTTTTATTTTATTTTATTATTATTTATTTTTTCTTTGGCCCCGCCCATGACATCATGACATCATGATGTTAGCTCTGCCCACACTGTGATGACATGGTAGGGTAGTAAAATTTTTGACAACCCCCCACTGTGGCCAAGGTCTGTTCACCCAAAACATGGACAAGGCCCTGAACAAACTGTGCCAAACCAAGACCACAGCAAAGTTCTTCGGTTTGGCCTCACCTGGGCAGTCAACCTCCAGACCATAGTACGGGTTCCTTGAGTCATCAAGCTTCGTCACAGACTTCCATCCTCTCACCTGCAGGAGGAAGTGGCAATGCGACTGTCGAAAGGAGCCATAGAAACCGTACCACTATCAAAATGGAGTGATGTTTTCTACTTGAGGTACTTTGTGGTACAAAAGAAGGCCATTAGGGACATTGCTTACATGGTAAGACTCATGGAGAGTCTCAGTCAAGTTGAAACTCAGTCAAGTTGAAACTGGATCCATCTCGGCGTGTCAAGTACATTGGAGTGATACTCGACTCACTCCATGTCAGAGCCTACGCCTCTTCAAAGCGCCTACAGGACATCACCAAGGTGATAGAAATCTTTCGGCACAGGATTTATGTGCCAGCGAAGAAGGCTCAGAGACTGCTAGTACTTATGGCATCAACTACAGCTGTGGTTCCTCAGACCAAACTGCTAGCATGGTGGACATCACCTCTAAATGTGGCAACAGGAAAGCCTTTTTACTCCCCTCAACTATCGGTACAGATTTTAACCGACGCAGGCAACCTCGGATGGGGAGATGCTTGGGAGTCTCTCACTGTGAACAACTTGTGAACACAGGAAGAAGCAGTTGTTCATATAAACTACCTGGAACTCCTCACCATTTGGAAGGCTCTGAGGTCTTTTCCTAAAGGACAGCAGCTCTGTCTGCATGCGTAACTCAATTGGCAGGAGGTTCCATAGGGCTGAGGCGGATACAGAGAAGGCCCTCCTTCTAGTGCCAGAGAGGTGCGCCTCTCTGGCCAATGGCACAACCAGAGAGTCTCTGGTGGAATGGACAGATGTCCTTGAGGTGATGCGGTCTCTTAAGTATCCTGGTCCACTACCATGTAGGGCTTTAAAGGTGAACCAGCACCTTGAATTGCACCCGGAGGCACACTGGGAGCCAGTCTAGTTCTCTCAGCAGCGGTGAGGCATGAGCATAACATCCCCATCCCATCACTACCCAAGCAGCTGCATTCTGGACCAGCTGTAGCCTCCGAATGGTCACCAAGGGCAGCCCCATGTAGAGTGTATTACAATAATCAAGTCTGGAGGTGACCAAAGCATGTGTGACCGTGAGCAAGGAGTCCCGATCTAGGAGCGAGCATAACTGGCAAATAACACGAAGTTGTGCAAAGACCCTCCTAGCCACGACTGCCACCTGCTCTTTGATGAAGCTGCTATTCTTTGAGCAGGAGTCGCGAGTCCAGGAGGACCCCAGATTACGCACTGGGTCTGTTTGGGGCAGAATTGCCCCATCCAGAACCAAAGATGGTAACCCAAGATAACGGGAGTAAATAGCTTACTTTTCTTGTGGGATATGCAAAGTGGCTCACAATGTTAAAAAGATCTGATTAAAGCACAGTTAGTTGATTCATGGAACCAATGAATGACGTCTTTCACTCTTAATTTCTGTTTTCTAATTTAATTGATTATAATTATATTCCACTGTATTGGCTAAGAACTGAATAAAAAACACCAGATTTTTCACCCAGTGTTCTTCTAAGGAAGCCCACCTTTTTGCTATAGTTCAGGAGTTAGGCAGATACTCTGGCCAAGTTATCCTGCTATGGTAATAGAGTAGACCATACTGCCAGTGACTTGGTGCTGAGTGTCAGGTGGTGGTGGTTAACTAACTTGATAACCCTGAGGACTAACAGTTTGGGTGGCGAAGTCCACAGGGAAGGGTGATGGTCCCCAAGTGGATTTAACCCCACTTGATTCCATCTTGATGGAGGGCAGCAGCTTCATCAATACTGGCCTAGAGCCGATGAGGACTTTGTGTGCCAAAAGTGCTCAGGACCAGAAAGTGACTTGTGGAACTGGATCAGTGGTATGAGAGTCATGCTGTGATGCAGAAGGCAGATGAAAGGCCACTGCATATTCTCAGTACAATCTTCATGACTGATCACCATGAGGATCGCCAACATTCAGATTTGGATACTGCAGAAGAAGAAGTCTTAGAAGCTGAATAGCATCCTCTGCTGTCTCTTACCTGGAACACTTGTCCACCTACCAGTGGTTGCCAACCTTTGGTCTCCAAAAGTTGGACTAAAACTCCCAGAAGCCTTCACTGTGACTAAGATTTCTGGGAACTGTAATCAAAGAACACCTGGAGACCCACAGTTGGAAATCACTACCCTATGCAATGAATGTTCTGTTGCATGTTAGGTTTAACATCTGTGTTCACCCAGAGCTATTTCTACAGTACAAGGATGAAGGCTGGTACATTGGCCAAATCCCTACTGCAAAATCACTGTAAACAAATGCCGTAAGATATTTATGCCCACCAGCTCTTAACAAATTTATGACCTGTGTTTAATGGTTAGGACACTGAACTTGATGACTGGAAGGTTGGCAGGTCAGTCATTTGAGTGAGCTCCCACCTCTGTCCCAGCTCCTGCCAACCTAGCAGTTCAAACACAAGAAATTGCAAGTAGATAAATAGGTACTGATTCAGTGGAAAGGTTATAGTGTTCCATGCATTGCGGCTTTTGAGTAAGGGTGGTCTTTATCTTCACTAATAATGCAATCAACATTTTCTATAATTTTGTGCTTTGCCTTTCTTTCTGAATTTACCTTCTTCACCACAACTAGTAGCAGCACAAAATGAAAACTTGTGCCATGAAAACTGCATTTGGTGTATCTGAAATATTGGAGGCAGGAAAATTATAAAACAAGTCTGTTGGTCTTAAAAGCAGCACAAGACATTTTGGGTGCTGTTATTGTTATACTGAAAGAGGCTGACACAGGTGTGTCTTGGAAAACATGTGGTTGTAATGTTATGGGCTGTCAAGTAGTCTCCTGTGAATTTGATCTCCAAAATGTCCTGTCCTTAAAAGCCCTCTTCCGCTCTTGACCTCCTTAGCAGGTGCCTGTAGACCCACATTCCAAAAGCTTTGATCTTCTTTCCAGATGCTTTAGTCAATGTCCAAGCTTTGACTCCATACAGTAACACTGGGAATACATCTCACTCTTTGGATCTTCATAGGGTTAGATCTCTACTGCATTACAAACATAGCATTTTTATGAAGGTGGATCTTGCTTTCTCTATTCACATTCTATTCTCTACTTCATGATCCCACTTTTCATTTAAAATACTCCCCAAATAGACAATTTTATCCACTCTTTTGATTTCTGTCTTCCTGCCATTAGCTTGCTGTGAATTGGTGCTTGACTTATAACAAGATATTTAGTCTTCTTGGTGTTGAGATCCAAACCATATTCTGTGCTTGAAGCTTTAATTCAGTGGTTCCCAATGTGGGGCCCATGCCCCACAGGGGAACCTCAATTCCCCAAAGCCTAAGTCAGTACATTGGCTGATCAGTGCTTTGGAGAATTGACTTAGGCTTCTGGAAATTGAAGTAAAAAAACCAAAGGTTGGGAAACACTGCTCTAACTCAGTCCAGCATCAACTGAAGAGCTGTAAGGTTTGTGGTCTTTAGCCATTGGATTCTGCACTCCTGCTAATTCAAGACCAGGCCAGTAGAGGCCAGTAGGCCAATGCAGATCAGAGGGTCAAGAGAAGGATCTTGTCTGCATTCTAGTGAACGGAGACTTGACAGTCAGCACAAAAGCGTCCTAAAATCTGTAATAATAATAATTTCATGTCAGAAATTATTCTAGGTTGAAAAGATTTTTGCTGGAGGAACTCTGCTCAGAGGACGCCTGAATGAAGCTCCTTTCATGTCCCCAAGATCTTTTCCCCACTGAAGAGGTCCCTATTTAGGTTATGGTTTCCCTTGCTCAAAAGCAAGTCGTATCCGACTCTAGGAGTCAGTGCTCATCTCTGTTTCAAAGCCGAAGAGCCAGCGCTGTCTGCTTCTGCAGATGTTTCCTATTTACAGTATCTACTTTATTTATCTACTCACAATTTCTTGCTTTCAAACTGCTAGGTTAGCAGGAGCTGGGACAGAGATGAGAGCTCATTCAAGCAGTCCCTGGGTCTTGATCTGCTGACCTGCCAGCCTTCCAGCTAACAAAGTGAGCTTCTTAACTACTGAGCCACTGCAGCCCCTCTAAAATCTGTGGGAAGAAAAGAGAAATTGAGATATTAAATTTTTTTTGGAATAGTAGCCGTGTTATTCTGTGGTTCAGGCATATCAGAAAACAAAACAAAATAAAATAAACAAAATGAAAAACACTGTAGCACTTTAAAGACTAACTGCTTTATTTTTATTGTTAGCTTTTGTGGATCAAGTCCACTTCTTCTGACAAAGAGTGAAACTTACAGGCATGGTTTTTATACACCAAATTCAGGGGGTCAAAGGGTGAAGGGTATGGTCAAGCAAGATGACAGACAGCAGAAATCAAATACATCCATCTGTTAGACACCCATCGCAGGGGACGAAATATTAGTGAACGCTTTCTGGGACATCCAATATGATATACAGATTGCTAAATTATTTTATATATAATATTACAACTTTCCTGCCAATTCTCTTTAGCAAAACACAAAGTAACCAGGTACAGTGTTTTTGTTTGTTTTCTGGCATGCAGGTCAAAAGTTGATCAGAGACCAGAATGAGCTTTTTCAGCAACCTTGAGATTGAAAGGGAGTCATTTGGAGCTAATCTGAATAATCTATTTTTGCTAATGGCTGTGTGAAGCTGTATTGTTGTGCTTGCTTGTCTGTCATCTTGCTTCACCACACCCTTCTTCCTTTGAACCCCTGAATTTGGTGTATAAAAACCATGCCTGTAAGTTTCACTCTTTGTCTGAAGAAGCGGACTTGATCCATGAAAGCTAACAATAAAAATAAAGCAGTTAGTCTTTAAAGTGCTACAGTGCTTTTTAGTTTATTTTTATTTTATTTTGTTTTCTGATATGCCTGAGATATTAAACAGTTTCTTCTTTTTTGCTTCCTCTTTTACTTCATTGGGTATTGAGGGAGATGAATTCAAGATCTTTTCATTTTTGAGGGAGATGTCTTGTATAGCCCCATAAGCTACTTCGAGTCTTCTCCTTTTGCAGAAGAAACAGACTAAGCTCTATTCAGGTGTGAATGCCCTTAGACGAGGGTAGGACTCAGCCCTACATATCTTCACAATTTCTGAGCCAGATCAGAAGAGGAGATGGCACTTGGTTCTGCAGCCTTTACAACCAGGTGTTCCATTTTAGTGCATAGAGGACCACAGTAGTTTAGTAGTTAAGAAGCTGAGCTTGGTGATCAAAAGTTCATCTGCACACTCTTTGGCTATAAATGGGGATGAGCACTGAACCCCTAGAGTCTGACATGACATGCAAGATCACCCCTATTATTATTATTATTATTATTATTATTATTATTATTATTATTATTATTATTATTATTATTATTATTATTATTATTATTATTATTATTATTATTGCATCCATCCAACATTTGGTCACAAGACACCTAAGTTTATGTGCTTGCTTCATGCTAATAGAAACCTAACTTTAAAAATAAGATACATACACAACCTATTTTTCTCCTACTGGATAAGTTTGCCTCCCTCCAGATTTTTTCCATTTAAATGCCATATGTAAATAGTAGTGAATCAGTACCAGTAACCCCAGGGCTTCATGTAGTGCCTGTCTCAAAAGCAAAATATCACAGGTGCATTCTTTATTTATATGCTTGTAAAAGATTACAAATACATGTTCAAGAAAAGAAGCAGAATTATTATATATATATATATATATATATATATATATATATATATATATATATATATATATATATATATATATATATATATATATATATATATATATATATATATATATATATATATATATATATATATATATATATATATAAAAACAATTGCTCCAACAATGGAAGAGGGGGAAATGGTTTTGAGATGTCACATGCACTAGCCAATTAGTCCTATGCAAAAGGCAGCTATTGTTGCACGGCTTCAGATTTTGAGGGATGGTAGACTATTCATTTGAACAAGACATCTGTGCAAGAAGAAGGTCACAGTGGGACTCGGACCAGAGGATAGAATATTGTCAACATTACAAAATTTTCAGCACCAGATCAAGACAAATATATTTACCTGGTAATTTTAAATTGGTTCCACCTCCTCCAGGAGAATCACTATTTTCTTGTGCTCCATTGCCAGAGTCTAGGATTTCATATATGGTCCCATTTGCATTAGAAGCACCAAGACCCAGGGCAAGCAAGCTAAAGGTCAAGGCAAGCTTACATCAAGTAAAAAAACTAAGTCCTGTTGAGTTCTAATGCAACCCCAGTAACCAGAGAGGCAGGAAAGATTACTGTATATGTTGGCGTATAAGACTACTTTCCCCCCCTGAAAAACATGCCTCTAAGTGGGGGGGGGGGTCGTCTTATATGCCGGGTGCACTTCAGTTGGGATAGACATAGCTGCCCATAGTGGCCTCTCGATGCTCGCCCGGTGCCCATAGTGGCCTCTCGATGCCCGCCTGGTGCCCATAGTGGCCTCCTGTTGCCCACCCACCTCATTCTACATACCATCCAGTATCGCACGGTATCCAGCGTGGTTGCGGCCCTCCCTTTTTGGCGTGACCGGCCTGTTCTGCTCGGCGGGAAGCAGCTCTGCTCCGCCCCGCCCCTTGTCTACGCAGAGCTTGCACATGCACACTTGCGCACTAGTGCCGGCCACAGGGAGATGTTGAAATCAAATCTGATGTTCTTTTATGTTTTATTTGGTGTGTGGAAGGTGTGCGGAAGAGGGGGTAGTCTTATGCAGCAAGTATATAACAAACTCTATATTTTGAGTGGAAATGTTGGGGGATCGTCTTATATGCCCAGTCGTCTTATACACTGGCATATACGGGTAACCTTACCTAAAGGAAGTTGTTTTGCATTGTTTACCTGTAATTACAATTAGAAAGTTTTTTCCTGCCTCACGGGTCACCTGACTCTGTTTGCATGTCTTAAGGCCTTTGTTTTGCTTTGGCCTTTTCTCTCTTGCTTTCTGTTTTGAAAAAGGAAATACTATACTGTACCTCGCTTAAAGACCATAATCTGTTCTACAGGATTGCTCTTTAAGCAAGTTTGCTCTTTAAGCGAAACACCATTGTAAGTGACCAATTGTGGTGGAGTTTCAGTGATGGGATGTAACAGGTTCTCACCAGTTCGCCAGAACCGGTAGTAACTTTTCCCAGGGTCCTGGAGAACTGGTACCAGCTTTTGGGGAGAACCACCTTCAGGGCTTACCTTTTCACTTGGTGTGCATGCATGCCTACAGTGCTTGGCGTGTATGCACGGCCTCCTTGCTGTCCTCCTTGCTGTCCTTGTGTTGTGGGTGGGTGGGTTGAGGTGTCTCTGTGTGTGTGTGCGTGCTTATTTTTATTTTATTTTATTATTTTTAATTTTTTCTTTGGCTCCGCCCATGTCATGACATCATGACATTAGCTCTGCCCACATTGTGATGACGTCACGGTGGGGGTAGTAAAATCTTTGACATCCCACCACTGTGGGGTTTGCAAACCCCAATTTATTTGTTAAGTGAGTTTTTGGTTGGTTTTATTTGTTAAGCGAAGTGAATATTTAGAGAAAATTCTGCTCTTTAAGCGAGTATGCGAGGTGCTCTTTATGCAAGGTTTGACTGTACTGTATGTCCTTTTGAGCTCCTCCATCTTCCAGGCCACATGGCTGGAAGAAAGACTTTACTGCTTTCTAAACCAACTTCACCAAGAGACTCCTGAGCACATGTATCTTCTGATCTCATTTTGTGAGTAAATGATATTTTTCTTTCTCTCAAGTACTGTATTTAGTCCAGGTGTGTTTTTTAGCTGGGCTAAAAAGGGTTCAATTGGGAGACTTGCATTCAAACATAAAATTGCCTAAAACCTGCCCCACTTTGCTGTACTGCTGCTACAAATAACAAGTCCAAAGTCAAAGCCAGGAGCAGGCAGAGGAACAAGGCTAGTCCAAGTAGATGAAATGTAGTTAGTGGAGGGATTCAGCAGGTTTTGTTTTGTTTACTCTCTGATATGCGCCTACCAGAGTTGCTTTCTTAGCAGATGGATTCCTGGGGCAGCCTCAGATGTTGATAGCCATCGCTTTAAATCAGGGGTGCCCACATTTTTCATGCAACAGGCCGGTCACGTGGTTGAGTGGGCTGGTCACCTGTTTCCTCCCACTGGAAGCAGAAGTAAAATTCACCCATCTACGCACAAAATGCTGCTGTAAATGCACCCGCAGCTGTCGTAAACACATTTACGGCAGCATTTTACTTCTACTACTGGGGCGGCGTGGGTGGCATGGGCCTGATGATTTGGCACCGTGGGCTGGATCTGGCCCATGGGACATAGTTTGGGCACCCCTGCTCTAAATTAAAAAAAAAATTAGTTACAGCAGGCAAGATTGTATTTCTCTGCTGCTAATAAAGATACCTCCCTCACTAGAGGCTCTCGGGACTTTTGCAAATGGGGGTGGGGTGGGGTTACTCAATGGTGCCCCCACCAGGAAAATAACATCTCCTCTTGTACCAAAGTACAGAAGGTGACATCAAGTGCAGAAAGCAAAGGCACAAATACCTCGAGGGAAGGACTGTCATTATTATTTTGTAATGGCTGTGGGGTATGATTGAGATTGGCAATCTGCTTGGTATGTAATCATCTGGCTGATTTGATTGGGTTGAGCTGTCGTTTTCTATTGACTGTCTCCATCTCAGCTTCCTCTGTGAATGGGCATTGAGACAGTTTATCTACACACACCGAGTGCCGTGTGCGTGTGTGTAACAAAGCTACAAAGGATTACTAATTTGCAGATGGATTCACTGTTTATGTAAGTACACTGTTCATATTGAAGGAAGAGGGATCAGATGTCTGGTTATTGCAAATACAGTACCTGCTTGCCTAAACCTACATCTTGCGAATTACCTTGTTTTTGCTATGTAATTCACCATCAGGAAGCGCATAAGGGCTCCATTGGGAAGTTGGATTGCTCAGACGTGGAGCTTTGAAGGAATGGGGTCCTTGGAGAGGAAACACTACAACAGCAGGAAATATGTATTTTCCTTAATGTGAAATTTGAACCTCAGGGGTTCTGCAGAGGAATAATTTGCTTCTTTGCCTGTGCTATGTCAGAGCTTGTTTATAGACTGCAGTAAGGGTAAGGAGGAACCAGCAACCAAGAACCATGGTGGCACCAACATCCATAAGCATTATAAGACGGGGTTAAGTGCAACGATTAAGTGCAGGGTCTTAAGCTAAGGTGGCTTAGTAGTTAAGATGCTGATCTTGATCTGGAGTTCTCAACCTTTTAACGCCAGGGACCGGCTCATGCTCCCTCAGACAGCTTCAGGGGCCAGAGGCCATTTTGCCCTTCCTCCACCACATGGCACTTCCTGGTGTGATGGAGGTGGGCCACATGAAATGGTGCCGTAGGCTGCATCCTGCCCACGGGCTGCAGGTTGAGAATCGCTGCTCTTGATGATTGGAAGCTCAGCAAGCCAGCAGTTTGAGACCCAAGTGCTGCTTAACAGTGTGAGCCCCTGTTGTCTGTCCCAGCTCCTGCCAACTGGGCAGTTCAGAAGAAAGAAATTGCCAGCAGATAAATAGGTACTACTTGGGTAAGAAAGGTAACAGCGTTTCATGTGCTCCAGCATCTAGTCAAGCCTGCCACATGACCACAGAAATGTCTGCAGACACATAAAGCTCTTTGGCTGTAACTGGAGCCCAAAATAATTTCTGACATGATTTTTTAAAAAAATCTCCCAGAAAGAAACCTCTCAAAATCATGCACAGACAACTCTTTGCTACCATGAAGTCCAGGTGTTTCTTCAAGGCAGACATCATGCAGCTCTTTTATTTTTGAATTCATAATCTGCTCTTTATGATTACTTCATTTTTCTCTCATCCTATTTCGAATACAGAAAGAGTTTGATTTCCTCCAGAAAATATCCTCTAATTAATCTGACAAAATTCACGCAAGTCCTGTTTAACAAAGCCCCCAACAGTTTCAAAACAACCGTTGGTCCCTCTGGAAGCTGGCTCTTCCTGCTGTGCTTTGCAGATGCACGAAAACTGTTTCAACACTTTCCTCCCTAGGAGAATGTTAATGGGCTGAGCAAAGAGAAATCTTCGAAATAATCAGAGACAGAAATAATCAGCGCAGCCATAGTCTCTCTGATTGGAGGAAGCAAACAAAAAGACCCAAACCTGCATGTACTAACAACTGTGGAGTTGAAACCACATCAAACAGGTTGTAAGCAAACCCAAGTAATTATTACAATATTTTAAAAACCTTAGCATTTTACTCCCATCCTAAACAAAAAGAGCAGTGTGTGTGTATGTGTGTGAGAGAGAGAGACATGATTCAGTGGGCCGGTCACATGGTTCCTCCCACTGGAAGTGGAAGTAAAACATACCCATGCACATGCAAAATGCTGCCATAAATGCACTTGCAGCTGTCGTAAATGAGTTTATGACAGCCATGGGTGCATTTATGGCAGCATTTTGTGCATTTACGGGCATGTTTTTCTTCTGTTTCCAGGAGCAGCATGGGCTGGATGATTTGGTGCCATGGGCCAGGTACCCCTGTTGTAGAAATGTGGCTTACTTAGAATCCTCATATGGATGATAAACTAAATTATTGTTGTTGTTGTTGTTGTTGTTGGACTTGTATGTATCTGGGGTTGTCTGAAGTGCAGTCTGATCATGTTATCTGGGATTGGTTTGACCCAGCTGTCCCTGAGGAAGTGGACAGGCTCCTGGAATCTGTACGTGCCACTGCATGTGGATTAGATCCATGCCCCGCCTGGCTGGTAAAATCGGCCAGGGCGATGACAGGTGGTTGGGTCGAGGCTATTATTAACTCCTTGCTTTGGGAGGGGTTTTTTCCTGCTAGCTTAAAACATGCTTTGGTGTGCCCCCTCCTAAAGAAGCTATCCCTTGACCCTAAGGTTATGACCAACTACCGGCCTGTCTCCAACCTTCCATTCCTGAGCAAGGTTTTGGAGAAGGCAGTGGCATGGCAGTTACAGGAGGTCCTGGATGAAGCGGATTATCTGGACCCTTTTCAGTCAGGATTCAGGCCCAGATATGGTACAGAAACTGCATTGGTCGCGCTTGTGGATGATCTCTGGAGAGAGCGGGATGGTGGGCATCCATCTGTCATGGCTCTTCTTGACCTCTCAGCGGCTCTCCAACCACACCGACTGAGTCCGGTCCTTCAGAAATGAGGAAAACCAGGACCACACAGTGCCCTGGATCCCCAGTCCTCGGAGCCTTCCCAGAAGGATACCGTGGTTGACAGTATCAAAAGCCTTTTAGCTCCTGTTTCCTGCTGATTTGATCAGCGTCACTTGAATCAAAAGACAAAGTCATTCTGGCTGATAAGTGTGTCAGCTTTATTGTATCATCATGAAGGGCATTGCTTCTTGGCTTTATCGCTAAGATCAAGTGTAGTACAGTATGTGTAATACCATGAGGGTGGTGTAAGGTCCTCCTTACTCAAAAGCCAGCCATATCCAACTCTTAAGGTTCAGTGCTCATCTCTATAGTCAAAGAGCCAGCTCTGTCTGCATCTGCAGACGTTTCCATGGACATGTGGCAAGCATGACTAGACACAGGAGTCCACAGAATGCTGTTTACCTTTCCACTGAAGTGGTCCTTATGTCTTGCCTTCCAACTGCTAGGTTGGCAGGAGCTGGGACAGAGGCAGGAGCTCACTCCATTGTGCAGCACTTGGGTCTTGAATTGCTGACCTGCCAGCCTTCCAGTCATCAAGTTCAGTGTCTTAACCACTAAGCCACCACAGTCCTGAGGGTGGTGTAGCAAGAGATTAAGGCAGTAGTTACTGTGTTTTGGCCAGATTTTTTTTTTAAAAAAAGTTTAAGTGGACAGTGTGGTATAGTGGATAGAGTGATGGACTAGCACTCAGGAGATCTGGGTTCAAATCCCCACCTGGCCATGGGAACTCCTTGGATGTGTGTGTGTGGCACTGTTAAAACCATCTCACTTACCTTGAAAGCTCTGTCAACACTTACTATAAATTGGATGTGATTTGACAACACATACAGTATTTGTGATAGAACAGGGATTCTGAAGTCCCCTAAATCACATTTCCATGGTCCAGTTAGAACATGGAACCAGTGTCACGGGATTTCTGTAGAGGTAGAAAGAATACACCATTGATTGCACCATTTTCACATTACAGTGAGAGGCAGTCCATGCATTCCCTGTGTTATCTCAGGAATCTTTGGTTCTGGATGGGGCAGCTCCAAACAGACCCGGTATGTAATCTGTGGGTCCTCCTGGACTCGTGACTTCTGCTCGAAGAGCAAGTGGCAGTCTAATCTCCCTGTCTAATCCTTTGTGTTTGTAGAAGGGCAAGTTGAAATCCCAGGTTCTTCTTTCATGTCCAAGTCAAACTTGAAACTCCCAAAATAAAGTAACATTCTTGGCTTTGTCATTGGCCAGTCTTAAATCCTCATCAGTACAGGAACTGGCAGACCAGCAAATGAGCCGAATTCTGTATCTCTCCATACTCACACCACATATTGTTGTCCAGCAGCAGCCCCCACTTGAGCATGTTGGTCATGCATTTAGAGACTCTGACCCTCAGCCTATTCAGGGTCTTCCAAGTGATGTAGGGGCTGTTGAGTTCCTCAGCCATATGTTTAGTGTTATGTCTTGTACAGTGAGCTCCTTCCTCCATCTTATAATTTGATTTTGCTCTTGCAAACTCAATGCCAGTTGCCAAAGATACATTGTGGCATCCATTAACAGCATCATTAGTAGGTATCCTTACATTTATTGTTACTGTCTTGTGCTGGACATGGCATTTAACGATGGATATGTGCATAAATTTTTCCAGAAAAAACAAACTTTGGTCTGCCTAGACCAATGTTTCCCAAACTTTGGAATGTGGACTTCAATTCCCAGAAGCTTAAGTCAATTCCCCCCAAAAACTGATCAGCTAATAGACTGATGGAGGCTTTTGGGAATTGAAGTCCACGGAACATTTGTATTTGTATACCACTTTATTCGCCAAAGTGACTCAAAGTGGCTAACAACATAGATCACAAAATATCACATAGTTTGGGAAATGTTGGCCTAGACAACCAGACTGTGATGTGCCTAACCCAATGACTTCACACAATATCCTAGTATGGAATTGGGGTTTCTCAGAGAAGAGATGGCAAACAATTTTCCATAAAGAACACATAAGAGCAGAAGGGAATTTTAGAGCAAGAGGAAGATTATGAGCAAAATGGTGTTTGGGGTGTAGAGGGTAAGGCAGTTGAGGTTGCGTTGGGGTCCATGGAGCTACAAATGGCCCAAGGAGGACAACTCCCCCTCCGCAATTTAAAATTTCCTTCTTTCCCAATGCAGTTCAACAAGAGCGGATCTCCTAAGAGTTGATGTTGGTTGTGGTTCTTTGTTATCAAGTCTGACTTATTGGCAACGCCAAATGGGGCTTTCACTTTTCTGGCCAAGTTATCCTGCTATGGTAATAGAATAGTAGACCATACTGCCAGTAGCGCAACACTGATCATCAGGTGGTTAACTAACCTGACCACCCTGAGGACTAATGGCCTTGAGTGGTAAAGTCCACAGGGAAGGGTGATGGTCCTCAAGTGGATTAAATTCCATTTGAATCCATCATGATGGAGAGCAGCAGCTTCATCAGTACTAGTCTAGGGCCAATGAGGAGTTTGCATGCCAAAAGAGCTCAGGACCAGAAAGTGATTCATGGAACATGATCAGTGTTTCGGGTGTCACACTGTGATGTGGAAGGCAAATGGAAGGCCACTGCATTATATTGTTCCCAGGACAATCTTCATGACTCGCCTTGATGAGAGCCAACATTCAGAATCGGATATGATGCAAGAAGACTAAGAATGGGGCTTTCAAGATAAGTGAGAAAATGTTTAAGGAGTTGTTTCACCTGTTCCACTCACCCAGAATCCATCAGGACCATGACCATGCCGGAAGAGGGACCCTGGGGATACCAGTCCAAACCCTCCACCTCATTTTCTCTTCTATTTGCTTGTCAATACAACCTCATTTATGGTTTCATTCAGTGGCTGAATTCCTCTTGGTTAGCCTAGCAAGTTGTAACTAAAGCAGACCCATTAAAGCAGGAAGAATCTGGTAAGTCAGCTCCTCCATAAGTTGAATTGATTCAAATGGGCCTACTCTAGTTGCAAGTCGCTACACTAAAGTAAGCTGCAACCAGAGTAGGTCCATTTGACTCAATGGAACTTAGGAAGGAATTGACTTACTGAGTCTCAGTGGACTACTCTACATAGACACTATGGTCCACTCTAGTGTCACTTGCTAAGCCATAGTTCTCAGTAGGTTTGGTGTTTGAAGAAGGCTTCTGTCACAAATTCCTTAAATCATCTCTTGTTTACTCTTAAAGCTTCCTCCCAAACTGAGACTGAAACCAGTTTAACAACTAAAAAAAGATGTAAAGAGAAGGAAAATAAAATGAGTAATGAGTTGAGCTGTCAACCTGTGATGAATGTTTCCAATAAACTGAATACCCTTTTACAGCTCCTGTTTCCTGCTGATTCAACCCATGTTGCATAAATAGAAAGAAAAACTCAATCTTACTGATAGTTATGTTTGCTTTGTTACACTACAAGGGAGTTATAGCAGTGGAGTAAGGCAGTAGATCCAGGCCACATATTGGAAAAGGTTGCATTTCTTTGGTACTACAACTGCCAGTGAGCCTGTGGTTTGGAGGATGTGGACACAAGCATTCATAATGAATTTTTTTCAAGGTATGATTGGTCAGTGTGTACCCTACCAGTATGTTAGTTCAATATCTTGAGGTAATGTTTGAAGAGAGCTTTACTACTGGATTAAAGGGAAAACTCTGGAAGTGGCAGAAGGAATCTATTCCCGAGATGCAGTAAACTTCAGCCAAAACTCTGCTCACAATCTAAGTTCAATCCCGATGAGTTCATTAAAATGAATAACCTTGCATGTTGGGGGGGAAACATAGTTTGCATAATTATCTTTTGAACCACTCAGAGAGTAACTCTGGGGTGATATTTAAGTGGAAACGACAGCAAGAATAACGAACTCACACAAGTTCACTCTTTTCTTTGATCACTGTAATCAAAAATTGAAATATACAAAATATATAAATTAAACTTTCTTTTTTTTACACAAGGCACATTTCTGGCTTTTTCAGAAGTCCTACCCATCACCCTTGGCCCTTGTCACAAAGTGTAGGGGGCAAGTGACCCATGACTGTCGTGACAACTTAAGATCTCTTTCTTGGTCAGCCCCATCTCTCTATTGTACTGTCCTTCCCGAATGGTCTTAAGACACTTGATGTTCTTGCCTAAAATTATGCTTTTGAAGGAAGGCAGGTAGATCAACATTGCTTTAGAGAGCGACGTTACGACACCTGTACCTGACAGGTTGAGTTCCTGCAAAGCACTGAGGCCATAAAAGACTTCAGCGTTCAATGTCTTGACTCTAGGGTTGTTGGATAGGTCCAGCCCTTGGAGAGAAGGTAGGTCTTTAAAAGCATAAGGCAAAATCTTGGTCAGCTCTGGCATACCACTGAGTGACAAATGGGTTAAATCATTCAACCCTGAGAATGCCTCCTTCCCAATGGTGGAGATTGGGTTACCCCCAAGGTTTAAATACCGCAGGGGTATTCCTTGAAGGTTTGGGACATCCTTTAATCTGTTTGCCAACAGATTCAAACTTTGAACATTGGGAATGGCTTTATCTTGTTGTCTTGAAATGAGGCTTATGAGGTTGTTGGAGAGATCAACATTCAGTGGTTTCTGTTGACCTCCGGATACAAAGACATCCATCCTTACTTCCAGGAGGAGGTTATGGCTGAGGTCGATCTCCCCTAGAGGCGACTTGGAGAAGCATTCATCTGGAAGGGAGACCAAAGAGTTATGACTCAGATCCAAAGATTCAAGATACCTGAGTCTGGAAAAAGTTGTTGAAACAATCTTTGAGATTCTGTTGTAGCTCAAGTCAAGGCTCACGAGGGTGGTATATCCGGGGCCAGTCAACATGGACTCATTAAGGGACTCAAGGTGGTTTGATGATAGGTCCAGATAAGTTGTATCCAGTGGGATGGGGACAGGGACTATATGGGATCCTATACCACTGCAATCCACCTTGGTTAGACTGAAGCTGTCAAACAGTCCAAAGCTCTCCACTTCACAGTAGCATCCAGGGAAGCAAGTCTTTGAAGCACCAATGGTGGGGAAAAGTAGAAGCAGGTTGAACCATATTGAGGAAGACATTGTGGGCATCTGCAAAAGAGAAACAGAAAGACAATGGTCAGGCATACAAGTAGTAATGTGTAATGCTACAATGTTTATTTTGCATCCAACTACTAACAAAGTGGGACTGCAGTGGCTCAGGTGGTTAAGGTGCTGAAATAACTGGTCGGAAGGTCGGAGTTTGATTCCCAGGTACTGCATGATGGCGTGAGCTCCTGTCTCTGTCCAGCTCCTGCCAACCTAGCAGTTTGAAAGCAAGAAATTGCAAGTAGATAAATAGGGACCACTTCAGTGGGAAGGTAAACAGTGTTCCGTGCACTTTGGTGTTGAGGCATGCCTGCCACATGTCCATGGAAATGTCTGCAGACGCAGACAGCATGGGTCTTTGGCTATAAACAGAGATGAGCACTGAACCCTAGAGTTGGATACAACTGGCTTTTGAGCAAGGGTGACCTTTACCTTACTAACAAAGCAAAGCAATCACACTTCTATACTGCTCCATAGCGCTTAGTGCGCTCTGGGTGGTTCACAAGTTAACTAGCATTTTACCACCAACATGCTAGGTACTCATTTTACCCACCAAAGTGGACCCTCAGAAGGAAGGAATGCTGAGTCAACCAAGGTTGGTTAAATGAGTACCAAGCATTTTGGAGGCAAAATTCTAAATAACTGGTAAACTACCCAGAGAGCGCACTAAGTTCTGTGGCTCCATATACAAGTGTCATGGTTATTGCTATCGCTAACCACTTGCAACTCAACAGAATCAACCTTCACAGCAAATCTGAATACCAACCAGGGATCTTTTGTTATTACTAGTTGTAAAAAGCCTCACTGATTTGTAAAATTATCTGTTAAACTAACCAACTTCCTTGCTAATTTCGGGGTCATCACTTGAAGCTGCACTGTCTGGGAGGATTGAGTGATCTGGGTTGATGTCCTGAGAGGAAGATGCTCCACCAGGACAGTCTTCAGGACATCCTTCATGACTGATTGCCATGAAGATTGCCAATATTCAGATTTGGATATGGAAGAACAACAAGAAGAAGAACAAAGAACAACAACAAGAAGAATTGAAAAAATAAAGAACATGGCACACTGATTATCATCATGAATTCTTGGTGGCATAATTATTATTATTCTTTATCAGGACACTATCAAAACTATTTGGGAAAATACAGTCATCAGGTAAAAGCATCTCAACTTTTCAAGGCATACTCTTATGTAAAGCAATAGAGATAAACACCACCAATTTCCTACCATAATCATCACCTCCATCAAAGATTCACACTGCTGAAAACTACTAGTTTTGGTCTCTCAGCCCATGGAAAGCAACAACTTGCAGATTGTTCCCCATCTTTACTTTTGACTCAATACAATTTCCGCTCTTTTTAAAAAAAAATCCTTATTCCTGAAGTTTTACTTAAAAGAGCTCAAAATGAAACTGCCTGATCCAGCCGCAAGTTCGGGGGGGGGGGAGGAATTTTAAAATAAGATACAACAATAGGGACATATCAGAGAATAAACAAAGCAAAAATGTAGCACTTTAAAGACTTAACTGCTGCGTTTTAATGTTAGCGTTCATGGATCAAGTCTGGTACAGAAGTTAGTCTTTAAAGTGCTACAATGTATTTGTTTTTATTCTCTGATATGCTTGAAACACAGACTAACATGGCTACTTAAAAAAAAAAACCCAATAGGGACATATTCCCCATCCTCCGGAAGATCATTAAACGCATCTATTTTTAAACAGGGAAGGGATGGTGCCAGCCTATCGCAGAGAGAAGCTTTAGGAGGTAAATCAAAACCTCCAGCAATGTTGCTTCAATCGCTTCACTTTTATGGGGCGTCAGCCACCCTTTAAAGCAGTTCTCTGCAAATGTGCCCACTGCTGTTTGTCAAGCTTTAATGGACTCCTGGGATTTTTCTCAGTGCTGATTAATCCGTCTTCTTTCATTTAATCAGATGTGGCTGCCAGGACTATTTCCCATCAGGAGCCCATTGGAAAATTTTCGACTCACCTCCCCCCCCCCCCCCCGGTCCCCCTGAAGCATCATAAGACAGAAGCTCAAAGCTGTTTCTCTGACTGCTTGCCAAGTTTTTTATTCATCCTGGTAGGGAGAGAAATTAGCAATTTAACTGGCAAAATGGACAGAGAGATTAACATACAGTGCAGTAAGTTAAACCAAATATTGGGACAGTTACAGTTAGTTCCACTCTTACAACACAAGGCAATACCAATCCACACAAAGAAATGCCTCATTTGAGGCATATTCATTCCCACCGTATGTTATCAGTGCCAAACATGGACACTTACAACAAAACAGAAACAAAAGTTGGTCACCATGGAAATGAGATGTCTGAGGAAGGCTGCAGGAGTGACTACAAGGGATAAAATCAGGAATGAGGTTATAAGGGAAAGAATTGGAACAGAACCAATCTTGCACTACATACAGAGACCACAAATAAAGTGGTTTGTCCTTTTGGAGAGAATGTCTTGGAATTCCATAACATACAAGGCATATGTGGAAAGAAAAGAAGGACAAAGACCCAGAGGCAGAGGAAAGTGGAGAGATGACATCAAAGAAATATTACAAGAATACCAAATAACACTGGTGGAGGCTGCTAAAAGTGCCAGAGCAAAAACTTTGCATCTCCCTTGACACTAGAAGGAGTAAAAGAGGAAGCAAAGAAGAAGAGCTCTCCCCTGAATAGATTGTTTAAACTTTAAAATTAAGTGCACACATGCACCCAAACACAGGCTTCCATGCACACACAGAGATATTGTACGTGGAAGGTTGAGAATGCCTGGCTGTGGATTATTACTTTGGGGAGCTCCATAAACAAAGAAAGCCCTGTGATCCATACACAAAACAAATGCAGGAGAAAGGCAATAACTTTATTGGATCATTTAAAAAACCAAACATTGCAGGTGCTTTTGTGATTCAAAATCACTTCTTCAGGCATGCATCAATTTCTCTAAACAGCAAGCCTTGCAGAAGATCTTGCCATGAACTTTGGGACTTTGATAATTTCCCTATCTTATCCACAAGAAATAGATGCATGCCTGAAGAAGTAATCTTGATATCACTAAAGCTTGTGCAATGTTTGATTTTTTAAAAAGTGATCTGATAAAGGTATCACCTTTCTCCTTCATTTGTTTTGGGTCTGCTGGCAGACTCATTCATTGAGTCTGCCAGCAACTCAACGCTGTGTGTCAGGTGGCAGTTAACTAATCTGATCACCCTGAGGTCATAACGGCCTTGGGTGGTGAAGTCCACCAGGAAGTGTGATGGTCCTCAAGTGGATTAAATCTCACTTGAATCTATCTTGATGGAGGGCAGCAGCTTCATCAATCCTGGCCTGGGGCAGATGAGGACTTTGTGTGCCCAAAGGGCTCAGGACCAGAAAGTGACTTCCAGAACTGGATTAGTGGGTATGCGAGTCACACTGCGATGTGGAAGGCAGATGAAGGGCCACTGCATTATATTATCAGTATTGTCTTCATGGTGTGGGTACACAGAAGGAGCCTCTTTGAAGACTGTGTTATTTTTGAACCATAATCAGGTGTACCCTAGTAATGGTAACCTTGTGAGGTCGGCTAATCTTTCTCACACTAGGTCAGGCAAAAGGAACTGCAGAACAAATTCTACAAAAGTGGCTTCATTTTGGCAGTTTCACGTCTGGCCTAGACACGGAAGAAGTTTTGGGGAGCCTGTGGACATAGGAAAGGTGCCATTTAACCACCCTGCCCAGTTAGAAATTAACCCCCTTGCACCTACTCTTGACCTGGTTCTCAGCAAACTGCTCCCTCGTGACAGCAGGATTTCCCCAAAGGAAATGCTAGGGACACATTTTACTATCTGTGGATGGACGGGAGGCTAAGTCAACTTGGAGCTCTGTTAGGATCAAACTCACAATGTTTTGGCTGCAGTACAGCACCGGTGGTCATTTCTGGATGGTTAGAACTTTAATTTTTTTTTTTTTTTGCATGACAATTCGTTTCCCAGAACCCCCCTGGCTAGGATAGTGAGGGCATTCTAGTCATTCCAGAGTGTGTCACTATTTTACCTTTTAATCGTTGATGAATTTCTTCCACAACTTTTCCAAGTTGGTTTGTTCTCAACCTTGAGTCCCCAGCTATTTTTGGGCTAAAGCTCCCAGAAATATTGGCTAGCCAGGCCAATGCTGAAGGCTTCCGGGAGCTGTAGTCCAAGAACATCTGGGTCCCCAAGGTCAAGAACCACCAGTTACACAGGGTACCTTCCTTTTCATACCCTTAGTGCAGGTTTCCTCAAACTTGGTTCCCCAAGGTGTTCTTGGACTTCAGTTCCCAGAAGCCTTGATCCACAGGTATGCTGGCAGGCTTTTGGGCATTGAAGTCCAAGAACATCTGGGGCACCAAACTTGAGAAACCCTGCCTTAGTTCCTTCTCCCCTATTATATCCTGGAATGTACCAGCATGGGGTCAGTTGCAAATTAAGTGAGAGGTCAACAGCTGGATGACCACGACTTTGTCATGGCCTTGCTCTTCAATGGAAGCAAGCATGACAGTCAACAGCTGCTTCAATGATCCAGCACCTGATCTCTTCAGCTAGAACAGGGGTGCCCAAACTTTTCAGGCTGCGGGCTGGTCATGTGGTTCAGGGGGCTGGTCACTATGGCTGCCTGGGCCAGATCTGGCCCACGACACCAACTCATCCAACGTGTGAAGGCCTCATTGCTCCCAGAAGTGGAAGTAAAACGCGCCAGTATGGGCACGTTTTACTTCTGCTTCTGGGAGCAACAAAGGCTTTGTGGGCCAGATGAATTAGTGTTGGGGCCAGATCAGGCCCATGGGCCATAGTTTGGTCATCCCTGAGCTAGAACATCCTTATTTCCTCCACCCCACAGTCTATTTGGTATCTGGGATTTTGAACCGTTATGTTGCAACAAAATGAAGCAAGGAAGAAAAGAGGAAGCAGAGGTAGAAGCTCTGGCAGAAAGAGGAAAGTGACAAAGTCATTATGTTTGATCCAGCCTTGCAAGAAGTGGCTTTAACCACTGCTACCTGTTACTGCATGTATAAAAACTTTCCATGGCAGCAAAAAAAAAGTTATTATCCTCTTCTTTATTTCCTCTTTTGCTCCTTTGGGTGTTGAGGGAGACGCAAGGTTCTTGTTCTTACACTTCACCTTTTTTATTTGGTGTTCTTGTAATATGTCTTGAATGTTCTCTCTCCACCTTCCTCTGAGTCTGCCTCGTGGTCTTTGTCCTTTTCCTCTTTCCACATAGGATGCCTTGTAAGGTATGGAATTCCAAGACATGCCCTCCACGTGGGCAAGCCACTTTACTTGTTGTCTGTGTATGTAGTTTAAGATTGGTTCTAGACCAATTCTTTCCCTTATAACCTCATTCCTGATTTTATCCCTTCTAGTCACTCTAGTAGCCTTTCTCAGACATCTCATTTCTGTGGTGACCAACTTTTGTTTATGAAAATCCTTTGAATGGTTTCTTTGAGATGGAATATTAACATTTAAGGCAGCATAATTTGTTGTTGTTCAGTCGCACAGTCAATCCTGACCCATTGCAACCATATGGACCACTGCCTGCCAGGCACTTTTGTCTTCCACCATCCTCCTCAGCCCGCCCAGCTCTATGCCCATTGTATCTACAATGAGAAGCCGGATAAACCCCCAGTCAGACTGTGGAGAGGCAACTGGAACTACTTACGAGCTTCCACCTGGCTTATACTGTGCAGGGATCACAGGGATGATGTGTCGATTTGAACATATCTCCAATTTTGGTTTTCCTTCCTTCTCCATTGGTGTTCCCAAAGGAAGAGTGCAGAAATATTAATTCTGGACTACAAATCCCAGAATCCCCCAAACAGCAAGGAACAGTGATTCTCCAAGGCAGGATGCTGAACTTTCAGACTTCCAGATGTTTTCACCTCCTCCCGTTTGTCCTCCATGCAGCATGGCCAAAGGCCCAAGAGTTTTAGGAGCTGCGCAACAAAACATCTGGTAAGCCTGGGGTTTCCCCTCCCCTGTGCAGAGGTAACAAAGTAGTTTTTGTTTCCCTGAGGCTCATTCAGGAAGGAGAAGCATCTTGCTCATTGCAAGTCTGGCACAAGTCAACTTCAACCGACATTAACCGCAATTTTGAGTGCACTAAGTTTGTTTCTGGTTCACCAGAACTCAACCCAAGCTATGTTACCAAGGCCTGTAAGAAAGAAAAACGACCTCACTGAATAATACTTCCAGAAGCCAAATATTCCACATCTGTCAGCCGAATTGGAAGAAAGAACATTCTCACACTGTCTAGCCAGACTTAACTGCCAGGGCTTTAAAAATGACCCCCAACAACAACCCCTTACTTTGAAAATTTTATTCATTGCTGGTTAAAAAGTATTCAAAAAGTCACTCGTTGAAATTTTTCACTGGAGTATTGAAAAGGTAATTTGTTATGATCATTGAGCCTACTCTTTTCTCATTACTTTCTGCAGGATGGAATGGCATGAAAATTGGAGGGGGTGGAAATGCCCTTTAAAATGTAACATTTGAAATAAACTGGAAAATGTCACTTGTTAAACCAGTGACAATAGAAACAGTTACAATAGCAATAGCATCCTGCCTTTGTTACTTCCGGCAGATAACTAACCAGTTACAAATGACTCAATCACTTGCAATTTATTACTTCAAAGCTCTGCATGCTCTTATAGACTGGGCCTTGGGTGGCTTAAAAAACCCAAACCTATCCAATCATTGGTAAAATGTCTTGCCCTTAAATTGCAATTTCATATTCTCAACCAGCTTCTTTTAACACCTGGGTGCTCCCAAAATTATGATCAAAATCTCCAGGAAGGCTTATTTTAATCTAGTTCTTCCCCCATGGCTCTAAAGGCAGCACAAAAGGAATACTTGTTATTGGGGGGGAAAGAGTATACAAGCCACTTCTGTGCTCTGCGCTCCCTCTCCCTTTCCCAACTGATTTCACAAGGAGGAAGGAGAGCTGGGAAGGGAAATTAAAAAAAAATTGGAGGAAAGTCAAAAGATCCAGCTAAGGGAGAGAGGGAAAAGTCTGAAATCAAACAAGCCTTTTGCCTAGCCAGAATTCCAGCATGGGGGAAAAAAAGAAATGCAATAAGATCCAGGCTCTGCTTCAAGAACATTTGCCTGTTTTGCAGATGTTCTGCACAGGCTGCTTCGTAAACTCTGAGTAGATCTGCACTCCACCGTTACACCAGTTTGATTCCACTTTAACTGCCATGCTTCCCACCCTATGGAATCCTGGGATCTGTAGTTTGGTGAAGAAGCCAAAGGTTTTTCTTCTGGCACCATCCCTTGCACCGAGAGAGGGAAATGTAAGTTATTCTCCCTCATTCCAGATTGTAGGATCTCATGGCATGAAGCCAGGGACAGTTTCAAGTGGAACAGAACTGGTGCCGTTGTATAGTGCAGACACCATCTAAGACAAAGATCAGGCACTTGCTGGAATCACAAACGAATGGTCATGCAAACAGCGAGCACTGCCTTGCGTGTTGTCAGTCACATGCATGATCAGGCCCTCGTGGTGTAAGAGACAGATTGTAAACAGCAAAATCCACTTAAACGATCGCCCTTACTTGTGCAGCCCCCCCTTTTTTTTGCGAGATTGTGGCATGAATTTGGGAAGTTGGATTTGTTATACCACCCGTGCAAAACTCTGTGGCATGCTTATCTCTGTCACTACCATTGCTTGCATGGGTATTTTATTTACAAACCTCACATGCTGCCTGAAGTTGAAATAACAGGAAGGGATTTTTTTGGGTGGCATGACTGTGTCTATCTATCCAACACTCTTCCAGCTTCAAAGAGAGCCCGTGTCTCTCTTTCTTTCTTTCTGTGCTGTGTTCTTTCCCTTTCTTTGTCTGCTGGTGTCAGGTTTTGTTGCCATTGATCTATTCAGCTGGCTGATAGCGTGTGTGCTGTACAGATAGCACATACACATACACACCTGTAGTTTCAAGTAACTGTAAGTCAAGAAACATTTTTGTTCTTTCTCCTACAAATGTCTCAAAGTAAGTTATTGAGACTTTTCAGGTCATTAACACATAGGATTGCACTTAAATAAGAAGCAACCCGACACTGCAGAAATGTAGCCACATGGATCAAGCATCGGGCAATGCATGCTTTTTCAGATCTCCACTTACAATAAGGAGCTATCAGCAAGGTTCTAGGGTACACAGAAAGAGCCTCCTTGAAGATTGTGGTATTTTTGAATCACAATCGAGCGTACCCTGGTAATGGCAACCTTGTGTTGCCGGCTAATCACTCTCACACAGGCAAAAGGAGCTGCAGAAATGAACTCACCAAAAGGTGCCTTCATTTTGGCAGTTTCACATCTGGCCTAAGCAGTGAAGGAGCAGGAGAAGGAGGCGGAGGAGGCTTGATTTCATTTGTTTCTGAATTGCAGTGAATAACATGAGGATTCTCACTTGGGGTACTGGCAAGTTCCTTCTTTCCAAAATCTGGTACACGTGCCAATATATTAGCTCATTTCTGCTTTTAAACCATGGTAGCAAGCAAAGAAAGTGTGGATTGCAAATCCCTCATAAATGCTTATTGAAGCCATCAGACCCTTAAAAAACCAAAGTGAACAGAATACTGTTTCTCTTCCCACCGAAGTGGTCCCTATTTATCTACCTGTAATTTCCTGCTTTTGAATTGCTAGGTTGGCAGGAGCTGGGACAGAGATGGGTGCTCATTCCATCATGCAGTACTCAGGTTTTGAATGGCTGACCTTCTGCCTCCCAGTCAGTGTCTTAACCACTTGAATTGTAGTTTTTACATAAAACAGGTGAGAAGGTGGATGGGCTTCCCCTGACCCACAGGTATCTATGCTGGACATAGCTTCTAATTTTGATTGTTTTGACATGTTTAGGACCATTTCAAGGCCTGCTGTGGCCTGCCTCGGAAACTGGGGTCAACAATTTGGCCTCCAGCCCTACCCACTTGCTTGCCTCCAGCTTTTAAACCTGACACTTTCCCCATCTTTCCTTTTGTACCAAAGTTTTACAGCTCTCCCCACCTCCCTGGTTTATGTCTTTTAGAGTGTTTTCTTGGTGTTCGATGGTGGAAGCCACTTTTGTTGTTTTAAACTGGAAAGCGTGTGAAAATGAAATAAATCACTCCCTTTAACAGCCAGCAGTGAGAGAAGGGGAAAAAAGCCACAAACAAGCCACAAAGCCTTTCCGGAGGAATTGTCTACTTCATGCATCGTGCTTTTTTGGCACAAGTAGAAATGCCATCAGCCCCTCTCCACTTCAAACACATTATCTGGCAGCTCTGCTGTAACAATCCAAGGAAGATGCATGGAGCAGATTTTCAGGAACCATGGACAGGGGACTCTGTTAACCACTTGACCACATTGATCATGGTGTTTGGCACCAGATGACTCCAGGTTCCATCCAAGCATTTCCAGCTAAAAGCTTACATAGGTAGCACATGATGGACAAGGACTCGGTTTGCCTGGAGGCCCAAATAGCAACCAGTTCAAGAATCCATGAGTTAGAAAAAGGATCTCAAAAGATAATCAAGTCCAGGGTTCCTCAAACTTGGCTCTCCAGATGTTCTTGGACTTCAATTGCCAGAAGCCTTGATCACCAGGAGTGCTGACTTGGGCTTCTCGTAATTGAAGTCCAAGAACACCTGGAAAGCCAAGTTTGAGGAACCATGATCTAGTCTAATCCCCGATTGATGGACCATCACAGCATGCCCAAGAATGGGCCACATAAGGTTGGGTTTGAAACCTCCTTTGAAGAGGAATCCACCTTCTTTGGCTGCAGCCTGCTCCACCAAACAGCTCCGACTGGATTAGATGAGGAGTGGACCAGGGAGCTATCCTGGGCTCTGACCCCATGCCCCATACAATCTGAGCCACATCACTGGTAAATGGGCCACTATGGCCACAACTAGTGGTGGTGCAGTCTTTTGGTAGCAACCATTCTTCAGCTTTCTAGAGAACTGCAGGACGTGGATGATGCATCTCTCCCTCTCTGAGCCCTCTGATGTTAAGAAGGTAGACCACAGTGGGTCTTGTGGTGGTTGGAGTGTAACTCAGGGTTGTATGTGGCCCAAGAGTGATTCACCCAGAAGATAGATCAAGAGTGGGCAAAAGGCAGCTTAAGAGGCCACGTGTGGCTCTCTAAGTGTTTCGTGGCCTCCCATGGGCTTCATGGATTTACGTAAAGGTGTTTCCCTTGCTCAAAAGCCAGTTGTATCTGACTCTAGGGCATGGTGCTAATCTCCATTTACAGCCAAAGAGCCAGCACTGTCTGCATCTGTAGATGTTTCTATGGCATGACTAGATGCTGGAGTGTATGGAATGCTGTTACTTTTCCTGCCGAAGCAGTACCTATTTATCTACTTGTAATTTTTTGCTTTTGAACTGCTAGGTAGGCAGGAGTTGGGACAGACAATTTGGAGCTCACACCATCACACAGCACTCGGATCTTGAACCGCTGATCTTCTGGTCATCGAGCTCAGGGTCTTAATCACTAAGCCACCCTAGTCCCTCCCTCATGGGATTTACCCAGGGATAAGATCAAGGGAGAGTAACTCATGGCTTAAAGTCAAAGCCCCCCCCCCCTGTGAGTCACAACTCATTTTAAACAGGTTAAAATACACTCCAAAGATCAAAATGGGAAAGCATTTCCAGTTTCTTTCCTTTGCCTTCTCGTTAAAAAAAATTCATTTGGGTATGGGGAATGCTTTTAGAGGTTTGTTCAGCCCCAGGTAATGAGAGTCAGAAAACGGGCTCCTGTTAGACACATAAACAGTCTGAACTGAAGGTCTCTGTGTTGTGGTTGACGGGGCGATTGAGGCAAGTAACCTGCTCTGAGCTTACCGGAGGAAAGGCAAGAGATAAATGTGACCAATTAAGGCAATAAAAAAATTAACAAGCCTATATCCTTAAGGCCACTGAATAAAAAATGGTAGCCTTAATTCTTTTCATATTTCTGTGCAAAAAAAACCCCAACACTCACAACTTGTGCTTAGTTTAGTGTCCTTGACAAATGCAAGACAAACCAGGCTCAGTCAAAGTCTTTGAGCTGACAAGATGGTGTTTCAGTTGGTTAAGAAACAAAATCAACCAATACACAACTTTAAAATGTTGTCCTTTGCCTTCCTTTCGACTGAGGGATGAGTAATGAATTTTTCATGGCTTTGCAGACCAGAGAAGGACTTGACCAAAATGGTTTACAGTTGAGTATTATTCTAATTTCTCTTGTAATGGTGCTGCTTTCACCCCTGGTTTCTCTAGGATTCTGCTAGGCTCTTTTCATGGCGCTATTTGTTCTTCTGCTTCTCATCAAGAGAGTCTTACCATCGTTCAAGGCATGCCAGCAAAACATTTTTTTATTTAGACAGAGTCTTGGCATGCTCTCCAGGCTGCTCTATTGCTGTTAATTCATTACACTTTCAAGGGTTACTCTGACAAACCAGTCTATTTTGTCTACTGGTTTTATGAGTTCTTTTTTTGGTCTTGAATATTTTATGTATTTAAAGAATGGGCTTTTAAAAAATTATTGGTTGACTTAGATCCCATCGAAAAGTAGGAGACAACTTTAAATAAAGTGTTTGGAGTGGTAGCCATGTTAGTCTGTGCAAGCATATCAAAGAGTAAACAAAATAAAACAAGGGGGGGGGGGAAGAGACAAAAAGACTAACTCCTGTACCTGTATTTAAATGTGAGCTTTTGTGAAACACGAAGCTCACATTTAAATACAGGAGTTAGTCTTTAAGGTGCCACAACATTTTTTGTCTTTTTTTGTGCCATTTTGTTTTGTTTACTCTTTGGTAAACTTTAAATAAATATATCTTCTTTATACATCTTTCATCCAAGTCTTGTTATGTGCCATCAATTCAGAACCAACTTACCAAATACCGATTCTAAGAGCGCTTTCAAGGTAAGTGAGATATTTAAGGAGGGGTTTCCCCAGTTCCTGGGCTGCAGTGGCTTAGTGGTTAAGATGCTGAACTTGATGACCAGAAGGTCAATAGATCAGCAGTTTGAGAACCGAGTCCTGCACAACAGAGTGAGCTCCTGTTGTTTGCCCCAGCTCCTATCAACTTAGCAGTTCAAAAGCAAGAAATTACAAGTGGATAAATAGGTACTGCTTCGGCAGGAAAGGTAACAGCATTCCATGCACTCCAGCATCTAGTCATGCCTGCCACATGTCCATGGAAACATCTGCAGATGGAGACAGTGCTGGCTCTTTGGTTGTAAACGGAGATGAGCACCTCACCCTAGAGTCAGCTATACTGTAACTGGCTTTCGAGCAAGGAATAGACCTTTAGCTTTAGGCACATCAGAAAACAAAAACAATAAAATAAAATAAAAACATTGCAGCACTTTAAAGACTAACTGCTATATTTTTACTGTGAACTTTCATGGATCAACTCCACTTCTTTAGATACTTCTTTACCTTTCCCAATTCAGTTCTTCCAGTGAGCATCCATGGCTAATTGGGGATTTGAACCCAGGCCTCCATCACTCTAGCCACTAAACCACACTGGATACCACATGCTTGAGTGGAACCCCTGGAAACCAGCAAAACATCCTGCCCAGTAAACGTACATAGGATTGTCTGGAAATAAATCCCAAAAGTCTTCCAATATACACCTTCCCCCTCTTCTAACCAGGTTAAGGCTCTGTTCTTTATGTGAAGCTGCTTCACATAAACAGTGCTTATATAGTGATGGCACCCGTTCTCATACTGTCTACCCTGTCTTTGAAATCATATATACCGGAGTGCCCAAACTTTTCAGGCCGTGGGCCAGTCACATGGTTCAGGGGGCCAGTCACTATGGCCTGGGGGCCAGAGCTGGCCCCCAGGTCATAGTTTGGGCACTCCTGATATAGACCCAAACTTTTGTGCAAAGCCTTTGCCCTTGACTCATCAAGGAATACGATGCTGGTGGCCTACTTAATCTTAGTTAGGTATCGGATTGGAAAACCAAATCCTAGATCCAAATCCAGTTTATCCAGTCCAGGAAAACCCAAAGACATCTGAAATAAATGTAAGGTCTTTTGCTCAGGTTCTTCTCTTCTTACACTTGGCCTGTCTCTCTTTCTCCATGTCTCTTTCACAACATAAGCTCTTTAAGTCCATGCCAGGCACATAACACTCTTGAGATGCCACACAACACAGAAAAGACATTATTTATCTTCCCTGTTTTCTAGGGCCAGCTCAACTTTTAGACAGGGTGAGGAAGCCACTTGAAGCCACAAGCTTATGGTGACCTGAAAACTGTATTTACTTTGCTTGTTTGAAGGCCACAATATTTAAGCTATTTCTTTGGTTACTATGGCATTTTGCCTGCTAGGCATGAGCTTCGTATATTTGGTATGTGTTTTTCTACCCAAATAATATGAATAGTTTAAAGTGCTATCAATGTGTAAAGAGAAAAATACTGTTTCATGTTCTGCTTCAGGCAGCAAAGTCTCCAGGCTTGGCCCTGCCATAATCTGTTCATGAAGGCTAGGTATTTTTAGACAGAGGTGGGACATTTATGCTGAACATCTACTATTCCCATTATCACTCACTGCTGGTCAAGCTGGCTGGGAATGATGGGCACTGGAGTCCACTGTCATCTAGAGGACCAGATGATCCTTAGATCAAGGGTTCCCAAACTATGGACTGCAGACTGGATCCAGCCCGTAGGCTGTAATTTGGGCACCCCTGGTTTAAGCAGAGAAAATGGCAGCTTAAAATCTATCTCATCCTGTTGCAAAACAGATTGCAAGGCGCATTTTACTTCTGCTTCTGGTGGGAGGAACCATGTGACCGGCCTGCTGAACCACATGACTGGCCTGCTGGACCACGTGACCGGTCCACTGCCCAAAAAGTTTCAGCACCCCTGCTCTAGATGACAACTCACTGCAACCTTTCCTAGCATGGTGCTAGGGATGAAATCTCCATATGAAATTTTTAGAGTAGGTAATGTATCTATCTATCTTTCCTTAACGTTGAACTTGAACACTAAACACTAAACCTCCTCCCAATAGAACTACGCCTGCAGACAGAGCTGCTGTCCTTTAGGAAAGGAGTGAAAACCTGGTTGGCAAGTCAGATCTAGGGAATGGATGGACCAATTTCGCCAGCCGGGTGGATGGTTTGAACAAATTTACTCCCAGTGCCTCCTAGCTACAACGCCTAGTTTTTAATGTTAGGTTTTTAAGTTTCTTTTAAACTTTTAAAACTTTTAATTTTTTTGAACTGGTTTTAAATTGTTGTCGACACTGATGTGTTGTGAATCACCCGGGGTCCCCTTTGGGGAGGAGGGCGATAAACAAATTTAAATAAATAAATAAATAAAATAAGAATCATTAGTTCACTTGCATATTTTCATTAAAGTATGAAAAACCTAGCATTCCTATTCTCTTTTATAATCTATCTATCTATCTATCTATCTATCTATCTATCTATCTATCTATCTATCTATCTATCTATCTATCTATCTATCTATCTATCTATCTACGGTATCTATCATTTTAGAGGAACAGCAAAGAGCAATGCCCAAGTATTCCAAAGTAGTAGAGAATGTCAATTTCTTTTAAACTTCACTGTGGCCTCCAGATGTGCTGAACTACAGATCCAAGTATGGACACTCGCATGTGGAGGTGGCTCCTAGTCTGATCTGGCACATCTGGAAGGTGCCAGATGAAAAACAGCTGGCTGCTGCAGACCAGACTATCCCAAATTTGGATCTTTGGGAGGTTTGAGTCTACAGCAACTAGAAGCTGAAGTATTCTGGGATCTGAAGTCCTAAACTTCTGGAGGATTAAAGACACTACGTGTTTTCTTAATTTGTGCAACATGCCAGAGTTTGGGGAAGAAACATTTTCCAGAATCCCTAAGCCATTACGGATGTTGCATTGCAAAAAAGCAATTTCCCCCCAAGTCCTGATAACCACTAAATGTCACATCAAACCTGGATTGCATCAAGCGTTTCCCTCCCACAAGTGCTTGCAGGGCAATTGACATGTCCAGGCTGATCTCTTAAGGGTCACCTTTTAACCTCTAGCAATCTCCTGGTTTTAAAACAGGCAATTTCCCCTTCCCCTTATCAATGTTCCCTTTCATGCCATTGGAGCTTCTCAGGAAAGACTTCATCAGAAACATCTCAGAATTGGTCTTTTCCCTAAAAACACACTCACCCACCCTCCCACCCTTTCTCTCTTCTAAGAGATCTATGGATGTTTGGAAGAAGAAATTGAGAGAGAAAGAGGAAGGAAGGAAGAGAGGGAAGGGAAGGAATAAGAGGAAAAAGGGGAGACAGGAGGGTGATGGAAAGGGGGAAAGGAGGATTTTAGGAATAGGGCAGAGGAATGAAAAGAGATAAAAGTGTACTGTTGAACATCAAGGGTTGGGTTTTTGAGTTCCAGCTGCTGATCATATTACCTTCGGCCGTGGCAAACTTGGAGTGTGTGCAGAGAAACTCACACAATAACAGTCCCTAAAGAGAAGGAAAGGAAGACAGGAATGTGATTGTGGGGTGGGGAGAGAAGAAGGGATGACTAAATTAAAACCATTTGCTGGGGCAAACATGGGCCTCTACACAGCCAGCCTTCCTGCTGGCAATCTGGCCCTCCTCGTGAAGACAAGACGCCAGGATCCTACAGCTAATCTTGTCCAGATTTAGCAAAGT
Source organism: Furcifer pardalis (assembly GCA_030440675.1). Classification (NCBI taxonomy): domain Eukaryota; kingdom Metazoa; phylum Chordata; class Lepidosauria; order Squamata; family Chamaeleonidae; genus Furcifer; species Furcifer pardalis. Next base: position 114,139,353 of record CP126895.1, read on the forward strand.
CATGTTTTGGGGCCTCAGCTCCCACAGATCCCCGAGCCTAGCCTCAGGTTTCCACACATTTTGGAGCAGCAGAGGCTTGGGCCAGACTTCTGGAGAAAGGTGGTGGTAGTAGAAACTGGGGTGGACATGATGACCCCCTTTAGTCAAAGCCCTGCATTTGTGGCAAAGTGGAAGGCAGGAAGAAAAGAGGAAGACCTGATAGGAGATGCATTGGCTCTGTAAAGAAACCAGAGTTTTAAAATGGCCAGATCTGTTAATGCCAAATCATCAATTGCTATCATTTATTCGTGACTTAATGGCACGGAGCAGGCTCACACCTCAGACCGATGTGAGCACAATGTGATAAAGCCTGCATAGCTCTGTGGTTTTGGTATCTGAGCGTGGAGCCAGAAGTTGAGAGTTGGATTCTTTAAAGTGCCTCCTGGGAGGAGAGCCATCCTGTCTTGCCTTTGGCAATCTGCACAGTCTTGTGACATCTCTAGGAGGAGGATTGGTAAACCATTTCTGCATTTTAGTGTTCTTTACCTAGAAAATCCATGAAAGGGTTACTATAAGTCAGAATCGACTTGACGGTATATAATTATATAATCACTATACTATTAGGGGCTGCAGTGGGTCAGTGGTTAAAAAGCTCGCCTTGTTAGCTGGAAGGCCAGCAAATCAGCCATTTGAGACCCGGGTACTGCATGACAGATTGAGCGCCCATCTCTGTCCCACCTCTTGAGGACATGAAAGGAGCCTCATTTGGGTGATACCTGAGCTGAGTTTCTTCCTTAACTCAGAGCAGAAACCCGGGGGGGGGGGGGGATCACGCATACTAGTGTTGGAGAGATGCCATTAAAGGAACCTTTCAGGTTTGTAAAACCAGACTTCCAAAAAATCCTGTTCAATGCCACTGGAGAGGGAAACTCCTGCTGTGACAGACCAGGTGCTTTCATTAATATATCATTTTCTTGTCACCTGGACTTTGCTCCGCTCTGTGTGCAAACTGATCTCACTGATAAAGATTTGTGCTTGAAGCTCTATATCACTTCCACAATGCTCCATAGGTATGTAATGGTTGCCCTTGATCAAAAGCCAGTTGTATTCGACTCTAGAGTTCAGTGCTCATCTCTGTTTATACTCTGTCTGCATTTGCAGATGTTTCCATGGACATGTGACAGGCATGCCTCAATACCGGAGTGCATGAAACACTGCTTACCTTCCCATCAAAGTGGTCCCTATTTATCTACTTGCAAATTCTTGCTTTTGAACTGCTAGGTTGGCAGGAGCTGGGACAGAGACAGGAACTCTGACCTTCCAGTCAGTGAGTCCAGCATCTTAACCACTTGATCCATCCAGACATGCAAAATTTTGCTGGTTGTTACACAGAGATATCTGTGTGAACCAGGCTGATCTGCATGCAATACACATAACCACACTCAGATAGTAAAGATGAAGCTAAAGTACTTTGGACATCAAATGAGAAGAGAGGATTCACTTGAGAAAGCCTTGATGCTGGGAAAGGTGGAGGGCAAAAGAAAAAGGGGGCGGCCAAAAATGAGATGGCTAGATGGTATTGTAGACACAATGGGCACAGAGCTGGGAGGGCTGAGGAGGATGGTGAAAGACAGAGGTGCCTGGCGGGCAATGGTCCATAAGGTCGCAAAGGGTCGCAATCAACTGTGCAAATGAACAAAAAAAACCCCACCCTGTCTTTTTAACCCAGTGGTTAAATGAGTCATGGGTAAATCAGAATAGACTTGATGCCATGCAATTATTATCAAATAAAAATCTATCATTAGACTCACAGTCAAAGACTGGTATAAAATTAACAGTTCAAATTCTAACCAGGACTTAAGAACTGGTAAGGTAACGTCTAAGTATATCTGCACGATGGATCTTAGGGACATGAAAGGAGCCTCATTTGGGCATCCGCTGAGTGAAGTGTCTCCAGCAAAAATCCTTTCAACCCAGAGTAATTTCTGGCATGAAATTATTATTATATAGGCAGTTCCTCGTAAAATTATTTTGTAGTTAGGATGTTCAAATCCAATAAATCCAAAATTTTGAAATATCTGAGAATTCCTTTAGGTACTGGTCCAAGGGCTTCGATCACGATTTCTTCCTCCATAAACACTCAACTTCAATTTGCAAATCTTGATATTTTGTGATTTTCTTTTGTTCTAAATTCATGCAACTCCTGGCATTCCAATGTCAATGAACCAGGTTTTTTTTCTTTTCCACCACATCAAGTGTGTTGTGAGTCAGATGTCTACCTGTTTGAATTTTAAACTCTTGACAGGATCTTGACACTCTCACTTTCAAAAACTTTCTCTACCTGTCAGAGAGTAAACAAAACAGTAAAAAAAAAAAGACAAGAAATGTTGTGGCACCTTAAACACTAATTGTAAGCTACTGCAACATTTTTTTGTCTTTTCTTTTTGCTGTTTTGCTTACTCTCTGATATGCTCGCACAGACTAACATGGCTACCACTTCAAACATTTCTTTTCCTGATGTTCCCAATAATTTTTATTCCATTCAGATACAAACTTCAGGCACAGTTTTCCATGAATAATTTTTGCAACCCTGTCATCATGTTGCAAAAGATCAGTCCGTGAAATTCTGCTGCAGCTGATCAGATGATCGAGTGTTTTAACCTTTTCATCCTCATCCTCCTCATACTTTACACTTTAAACCTTACTGTTTTAACATAGGGAGTGCATGGTGCATTTGCCAACCACAGTGTGCCAGCCAAATACAAACCAACCGTTCGGTAGGTCCAGAAATGGGGCTCCTTCCTGTCCCTCTCCACGACACCCCTTGCTCTTTAAATGTGTCCTGCCAACTCTCTGCTGACCAGGGCAGCAGGGGGCTGTGCGTGCACACGTGCCCTTTTCACCCAGAAGTTTGCAAAGTCTTGAGAAATCGCCAGTGCCTTTTCTTCCCGAAAGGGGGAAAAAACACAGTCGCACAGAGAAGTTCATCACATCTGCCTGGCGCAGCCAGATGTGATAAGTTTGGAAAGAAGGAGGGACAGGAAGGAAGGAAGGAAGAGCAGAGGATGCCGCTTCGCTTCGCTTCTTGGCACAAATGAATGGTTTTAAAAAGAAACCTCGAGACCCAAACTTTATTTCTCTGTCGACCCTCTCCCTCTCCTCCTCCTCCTCCTCCGCCCTCACTCCCACCCAAATCCCTCCCATCACACGGATTCCCCTCAAGACACGAACCCAGCACGTAACGTAGAGCCGAAGAGACAAAGAAACGGGCCCCCGGGGGTTTGTCTGAGCGTGTCGACACGCGCGTCGTCAGAACGTCCAAAAAAGGAGCTCGCGCGGCAGGATCCTGGCTTTTCAAGCCCCCTTCCGTGGAGGAAAAGCGGAGCCCCCCCCCCAAAAAAAAAGGCTGCCCACCCTACTGGGGAAAAAAAAAAGAGACCTGGGTTCCCCCTCTTTCTTCTCCCGCGTGCAAAGAAAGAGAAATAAATATAGGCACCGCTAGATCTGGCACACGTTGCAATCGGGAAAGCCCTACACTCACACACACACGGGCGCGCGCGCTCCTTCCCTTCCCCCGAGACAGAGAGCCTCTCACTCACCTCCATGCCCAAGAAGTCCTCCTCCTTCCCGCGGCTTCGGAAGTTCGAGCCCCGCTCCTCCTCCTCCTCCGCCTCCCCGGCGCCGGGGCAGAGTCAGGCGGCCACCTCCGCGGGGCTCGCCTTTTTCCCGGCGGCTCCGTGGGGAGATCGAGAGCCCTCCCACCACGCGCCCCTCCAGCTCCGGCTTGGTTGCGAGCGATCCTCTCCCCCGACGCGCCTTCCACGCTGGCCTCGGCGGGTTTCTTCGAGCCCCAGCCAGCCGCCGCCTTCCCCGCACCGCCTCCACTGCCGCCGCCTTCCCCGCCCGCCCCAAACGCCGGGGAGCGTCGCCAAAGAGCGCAGCGCCGCCTGATCCGTTCACGGAAGGGAGGGAGGGATCGGGCCACGGGAGTCAGTGTATGGAGCACAGCGCCCATCAGCCCCTCAACTACACTGCACCATGGAACAAGGGTACATATACACTAGGAGGGCCCCCCAAATTTTTCAGACCATGTGGTTCAGGGGACTTCACTGTGGTTCACTGTGGCCCATGTGCCAGATCTGACCTCAACACCAATTCATCCGGCCCCACGACACCCTCGTTGCTCCCAGAAGCGGAATTAAAACACGCCTGTACGGGAACTATTTTACTTTCGTTTCTGGGAGCAAAATGAGGGTGTTGTGGGCCGGATGAATTGGTGTCAGGGCCAGATCCAGCCCATGGACCATAGTTTGGGCACCCCTGATATACAGGAAGGCTCCACCAGGTCCTGACAATACAACATTGTCTATTCTATTCTCAGCAAGAAACTCTTGCTTAGGTTGAAAGAGTGCAAAAGCTGGCTTGCAGCTCAACATGGGAGAGGGTCTGCTCTCAGACTTTGGAACTCTGTGCCACAGGAAGCCATGCTGGCCCAATCTTTGCTCTCCTTCCTCAAGCAGACAAAGAAGACCTTTCTGTTCAGCCAGGCTTTCCCTCTGTGATTGACTGTGTTAAAGTGTGTTTCCCCACACCCCTCACCCTGCTTATTTATACAGAGCATATAAAGCGCAATGCAGTGCAGGGCGGGCTGAAGCAAAAGCTGAAATTAAAATTGCTGGGAGAAACATCAACAATCTGAGATATGCAGATGATGCTACCCTAATGGCAGAAAGTGAAGAAGACCTAAAGAAGCTCTTGCTTAAGTTGAAAGAAGAGAGTGCAAAAGGTGGCTTGAGGCTCAACAAGATATAGTAAAACCCCAACTTACAAATGCCTCGAATTAGATAAAATTCAACTTACTGATTTTGTGCTAAAACCATGTCCTGATTTACACGATTACCTATGGGTTTGCTTCAAGTACCATGAAGATTCATTTACCTATGGGTTTGCTTCCGGTTACATAAAAAACTGATTTAAGCAAAAGCGTATGGAACAGACTGTTTTTTTTTTAAGTAGGGGTTTTACTGTAATGGCAACAGGCCCTATCAGTCCCTGGAAAATAGATAGGGAAGAAATAGAAGCAGTGACAGACTTTGCATTCTTAGGATTCAAAATTGCTGCAGATGGTGATTGCAGCCATGAAATAAAAAGGCGACTGGTTCTTGGGAAGCAAGCTATGAGAAATTTGGGCAACATAGTTAAAAGTAGAGTCATCACCTTGCAAACAAAATCCCCATAGTCAAAACAATGGTGTTCCCTGCAGTAATGTATGGTTGTGAGAGCTGGACCATAAGGAAAGCTGAGCACAGAAGAATAGAGGCCTTTGAGATGTGGTGTTGGAGAAGAATCTTGAGAGTACCCTGGACAGCGAGGAGAACAAATAGGTCAATCTTAGAAGAAATCAACCCTGACTGCTCTTTGGAAGGTCTAATATTGAAGATGAAGCAAAAGTACTTTGGACATCAAATGAGAAGAGAGGATTCCCTTGAGAAAGCCTTGATGCTGGGAAAGGTGGAGGGCAAAAGAAGAAGGGGGCAACAGAGGATGAGATGGCTAGATGGCACGGTTGACACAATGGGCACAGAACTGGGTGGCTTGAGGAGGATAGTGGAGGACAGAAGTGCCTGGCGGACAGTGGTCCATGGGGTCGCAAAGGGTCGGAATTGACTATGCAACTGAACAACAACAAATTCTATGCGGACAACACAGCAATGGCCAGACAAGGATCACATTTTGGTTAAACGGCTGTACTGCAACCAAAGGTTGTGAATTCGATCCTGACCAGGGATCAAGGTTGGCTCAGCCTTCCAGTCTTTCTGAGGTCAGTAAAATGAGTAGAGTACCCAACATGTTGGGGGCAAAATGCTAATTAACTTGTGAACCACCCAGAGAGTGCACTAAGCACTATAGGTAAAGGTTGCCCCTGCTCAAAAGCCAGTCGTATCTGACTCTAGGGTTCATCTCTGTTTATAGCTAAAGATTCAGCACTGTCTGTGTCTGCAGATCTTTCTGTGGACATGTGGCAGGCATGACTAGACCCAGCATGGAATGTTGTTTAACTTCCCACCAAAGTGGTATCTATTTATCGACTTGCAATTTCTTGCTTTCGAACTGCTAGGTTGGCAGGAGCTGGGATAGAGACAAGAGCTCACTCGATCATGCAGCACTCAGGTCTCAAACTGCTGACCTGCCAACCTTCCAGTGACCAAGTTCAGCGACTTAACCACTAAGCCACTACAGTCCTTTACTAAGCACTATGGGGTGGTATATAAGTGTGATTGTTTAGAGTGTGATTTATTGATAAGTTTGCTTCAAACCTACACTGATTTTCTCAACTGGTGTAGGTTTGAAGCATCCTGTCAATCCTGTATATGTATCATTAACATCGATGTCAACTTGTTTCCGGTGTGCGGATGCTCTCAATATTTGGACCAGCAAACTCTACCGCAGAGACACACAGGGCCACAGCTGATGTATGTAGTGTGGATGGTTGAGCTTCCCATGTATAGTTTGTGAGTTTCCTGATGAGGTTGTTCTTTGTACTGTACTTGTAAGGACAATGCCCCAGATTATCCCACTATCATAGGATTCATTCCACCTCCCAGAGACCTGTACTCCTTCCAGAAGCCCACATAACCATTTGTGGTGCTTCGGAGTACCTGAAATTGATCGCTTTCTTGGCTTTGTTGTTGGCCAAAATTAAATCTTCATCGGTACATGTATCTGGTAGTAATCAGCAGACCAGCAAGTGAGCCCGTGGATTCTGTATCTCTCCACATTCACACAGCGTGTTGTTGTCTGCCAGCAGCCCCCACTTGAGCCTGTTGGCCTGACATTTAGAGCAGGAGTTATCAACTTTTTAAAGCCGGGGGCCATTGGCTCACATTCCCTCAGACAGCTCCGGGGGCCGGATGGCCATTTTGCCCTTCCTCCGCCACATGGCACTTCCTGGTGTGGTGGAAGGGGACACACACATGAAATGGCGCTGGGGGCCACATTCGGCCCATGGTCTGCAGGTCAAGAACCCCTGATTTAGAGACTCTGACTCTTGGCCTATTCAGGGTCCGGCATGTGATGTAGGGGAGATTGAGTTCCTCAGCCACTGTTGTTGTTCAGTCGCACAGTCAATTCTGACCCTTTGCGATCCTGTGGACTATTACACCTCCAGGCACCCCACATACAGTATCTCATATACTCAGCCATATATCACCTGAACTGAATGCTACAGTAAAAGAGGCTGTGCATCAAACCGCAGCAAAGCCAAATTGCTCCAGTCCAGTTTGTCAGTGATATCATAGCTTGACTGTAGCTCCATGCAGGCCAACATGGGGAATTCTGGCTGGGAATAATGGCATTTCCAGGTTTCAAGCAAGATCCCCTCCCTGCAATTCTGTAAATGTTGTAGATCTAATTTGAGAACTTCTCTGTGTCAAATATGCCCCATCTTATTTATGAATGTTGCTGTCCACCTTGTTGTGTTGTATATGCTGTCAAGTTGCCTCTCACTTAGGAGCACTCCGTTTTCCAGTGGATAAAGGCCTTAAATTGATGCTGAATTGAGTTAGAGCAGTGTTTTTTTTCTCAACCTTTGGTTTTTGGACTTCAATTCCCAGAAGCCTAAGTCAATTCCCCAAAGCACTGATCAGCCAATGGACTGACTTAGGCCTCTGGGAATTGAAATCCCCTTGTGGGGTGTGGGTCCCACATTGGGAACCACTGGGGTAACCCAATGACTGAGTGACCTCGAAAATGCCCTATCCTCAACAGCCTTGCTGAGCTCCTGCAAACTAATCCATGTCTTCCTTTATGGAGTTAAGCCATCTCACATTGGGTCTTCCTCTTTCCTGCTCTCTTCAGCTTTCCCCAGCATTATCATCTTCTCCAGTGAGTCTTGTCTTCTCATGATGGGGCTGAAGTATGACAACCTCTGTTTTGTTCGCTTTTAAAGAAATTTTGGGGACTGTGGCGGCTTGGTGGTCAGCAGTTCGAGACCTGAGTGCTGCATGACAGAGTAAGCTTCCGTCTCTGTCCCAGCTCATGCCAACCTAGCAGCTCGAAAGCAAGAAATTCCAAGTAGATAAATGGATACCACTTCAGAGGGATGGTAAACAGCGTGTCTAGTGATACCTGGCACATGTCCATGGAAATTTACAAATTGACCTTTACCTTTATCTTGAGCACTGATGCGAACCTTGGCACTGCAGCTGTTCTTGGACTTCAATTCCCAGAAACCTAAGTCCCAGCAGCCCAAGTCCTTGTGAATCCACACAAATGGGTTTACTGTCCATATGCGCAGTAAACCCTTTCATGTGGATTCACAAGGACTTGGACTTCTGGGAATTGAAATCCAAGAATAGCTGGAGTGCCAGTAAAGCCATCTGTGTGGATTCACAGGGACTTGGGCTTCTGGGGATTGAAGTTCAAGAACAGCTAGAGTGCCAAAGTTCGCCATCACTGACCTAGAGAGATTTTACTTCCGGCATCTCATGAAAGAATTATGTTCCTTGATCCCAGGTTGTGCAGTGAGTTTCGTGGCTACTCTGCTCCATACAGGTGCTTTGCTTCCAGGTTTTTTCTTAGTTTCTTTAGAGATTGTTTCTAGAAGGTGTGGAGAAGGGATGATTAGATAAAATTAAGAGCTCCTTATGCCTCCCTTGTCTCACGGCCAAGATCTATGCTTGCTGGGCAATTCTGGGAAATGTAGTCAACCCTCCTCCCTCAAGTTCCAAGCTCTGTCTCTCTGGAAAATATACTGTCTTCCCGTGGAGATCAACTCCAGGAATGTACCACCCAGCTTGGCCATGCCAGAGTGGGGAATTCAGCTGCTGAGGCTCATTAGAACATATCTTTGATCTTCTATGGCTGATGGAATGCCAGACCTTTTCATCAATAGGAAAGGTCATTAGTGAGTCTTTGAGTCTTTCAGGTTCTCTGGGCCACTTAGTGAGGTCAAAGGTGAGAAAAGCAATCTTTCAAAAGAATGGATGGTAGTCAGCCCTGCTACACAGTTTCATCCTGGTACATCCAGTCTCTGGTGATGCACAATTTACTTTCTTGATAGTAGGACTTCTATCTTGCCTTTTCTTTTAATAAGCATTCATGGCTATCTTGCTCCCTCCTTTACAATCCTTTGAGGTAGGAGTCCAGTTAAGACAGCGTGCCTAAACCAAGATTTATTTATTTATTTATTTATTATATTTATATCCCACCCTTTCCCGAGGACTCAGGGCGGCTTACAGTCTAAACGAGTTAAAACACATCACGTACAATTCAAGACTTAAAATCAAGGATTAAAAGACTAAAAAGTTAAAAATTAAGTTAAAAACCACAACGGGGAGAGAGAGGTGGGGTTATTCACAGGAGCCAGCCAACCGAACTCGCTGCCTGGCCCACACCCCACACATGCTATGAGCATCATCGTTGAGCAAGGAATTGCTCAAAAATATAGAATAGAATAGAATAGAATTTGAACCCAAGTTCCCTGATTCTAGTTAACCCAACAGCCTAAAATGCTATACTTCATTAGCTCAACAGTGGATGAAGTTATCAATTTCCGGTTCATTCGTTCATTTTCGTGTCAGAGATTACTCTGGGTTGAAAGGGTTTTTGCAGTGAACGCCCGACTGAGGCTCCTTTCATGTCCCCCATCGTACAGCTCTCGGGAATCAAACCTATGTTTCCAGTCTCAAAGCCTAGTGCCTTAACCACTACACCACTGGGGGAGCTACAATTTCTGATTATGTCCACTTATAGAAGTAATTTGATGGCTTATGCATTCTGTGAGTTCAAGTCCAAAAAGAAAGTTCTCTTTCTCCATCTGGATTAATTTAGAATATTTTGTCTGTGTTTGGGGGGGGGGGGACATGTGGGTACCTGTAATGATGGGATGAACTCCTCCTACAACTACTACTGCCGGTCCCAGATGCCCTGCCACTACTGGACGCCCTCGGCCAGCCCTGGCCTGGAGGGAGGAGCAGTGAGGAGCAGCAGCTGTGTGGCGGGCCTGGTCATAAAACCACCTCTGCTGCCACCGGACACCCTTGGCCAGCCCTGGCCTGGAGGGAGGAGTGGCAAGGAGAAGGAGCTGTGTTGCAGGCCCCGCCATAAAACCACCACCACCACCGGCAGACGTTTCTTGTGACTGTGGTTAGGATGTATACATTTTTCTTTCTTTCTTCTTTCTTTTTGAAATGTTTTTGAAATGTTCTTGTGATTTGATGCTTTGTAGTTGTGATTTTAATTATTTTGCTCTTTGTTAGCTGCCCAGAGTTGCTTTCATTCCTGATTTTATTCCGCCTTCCCCAGGCATCTCCTTCCCTTAGTGACCAACTTTTGTTTATATTTTGTTGTAAGTGTCCATGTTTAGCACTGGTAACATAAGGTGGGAATGAATGTGCTTTGTATGAGATGTTTGTATGAGATGGAATGAACTGGACCAGGGGTCTGCAAACATGCCTCCCCAGATGTTCTTGGACTTCATGTTACATTCAGTTCCCAGCAGCCCTGATCAGCAGGTATGCTGACTTGAGCTTCTTGTAGCTGAAGTCCAAGAGTACCTGGATAGCCAGGTTTGCAGACCTCTGAACTAGAGTCCTGAAAATAAATGCATGGAGGGAAATTTCAAGGAAGTGTTAACAGAACATTGGAAGCCAATTAAGGTAGCAATTGCTGTGGACTCCATGTTGAGCTTTTTTGGATCAAGCCTGGGCTGAATCAAGTTGATGTTGCTCAACACTCAGATTTCCTGGGGCATCCCTCTATAACAGTGGTGACAAACCTATGGCATGTGTGCTATAGGCAGCACTCCTAGCCCTCTCTGTAGGCACACATGCCTTCACCCAGTGGGAGTGCCCAACTGCCCAATGGGAGTGCTTCCTCCCTCCCCCAGCACAGAGTTCACCCCACCCCTCTGTCCAGCAGCCCAATGGGAGCACTTCTTCCCCCCAGCACAGAGTTCACCCCACCCCTCTATTTGGGCACTTGGTCTCTAAAAGGTTCGCCATTACGGCTGTATAACTTCTCCACCAACCAACACAACACAGCTGTCGCCACTGTTACAAACACACACATCTGTGCTGCACCCTGGCTTAGCTGACGCTGGTGAGCTGATGTGTCAGAAAATTACATTAGAGAAAATTGCATGAGTCAGCTCTCACAGTCACGGCAGAACCCGCGCCAGAGACATCGCTCAGACATTTTGCAACTTGAGGCACACCCAGCCAGGATGTCATGTGCTTGGAGTAATGTCTTCTTTAAAGCCAAATGCACCCTTCCATTGCAAAATGTGCTCAGAGCAGCCCAAAACATGCTAAGACAATGAAAAGGAAACAAAGATGAGAAATCGTGTGGAGGCTTTAGTTTATGTTTAAGGGTGGAGGGGAGTGGTGGGCATCAGCAGGTTTGCACTAGTTCACCAGAACCGGTAGCAGAAATTCTGGCTGCCCCTGCCCATCCAAGTTTTGAAATAAAGTAGTCCTAATTCAGATGCAACGCAGGGCTTTCCCCCTTGCCATGCCCACCATACCATGCCCACAGTGTGGTAGTAAATTTTTTTGGAGCCTTCCACTGGATGGATGTGATTTACAACTACAGTACAGTACTAGATTCCCTTTATCCAACGTGGCCTTGTTGACTGCAGCATTCTTGGAATTGTAGTCCAAAGAGCCCTGGTGGCACAGTGGTTAAACTGCTGTATTGCAGCCAAAACTGCTGACCTTGTGAGTTCAATCTTGACTGGGACTTTAAGGGGTACTCAGACTTCCATCCTTCCAAAGCTGGTAAAATGAGTACCCAGCATGTTTGGGGCAAAATGCTAATTAACTTGTGAACCTCCCAGAGAGTGCACTAAGCACTATGAGGTGGTATATAAATGTGATTGCTATTACAGAATAATATATCTCCCCCCTTCTCTTTGGCAGAACTTATATCATCCCATAAACAACGAAATCTAGTGATTGCAGCATTGGACTAGTCCCGTGATGGTGAACCTTGGCACTCCAGATGTTCTTATTTATTTATTTACTGTATAATTCAAATTTATATAGTCTCGCACTCTCCACATTGTGGCGAATGCGAGCGGCTTATAAAATTAGTACAGTAGACAAGATGATTAAAAAAAAGAAAGCAACAAGAGGGAAAGCTAGTGAAAGTTCGGATAGGTGGGCCTTTTACCCCCCCCCCCAACAGGTGGAAAGAATCTGGGGCGGGGGCGGGGGGGGAGACGTCCTCAGCCGACCGCACGGCAGCTGTTCTTGGACTTCAATTCCCAGAAGCCCAAGCCCTTGTGAATCCACACGAATGGGTTTGCTGCAATTCATCCTGCCCACACCGTGCCAGCCTCATCACTCCTGGAAGCGGAAGTAAAACGCCCCCGTACTGATTTTAGAGAGAATTTATTGAATATGTTTTCTTCTTCTTCAGGTGCCGTATCTGTTCCGGATATTGGCTATCATCATGGTGAAAGTCTTCCTGTTTTTAACTCCTTGGAACAGTTCTTCTGAGGACAAGCCACACCAGTCCCTCAGGTTCTTCAGCCATGAGGTCTGTCTACAGCCAGGGCTGCCTCTGTTCCCAAGGATCTTCCCTTGCATAATGAGTTAGAATATTCTATATTTAATGTTGTTCCTCATGATAAGCTTTCTTTGCTTTATGCTCTTAAAGAGTTCTTATTCTTTATCCATTCGGTGTAATACTTCTACGTTAGTCACATGGTCAACCCATGATATCCTTAGCAGCTGTCTGTAGATCCACATTTCAAAAGCTTCAATTCTCTTTTCAGATGCTTTAGTCAATGTCCAAGCTTCGATTACTTTGGGTTGAAAAGATTTTTAGAGGACACCCAAATGAGGCTCCTTTCATGTCCCCAAGTGCAGCTCTCAGGTATCAAAACCCAACCTTCCAGTCTCCAGCTCAGCAACTTAACCACAAAGCCACTGGAGGAGCTGCAACTTGGTAGTTTATATAAGATTTTCTTTTGTGTTATATTTTTTTAAAGATTTGTGTGGTTTTTAAAATATATTCTGTATTGTATGCTATTGTTTTCTTTATTGTATATGTTTGAGAATAATTTTTTTTAAAAAAAATTTACTCAGACTGGACAAATTTTCAAATAGAGGACTGCCCTCAGTGTAGCATATATGGTCACTATAAATGACATTGCAGCCTATCTGGAGATGATTGTTACTTTTCAGACTGGAATGTTTTAGTTTCTTATGCTGTTTGCAGTGTCATGGGAGGAAAAACAGGTTGGGTGTTGAGACTATTTGTGACCCTACTGTAAGCTAGTATTTCTACTTTATTAAACAAATACTCCTCTGTTTATGCCTACTTAACCTTTTAGAAGCTATCTGAGCTTTTGCATTTTTTGAAGCTTATGCAGGGACGCATGTAATTGGGGGCCAGTGAACCTGGTGTCAAACCCATCCACCCCTGCTTGATCAGATGCGCAATCCTCTCTAATAGAATGACCTCCCAAGAGGAAATATGTCCCACTCATTCCTTTGTCATTCAGTTAAGACCAATTTATCTGATTTAGACACTCCCAATTATTGTGTTTTCACTGGGCTGAATAGTTATTCTATCATTGTATTCCTGTTTGATGTTTTCTTTTTTCTCAAAAGAAATTTGCACTGTAAAATTTTAGCAGAACTTCCCATGTTTAAAATCCCAGTTTGCAAACATTTCACTTCCCTAAAATCACCCAATGATTGGTATAAAGTGATATGGAATATAACTATAAATGATACATTAACATGTCAGTTGAAGGTAAAAAAGTGGATGAATTATAAAAATTGATTTTAGAGAAATATGGGGATAATTTTTAGATTATGTGTTAGGGAAAGGAGTAAAGCCAGAGCAAGATGTATTATCTTTTTGGAATGAGGGGACGAATATATAACAATTTAATGATATTGAAAACATTTAATTGAGAAAGTTCACAAATCCCACTGGTGGTGGGTTCACATAGTAGTTTTACTCTATTATATGTAATTTTGTTAAGAATTTTCTATGCTTTTTTGTTGTGATTTTTGTTTGTTTGTTTTGGTGTGTTTGCTTTATTTCAATAAAAAAACCCATTTTAAAAAATCATCCCAATTCCTTTACTTTCTGCCACGGGGAGCATTGTTTACATACGTACCTTAAACATTTCATAGGTGCATGTGAAGGCCGTTACACAGCTGCATATTTTGTGGAAAAAGTCCTTCAGGAAGAAATGAATGTCCATTTTGATTTCATTGGGGATTTTTCATTTGGCAAATGCAACTCATGGACACTCAGCATGCATAAAGTGACATGCATAAAACGATTAACATTTTCTGGGAGATAAGATAAAAAAAGGAGTGTCATATTTCATTCTTCAGTGGAATAAAATTCTAGAATAGAGTGTTTTGAAGAAGTGGATTTGATCCACAAAAGCTCACATTAAAATATAGCAATTTGCCTTTAAGGTGCTACAATGCTTATTATTATTTTATTATTTACTTTGATTTATATACCGCCCCAATCAATAGACTCTGGGCGGTGTACACAGTCCAGCGAACACCTCACTGGGTGCTCAGCAAAACTTAAAAACAACATAAAAACAGTTAAAAGCCCTTCAATAAAACCAATTACAAGAGGGGGAAAAACCTCAGACGAGCCAAAAAGGAGAGCTTGTTGGCAATCCTGGTCCCCAGACCCATTCTGCTAACCAAGTTTTCAATTCTCTCCTAAATGGTAGCAACTGGGCCTGGAGCCGTAATTCTACTGGGAGGAGGTTCCATAATGTGGAGGGTGCCCTCTCGGTTTGCTCTCATGGGATGGGTTGATGTCCTTGGGACGATGCAGTCCCTGAGGTATCCTGGTCTGCTACCATGAAGGGCTTTAAAGGTGATAACCAGCACCTTGAATTGCACCCGGAGATATATAGGCAGCCAGTGCAGCTCCCACAGGAGTGGTGAGGCATGGGTGAAATGACCACACCCCACCACCGCATGGGCTGCTGCATTCTGGACCAATTGCAGGTCTCCAGATGGTCATCAAGGGCAGCCCCATGTAGAACGCATTACAATAGTCCAAACGGGAGGTAACCAGGGCGTGGGTGACCATGAGCAAGGCCTCCTGGTCCAGGAGTGGCCGCAATTGTTTAATGACACGCACTTGCCCGAAGGCCCTCCTGGCCACAGCCATTACCTGCTCCTGGACCAGAAGCTGCAAGTCCAGGTGGACCCCCAGGTTGTGCTTCTGATTGGATTGGGGCAACAATGCCCCATCCCAAATCAGTGAGGATAAGTTCTTATGAGGACCAAGGCCCCTCACCCACAGCCACTCAGTCTTGCCAGGATTCAGCTGTAGTCCATTGTCCCCTATCCAGACCCTAACTGCCTCCAAGGAACTGGTCAGGACTTTGACCGCATCACTGGGATTACCATAGGCAGAGATATACAACTGAGTATCATCAGCATACTGATGATATCTCACCCCGTAGGATTGGATGATCTCACCCAGCAGTTTCATGTAGATGTCTTCTTTGAGGTTTTCTTCCTTTTGTTTTGTCTCTTGTAATAAATAGATAAATAAATAAATAAATAAATAAATAAATAAATATTAACATTGAATAACTATTTCAGCAGCAACAGTGAAACATGCAGAATATTTATAATGCAGAAAATCTTGAAAAGGATTGCATAGATCCACAATTGTTTCTCACTTCAATAAACACAATGAAGCTTGTCCATTTTTCAAAATTTGTGCAGCATAGAAGTGGATTTGTGGGAGGTCATGGGTTAATTGATCATGGGACAATTTGTGCTAAGTTGTCTTGCCACTGGTTGCTTGGAATGGAGCTATGCTTTGCATCCCAGCAAGGTGTTGCATAGAAATGATCTGTGCTTTGCCATCCGGGAAGTTATTGCAGAGAATTGTTTGCATTTTGCAGCTGAAAAGTTAATGAAAGAACCTAGCTATTGTGAAGAACTGAAACTGCTAGAATGGAACTGAGCAGAGTTTTGCAGAGCAGGAAATTGCTGCATGGAAATAGGTTTATTTATTTATTTATTTAATTTTATTTTATTTACTCATATTTATTATCGCGCCCCAATCAGGTAAACCCGACTCTGGGCGGCTTTGCAGCATGAGAAGGGTTTATTCTTTATTTCCTGAGAAAATCCTGTTGCTGAGCAAAATAAATCACAACTCGAGAAGGCCCAGGACTGCAGTGGCTCAAGTGGCTAAGACTCTGACTGGAAGGCAACAGGTCAGCAGTTTGATACCCAAGTACTGCAGGATGGAATTAGCTCCCATCTTTGTCCCAGCTCCTGCCAACCAAAAGCAAGAAATTGCAAGTAGATAAATATGGACTACTTTGGTGGGAAGGTAAACAGTGCTCTGTGCGCTCCGGTGTCTACTCATGCCTGACACATGACCACAGAAACATCTGCAGAAGCAGACAGTGCTGGCTCTTCAGCTATGAAACTGAGATAAGCACTGAACCCTAGAGTCAGATATGACTGGCTTTTAAGCAAGGGTAACCTTATCTTACTTTAGAGAAGGCCCCTTTGATTCAATGAACTTTGTGGAAGAATTGACTCATGAAATCCCCACTTGTTGTGATGTATTACTTAAGCAACAGGATTTCAGCCATTGATTGTTCTCCAGCCTATGAAATGTCTACGCAAGACTTCACAGCAGAGTCAAGCTGAGTGCATTCTTGACAATTCAATTCAGATGTAGTTTGGGATAAACAATACAATATAAACTTCAGCTGCAAGCAGGAAAGGAATCTGTTGATAAAAATTCCCAGAGTAAGTCACTCTTACTGCAATTTCCTTTGCAAAATCTTCTCTCTCTCCCTCAAACCAGTAATCACAGAAGCAGCCTGGGATGGGTGAACTGCGATGACGTAAGTCAACACACTGGTGGTGGTGGTGGGATAGTTTAGGAAAGTATTTGCTACATACACACTTTTGGTTGCCAAGCACAATCTGTCTGAGGGCGTGGACGTCTCCTTTCTCCTCCATATCCATGCAGCCCTGCAGTCTTTCACATGTGCTGTTTCTAGAGACACGTGGCTCCGCAGATGTTCAATTTAATGGCTAGTGTGAATTGCTCTCCATTCATTAGATGAGGTTCTGCGTTTCCCCTTTCAAAGCCCTTGCTGGACTGCATCCCAAATGTCCCCCCCCCCCAGTCAGTGCTGTTGGGGTTTGTATGTGTATATATATATGTTTTTATGCCTAAGGTTTTGAGCTAAAGGTTGCCATCTCTCTGACTCTTGTCTGAAGCTTCATGAAATTGCACAATGTTGCCAGATTTCCAGGCACCGCGAGAAGCAGGAGGGAGCTTGACGTTTCTGCCTTCTTCTCTTGTGTCTCAATCAAACCCTGGGCTACCAAAATGAAGTCATTTTCTTGGCTTTGTCGTTGCCCAAATTTAAGTCCTCATAGGTAAAAGTTTCCAGTATTAACCGGTAGCCCAGCAAATGAGCCGGAGTCTGTATCTCCACATTCACACATTGTGTTGTTGACTGCCAGCAGCCCCCACTTGAGCATGTGGTTCATACATTTAGGGACTCAAACTCTCAGCCTACTTAGGATCCTCCATGTTATGTAGGGGAGATCGAGTTCCTCAGCCACATCCTCTTTTAATGTTATTCTTTGTTCACTGAGTTCCTTCTTCCACCTTCTAATTCAGTTTTGCTCTTGCATACCGTCATACGTGTTTGTTCTTGCCATAAAGCTCTTCCTGGATCTGAGTTGGTGGACTGAAGTTCATATTTGTTCAGAGGGTGTTGAGGGTCTTTCTCTTGCTTAGTTCATTTAGTGTTCACTGCTACTCCTCTCCTTATCCTAGGTGGAACAATGCCAACAAGAGGCTATAGTTTCTCAACTTGTGTAGGTTTGAATCATCCCACCACTTCGCGCATGGTTTCATTAACAGCAATGTCAACTTGTTTCATGTATGTGTGGATGTGCTGCTCCATACTGGAGCAGCGTACTCTGCCACAGAGCTACCAAGGGCCCAAGCTGATGTGCGCAGAGGATGTGGAGGGTCATACATTTCTGCTTGATGAGGCTTCAATGTTTGGCATGCTTCTCTCCTCCTCATTGGCCACTGGGCTCAGGGCCAAGGTGGTTTGTGCATGAGCTGCATCCATAATACTTATTGAGGAGGTAGAACATGGAATCCACATTCTTGCTCTCATTACTCATGTATACGTACACACACGCACACACACAAGAGTGTGTTTGCTCTGTAGTTATAACACAAGGTCCTGCCTCTTTTTAACAAAATCCTGCTTTTGAACTCACTCCATACTGAAAAGCAGCTAACAGGAACTTTTCTTAAACCAAATGCCTTTGATCCTGGAAGTAACTGCTAGGCATCACAGCCTGTAGCATAGAATGCACAAGCTTTAGTGCCACACGTTTGCCTATTATAGCCATTTAGTGCATCCTTAATCTTTTGTACAAAGAGCTCAAGCAAACATTTTGCAGCTTTTCCTTTCCCTTTAATGAAATGTTTTACTGATAGGCTTCATGATAAAAGGGAGTTTGGGAGCATTAAAGATTTCATGGTAGAAGACAACTGCCGAGTCACCAAGTTTTGTTACTTATTCTCAATCTTTGCTGAAATCTTCCTGTAAAATGTCTTCCTCTTTCCATTCTGGCCTTGAAGACAATTTATGAGGAATGTATCATTCATTTCCCCTTCTGACACCAACCTCTGAAGTCTCTAAGAAACATCTGGGCAGAAATCTGGAGTTCCAGCCCAGAGAACTGCACCTGCAGGTAGCTAAGTTTCACTCCTCTAGGTCAGGGCCTATCTCCAAGGCTGCTTCCTAGTTTTAGGCCTGGAAGGTCACCAGGTCAGCAGTTCGAGACCCTAGTGGTGCATGATGGAGCTAGCTCCTATCATCTGTCCTACCCCCTGCCAAACCTTGAAGTTTGAAAGCATGAAATTGCAAGTAGATAAATAGGTACCACTTCAGTGGGAAAGGTAACACCGTTATGTGTGCATCTAGTCGGACATGACTGACTT
The DNA here is from genome assembly GCA_030440675.1 of Furcifer pardalis. Taxonomy (NCBI): domain Eukaryota; kingdom Metazoa; phylum Chordata; class Lepidosauria; order Squamata; family Chamaeleonidae; genus Furcifer; species Furcifer pardalis. The sequence continues at coordinate 114,158,349 of CP126895.1, forward strand.
TTGAGCAAAAGAGACCTTTACCTTTTTTGCTATGTTTGATTTGGGGAGAATGAAAACATGATGGAATAAGAACTACAGTACTGTACTATAATTTACAGCTTCTTCAACATGGCCCAGAGTTTGGGAAAGTTATTGTTTTGGACTCCAACTTCCACAATAGCGACTGACAGGTTTTGGAAATGTAGTTCACACTCACAATTTTCCCAATATCTGATACTGTATAGTTGAATTGGACTTCAGATGGTGTTTTCTTTATGTTACCTTTATCCTTCACTTGTGTGATTCAGTCTGTCCTGGACTCCATCTGTGTGGCAGGCAGACTTCAGAGCCCCCCCCCCTTCCTTTTGCCTGGGAGAAACAGGTTGCTATAGCCAAATAAATGACAACAATTCATAGAATAATAAAAGCTGGTGGCTGGAACGGAGGAGCTGACTCAGACAATAAAAACCCCAGGAAAAAAGGTATGGAAAAAGATGGAAATTTGCTTGTCTCTGTAGGTAACTTCTTTTCCCTCTGCAGTCCGTCCTTAATTGCAACCTCTGTGGAAAGTGAGAGGAAGAAAAGGAAAAGACGAAGACAGCAGGATAAATGAATTCAATGTTTTTTTGTCTCTTGCATTTCCCTCCTGATGAATCATTTCAATTTTTTGGAAGAAAAAAAATCCTCTACCTCATGGTGTGTCAGGTTTTTTAAAAAGATCAGATTAAACTCATTAAGGCAGTAGCGTAGCGGGGGGGGGGGAAAGGGGGCTGCTCACCCCAGGCGGCACTTTCCAGGGGGCGGCACCAGACTCCGCCCCGCCCCCGCCCATTCTGGGCTGGGGAAATCCAGGTAGGCTCAGCCCATTGCGCACAAGATCAGAGGGACCTCTCGCGCACAGTGGGCTGATCCCGCCTGGATTCCCCATCCCTGACTGGCAACCGGGCCACTGATGCTGGGATCACTGGAGAGCGAGCCAGAAGGGAAGGAGGGAAAGGTCCCCTTTCTCTGCCCTCCGGTGCGGGGACCCCACCTTCCTTCAAGCATGCGCATGGGAGATCATTCCTAGGTGGAGATTAGTTACTGTACTTTGAAAGGGGGAAAAAAGCCCCCCCAAACCACCCAGCTGTGGCAAGAGATGCAAAGTCAGGGTTTGCTTGACTCGCACCAGGAACTGTGCCCCGCAGGTTGCTGCAGAGTAAGGGAATGCATTTAGTTAGCACAAGCATGGCTGCTGCTTGTCATGCTGCAACTTGGAGGGAGTGGTGGCCTTTTTTGGGTGGGAACTCATATCAATTCTCACCCCCACTTTTCTCCTGGGTTGGAAATGCTATTTGTTTGCGCTCTGCCCAAGCACTATAATAACGGGGTGTGCTTTGGTTTTGCTTTGCGTTCCTTCCCACCACCTGGCATGGGAACCGTGGCAGGATCGGTCCCTTGTGTATGTGTGGCATATTTTGTGGGCTACAGGATGAAACCCAGTAGTTTGTTATATATATATATATATGCATCGGGGTAGTAAATGGCTTGTTTTATAAACTTTCCAGCCCCTTACCAGGCAAGGAGTAGCTGATTGCGCGTAAATAAGGGATTTTTTCCACACCTCCACGCCCACCTCAGACAACAGATCTGCAACATTTAGAGGCTTGTTAGCGGATGGGTCGTCTGAATCCCCCAGCTGTGGTTCCCAACAAGGAGTACACAGCCCACAGGGGGCCTTCAATTCCCAGAAACCTAAGTTAATACATTGCCTGATCAGTGCTTTGGGGAAATGACTTAGGCTTCTGGGAATTGAAGTCCAAAAACCAGCATTTGGGAAACACTGGCATAGAAAAATATTCACAGCATGTCCCAGGCATGCACTGGAAGGGCTGTATCCGGTGTGCAACAGCAGTGTCACCAGTGGTTTTGAGAGGATTTCCGATCCGACTCAGTGTGGGGAGTACTCATCTGTTCCAAGAAGCCTGAACAAAGTTACAGTTTAGGACTGCAACTTTCAGTCTTTGCAGAATGATATGGGAAGTAGTCCTTCCAGTGGTGTGGCATAGGGGGCAGGGGGCGGAAAAAATTCACACCACCAGTGTCCTGGGCCCCGCCAGGGGGTGGCGAATTTGGCCTCCGCCCCGAGCAGCTGAAACCTATGCTATACCACTGTATGAGGGGCTTGTACAAAACATGAATGAAAGTTGGTCTCCACAGAAATGAGGTGTGTGGGAAAGTCTGCTGGAGTGGCTAGAAGGGATAAAATCGGGAATGAGATTACAGTATAAGGGAAAGAATCGGAATAGAACCCATCTTGAACTATATACAGAGACCTTTGTATCTAGCTTGACACCTGGAGAGATAAAATGAATAGTAGTAGAAGAAGAGGGGGAGGAAGAAGAAGAAAAAGAAGAAGAAGATGATGATGACAATCATGATGATGATGGTGGTGATTGTTTTTATTTCGCCTTTGTTCAAATGTGAACAGCCAGTTGGGTTGGTCAGTCCTATTGGCCGTTCATTCACTCAACTGGGGCTAGGCCCCCCAAATCTTGCACGTTTTGAGGACATATTTTGTTTGGTGTTAATAAATACAAAACAGCTACGTGTTGTATGGAACGGATGCCTGGAGTGTGAATTGTTCTGCTGCCCTGCAATCTCATGATAAGTGAACTTGCATTCCAGGTATTGAGCTTTGGCCTCAGCACCAGCTGATGTAGAAAATACAGCCATCAAATTGCCCAGTTAATCAGTTACCAGGTGGTCATGGGAAGGCATGCTGTTGACAATCAAACATCTCCGAACTTTGCAAAAATTCTGCTCTAATTCTGCTCAGATAAACTTTTACAGAGATATCTGAGGGCTTTGTGTAAAGGTCAGATAAACAACAATTTAATTTGTCTAAGGAACTTTCTCTGTTCATTGTCTTTGTCCTCCTTCCCTGCAGTTTCATATCCAGTTTGGGCAAAGATGAAGGTGAATGAATAACCAGTGAGGTTATGCTCCTGTTAGACAGATCTTGTGGTTCCTTGTCATGGTGACTTGTGTGTTACCTGCCTGCTAAATTTTATCCCACACTTCTAGGTAAAGGTAAAGGTAAAGGTAAAGGTAAAGGTAAAGGTAAAGGTAAAGGAGGTCTCCCTTGGTTGAAAGCCAGTTGTGTCCGACTCTAAGGAGACATTGCTAATCTCTGTCATGTGACAGGCATGACTAGATGTCGGAGTGCATGGAATGCTGTTACCTTTCCTGACAAAGCGACAGCTATTTATCTGCTTGCAATTTCTTGTTTTCGAACTGCTCTGTTGGCAGGAGCTGGGACAGACGGCGGGAACTCACTCAGTCATGCAGTACTCTGGTCTTGAATTTCTGACCTGCCAACTTTTGGTCATCAAGACCTGTGTCATCAGTTCAAAACCTGAGTGCTGCATAATGAAATGAGTGCCCGTCTCTGTCCCAGCCCCTGCCAACCTAGCAGCATGAAAGCAAGAAATTGTAAGTAGATAAATAGATACCACTTCAGTAGGAAGGTAAACAGCATTCCATGCACTTTGGTGTCTAGGCATGCTTGCCACATGTCCACGGAAACTTCTGCAAATGCAGACAGTGCTGGCTCTTCGGCTATAAACAGAGATGAGCACTGAACCCTAGAGTTGGATCCAACTGGATTTCGAGCAAGGATGACCTTTACCTTTAATTGTGCTTGCGAAATTTGAGACCTGTAGATATGAATCCCTAAATTCCTAGTCAACACAGTCAGGAGTCATGAGATATAGAGTCCAAGTACATTCATGGGATCTGGAGTTTCTGCAGGAGAAGTTGATGCTAGTAACAATGGACCAGCATCCTATTCAACATTGACGTTCAAGGAACTCTGAAAAGCCCTAAATAACTTGGGTTTAATCTTAAACAACTGCAATTGCTCAGGGGTTAAAATCTGCATGGGAGGCTTTTCTCTCCATCCCACCACCTATGCAGATTTGGGTGGGGACATGGGCGAGGGTCTGCTCTCAGACTTTGGAAATCTCTGCCACAAGAAGCCAGGCTGGCCCAATATTGTTTTGCTATCCTTCCACAAGCAGACAAAGACCTTTCTGTTCAGCCAGGCTTTCCCTCTGTGACTGACTGTCTTAGAGGGATTTTTTAAAATGTGAATTCGATGAATGTCTTACGTTTCGGTAGGGTGAACTGCAGTGGTGGGATGTCAAAAAATTTACTACCCCACCGTGACATCATCACAGTGTGGGCGGAGCTAACATCATGATGTCATGACACCTTGGGAAGCCAAAGAAAAATAAAAAATAAAAATAATGAAATAAAATAAAAATAAGCACACACACACACATCCCTCAACCCACCCACCCACCCACAACACAAGGACAGCAAGGAGGACAGCAAGGACCGTGCATATGCACCAAGCACTGTAGGCATGCATGCACACCAAGTGCTTGGTGCACATGCGCAGTGGGAGAACCAGTGAAAAGGTAAGCCCCAAAGGTGGTTCCCCCCAAAAGCTGCTAGCGGTTCTCCAGGACACTGGGGAAAGTTACTACCGGTTCTGGCGAACTGGTGAGAACCTGTTACATCCCATCACTGGTGAACTGACAGCGTTTGCCATGTAAAGAAAATCGTGTACTTTCAATGAGTTGCCACACCAGAACTAAAGCACTGACGAAACTAATGCTCATGTTGTATGAGAGATCATCTCTGCGACTTTAAGGAATGGTAAGACCCAAAGGCCAAAAATGCAAAGCAATGACATCATAGCTTTCAAAAGTTGCCTCGGATAAGTGACATTTTTGTGGGGTGGGGTGGCTGTCGGTTGTCAGTGAGCCAGCGACCAAACTACTCAAAGTGATCCAAAGTGCGTTGGATAGAGGATAAAATAACCTTTTCAGTGATACTATTAGAATTTGGATCGGATTTTGGGAAAATTTTCTATGAAGCTTTTTACAAAAAATCCTGCGACCAAGAGCATAAAAATGCTAAAATAAAAGGGAAAAATCTGTTTGAAACCAACCAGGACCACTTTCCGAGGTTGATAGAGTTTGTCTGCATCATGTGAAGAAGCAAGATACAAGAGCAGTTATCATCCACAAAGATATTGAGGGAAAACGTGCTTCAAAAAAGTGACATTTTCGCCGGTAGCTGGCTCACCGACAACCGAACCCTGACTGAAAGACCCAATGGCCAGAAATGGAAAGCGATGACGTCACTGCATTCAGAAGCTGCCTCTCAAAAGTGACAGTCAACTCTACATCATACCTACAATCTTTACCACATGTATAGATCAATGTATCCATCCGGAAATGGGTGATATGGTACTTGCCGAAGTCATGCTTGGTTGTTTAAAATTCATGATACATCAAAATACATCAACCTACTTCTCTTTTGGAACATGTGTCCATTTGGTAAACCAATTAGTAAAGTAATCGAGGAATTTACCACTGATATGGACACTCCGATATTCTTGACCGGTGACTTTAACAACGGGGAAAGAAAATGATCCTTGGCTATTGCTATACATGAAAGAAGAATACAGACTGCAGCATTATCCCATTTCGCCAACGACCGTTGGAAACACCGCCATAGATCTTACCTTTGCAAGGCATCTGAACCCAAATTAAAAGGTTTATATCTCATACTTCAGCTACCACAGGCCTATTATTCACTGCCTATCATTATGTAATAATAAATGAATTTTATGAACATAATGTCTTTATTTTTCCCCATTTGAAACATTGTCCTTAGTAATGAATGAAATAAAAGAAATAAATGAACTAATTAGCATAATTCAACACATCAAATTCATGAACTAAATCCCTGACGGTCGTGTCCTCTTAGACACTACCTGCCATGTTTTTTTTAATAATAATAAAAAAAGGATTGCTTGTGCTTTACTTTTTTGAATGTATTTTTGTATATTGTTTTAACATAGTTTTTGTTTAATTCTTTTTAAAAACTATTTCATACATTGTTTTTAGCTTTTATGGTGTCTTTTTTAATTGATGCAAACAGACATAGGCCCATTTATATAGGAGAAAAGCAGAGGAAAAGTATAATCAACCAACCAACCAACCAATCAGTCAATCAATTCTGCGATGCCCTGAAAAGTTGCTGGTTGAGTGGCTGTTTATTTCTTCTTCTTTTCTTGCATCTGGTGCTTTGTCAGATTGACAGGGCAGCTTCTTCAGCTGCAGAACAGAATACATCCATCTGTTTATTTATCTTCCTAACCCAAATATAAGCAGACCTCAGGGTGGAGTTCAGTCCTTAAAGGTGCCTTAAAATAATGCCATTTCTTCTTCTTTGTCCATGTATAGGCAAGACATGAAACTGTTAGACCCACAGGACAGGGATGCCAAGCTCAAGGACTTACAAAATTAATTTCTCAAACTACAATACCCATCCAATATGGTTAAAGAACAAATCAACCGGGCTAGACAAATACCCAGGAGTGATCTACTACAAGACAGGCCCAGAAGGGAAAGCAATCGCACACCACTGGTTGTCACCTTCAGCCCTCAACTTAAACGCCTCACACACATAATGAGGGATCTTCAACCCATCTTGGACAAGAGTGCTTCGGTTTCCAAAGCCCTTGGTGACAGACCCCTACTCGCTTATAGACAACCCTCCAATCTCAAACAACTATTGACACACAGCAGACTACACAGAAGTGGAGCAGATATGGGAACTAGACCCTGCTGCAAATCCAGATGTCAACTATGCCCCCACATTCGCTCTGGAAACAGTATTACTGGACCCAACGGCACCACACACAACATTAAAGGCAGTTTTACTTGTGCTTCTGCCAGTGTGATTTATGCCATCTCTTGCCAGAAATGTCCGTCTGTGCTTTATGTAGGACAAACAGGACAATTTTTATGCAAATAAATAAATAAATAAATAAAAATTAATAGACACAAATCTGACATCTGGAATGGCAACACAGAGAAACCTGTCTCAAACCACTTCAATCTAACTGGACACTCTATCCAAGACCTGAAAGTTACAATTCTGGAACAGAGAAATTACAAAACTAGGATTGAAAGGGAGACAGCAGAAATCAAATACATCAATCTGTTAGACACCCATTGCAGGGGATTAAATATTAGTGAAGGGTTTCTGGGACATTATCAAATTTGATACACAGATTGCTATATGCTGCTACATATTTTATATATTATATTACAGCCTTCCTGCCAATTCTCTTTAGCAAAACAGGAAGTAACCAGATACAGTGTTTTTGTTTGCAGGTCAAAGGTTGATCAGAGACCAGAATGGGCTTTCTCAGACCCTTTGAGATTGAAAGGGAGACATTTAGAGCTAATCTGAATAATCTATTGTTGCTGATGGCTGTGGGAAGCTGTATTGTTGTGCTTGCTTCTTGTCTGTCATTTTGCTTGAACACACCCTGCTCCCTTTGACCCCTGAATTTGGTGTTTAAAACCATGCCTGTAAGTTTTACTCCTTGAAGTGGACTTGATCCTCGAAAGCTAACAATAAAATTATAGCAGTAAGTCTTTAAAGTGCTACAGTGTTTTTTATTTTGTTTTGATTTCTGATATGCCTGAACCACAGACTAACACGGCTACTATTTTTTTTTAAAAGGTCAAATGAAGTCACCTTTTGGAGTTTGAATAAATTAAACTCCGAATAAATTAAGATATTTAGGGGTAATACTTGCTAAAAAAACTGGGGAACTCAAGGAACTGAATTATGGAAAACAAATGAAAGAGATAGACAAAAAAATACTACAGTATAACAAGTTGAATTTATCGTGGTTCGGCAGGGTTGCAATGTGTAAAATGATGTTGTTACCTAAATTAAATTTTTTATTTGATGCTCTGCCAATAAAACACACAGATAAAGAATTGGAAAAATATCAAAATATCATAAATAGATTTTGCAATGGGAAACGAAGAGCTAGAATATCTAAGTTTCTGTGGTACGTATCGCAAAAAGAAGGGGGACTGGGTATCCCGAATGTTAGCAAGTATTATAGAGCCTTTCAATTACGAAATGTTATCAAATTACTAATTAGAGAAGAATCAATATGGGGAAAATTAGAATCAAAAGAGTTCTCGAGGAAAGGGAAGGCATTTTTTTTATGTGGGGATAAGGATAAAAAAATGAGAATTCAGGGTAAGATGATAGGAGCAACAATAGAGGAATGGAACAAAGCAAGAAATGATCTTATTCCAGGGATCTCATTGGTTACAGAATTAGAAGATTTTAATAATTTTCCGATGAAAATAGACGGTTGGATTAGGGATATCTTATTAGAAAATGGGGTCTCTATGTTGAAAGATTGGATCAAAAGTTGTAGGGATCTAGAGAGGAGAAAGGAGCTTTATCGGCAATTGGAGTTGGATTGGTTCAAAATCCTCCAGATGAACAATTGGAATAAGAGATTTTTTTTGGAATTGGGATCAGACAGGGAGCTTACAGAATTTGAGACATTGCTGGTCAAATTAAGAAAAGGAGACATAGGAATAAAAGGGATAGTTAGTAAAATATATAAAATATTAAATAAAGGGGGGAAAGCTCAACAAATATTGAAAGATAGCTGGGAACAGGAATTGAACACAAAAATCACTGAGATAATATGGGGGAAAATGTGGAGAAGACGTATTATGAGATCTATGTCGGTAAGAGTGAAGGAACACAATTATAAACTAATCTGGAGATGGTATAGAACCCCAGTAAGACTGCATTTAATGTATGAAACTGTGAGCGAGAAATGTTGGAGATGTAAAAAAGCCAGAGGTACATATGAGCACATGTGGTGGTCTTGCGATGTTCTGAAGAATTTTTGGGGAGACATTGAGGATGAAATTAAGAATATATTGGAATTGCAGGTTAAACTGGGGTCAAATACAGTTTTGTTAACTGAGGTGGATAAATATAAAATGAGTGAGGATAACAACGAACTGATGGCGATAATGTTATCGGCGGCCAGACAATGTATAGCGAGAAACTGGAAAAATAATGAAAATTTACAAAGAAGGGATTGGTACAAGGAAATGTGGGATTTGGCACTCAATGAAAAGCTCACCTGGGAGTTAAATTTTAATAAGGGTAAAGTAACTGGCAATAAGTTCTGGAGGATTTGGAAACCTTTCATTGAATATGTAATAGATAAAAATAAAGGCATATTCCCTGCATCTGAGCAAAATGATTTTTGGAAAAAATAAGGAAACATTAATCTCCGGACAATGTATATATCACGAGGGTGTTTCTAAAGTTAAGAATGATAGTAGAGTTAGAGAATTAAATATATTGGTTTTGAGGTGATATGGGGGAGACATAATTTACAGTTTGAAGTTTTATCATGAGGTAATAATATTTGAATGATGATACAAATGTAGTTTTGTTAATTATGGGAAAAAACAAAAAAAAAGAGAGAGAAAAAAAAGAAGTCACCTTTTGGTATGCCCAATTGTGGTTCAAAAATACCACAATCTTCTGTTTATCCCAAAAGATTTTCCTGCAAACATTCTATAACAGAGGTGCCCAAACGACAGCCTGGGGGCCCTTATGTGGCCCCCAACGCTAATTCATCCAACTCTTGAAGCCCTTGTCACTCCTGAAAGCGGAAGTAAAACGCTCCTATACAGGTATGTTTTACTTCCCCTTCCAGGAGAGATAAGGGCTTTGCAGGTCAGATAAATTGGCATCAGGGGCTACATCCGGCCCCTGGGCCTTAGTGACCGGCTCCCAGAACCATGTGATTGACCCATGGCCTGAAAAGTTTGGGCACCCTTGTTCCATAAGATAAATATTCTAAACGTGAATGTTGTTGTCGTACAGTCTTAGTCTGTGTGCGTGTGGTAGTGTGTATGTATACCTATTTGACCTCTCCTTTGCTCCACATCCTCCTCCAATAACCCTTGAAATGTTACTGATTGATCTGAAAATTTAATCACAGGCATGCTGGGATTCCTCCGGTCATTCTGCCCCACAGAAAGCTATGCATACATATTCTGTTCTGAGTTGCCTTTGTGGCTAATTTTCAACTAGGTGATGGCCTCATTTTCTAGCCTTCGCATGTCACAGGGCAACGGAGTTCAAACCCAAGTGAGATCACTGCTTGCATAACAAGGTGAGCAAGGAGAATCAAAGCAGGGGACGTCCCTTGGAGGTACTCCATGGTATCCTATCTGGATCAGTTCTTGGATACTGAAGCATGAATCTCAGAAGGCAAAGCTGGGGAAGACTCCTTCTTTTAAACTACCCATCTGGGGGAGACTTTGAGGAATGCCGTGATGGTCCCCAAGTGGATTCAATCCCATTTGAATCCCTCTTGATGAAGGGCAGCAGCTGGGGCTGAGGAAGACTTTGTGAGCCAAAAGGGCTCAGGACCAGAAAGTCACTCATGGAACTGGATCACTGGTTCAGGTGTCATGCTGCGATGCGGAAGGCCAGTGGTAGGCCACTGCATTATATTGTTCCCAGGACAATCTTCATAGCTGATCGCCATGAGGATCGCCAATGTTCAGAATCAGATACAGCACTTAAAGAAGAAGATATCCAAAAAAGGAACTTTTCCCAGTTTCTGCACATATTCAACTTAAGAGTCATGGCAAATTCCAGCCCACAGACTTTCCATACCGTGGAAGTACATCTATTCTCCCCAGTTTCAACTCAGGCAGGAAATGCCACTTGGATTATTTCCCTTTTGTCTCAAAATTGCTCCATGCTTCACGCCTTCCATTTTCTCTTCTGTTTCCTGAGGGGAACTCCATTTGAACACAGAAGAGGTCACAGCTGGAAGAACTCAGGGCATGGAGAAAACCCTCTGACTGGGGGGAATTTTCAGGAGGTGCTGAACCAGGCCCCCGCTTTATCCAGCCACTACCATATACACTTGAGTATAAGCCATCCCGAATATAAGCCAAGGTACCTAATTTTGACCTGAAAACCCAGGAAAATATATTGACCCAAGTATAAACTGAGGGTGGGAAATGCAGCAGCTGCTAGTGAGTTTCAATAATCAAAATACATGAAAATAAGGTAAAATTAATTAAATTGTTGGCAGATCTCAATCTGGCGTGGTCTTGGGACCCTCGTGGACAATGACTCGAATATAAGCCGTGTCCCCTTTTGGAGTCTCATTTTTGGGGCTAAAGAACTCAGTTTGTACTTGAGTATATACGGTACTTGATATGGGAGTCAAGAAGAGAAGGGAACAGAGTTCAGACCTAGGTTACACAGCGGGAATGGTAACAACCTCTAAGGAGGTAGTGGACCCATGGCAAGTGGCAAGTGGCTGATCAGTTTCCCCTCCCCCTCCCCCAGCCTGAGCCAATGGCCATAGATAACAAGATCGGTGATTCTCATCCATCCATCCATCCATATCCTTTGGTTTTATCTGGTGTTACATGAAAAGGGAATCGATTACAGCATTGTTCAGCACTGAAATACCGTTGAGTGAGACTTGACACTCTATTTTAAGCAACGCTGCCTGAATACAAAAGCTAAAGTTAGTACGATGAACAACATCATCAGGAAATGCACAAAATATAAATAGGGAACTCAACCATCTACGCTGCGTACATCAGCTTTGGCTCTGAGCATCTTCACAGCAGAGTATGCTGCTCCACACACACACAAATTGAGTTGATACCACTGTTGATGAAGCAATGCACATAGTGATATGATGCCTCAAACCTACACCAGTTGTTCGTATCTCTCCTCCTAAAATAAGGAGAGAAATAGCAGCAGATGCTGAGAGAGCTAAGTAAGAGAAGGACCCTCAACATCCTCTGAATGGAGATGTGCCTCAGATCTGCTGGCTCAGATTCAGGAAGAGCTTTATGGCAAGAACAAACATTCTTGAGAGTATGCAAGAGCAAAACTAAATTAGAGGATGGAGGAAGGAACTTACTGGATAAGGAATAACATTAAAGGAGGATATAACTGAGGAACTCACCCTCCTCTATTTCACTTGGAGGACCCTGAATAGGCTGAGGATTGGAGTCCCTAAATGTAAGACCAACATGCTCAAGTGTGGGCTGCTGGTGGACAAAAACACGCTGTGTGAATGTGGAGAGATACAGAATCCAGCTCATTTACTGGTCTGCCAATTACTGCCAGAAACAAGCACCGATGAGGACTTAAATTTAGCCAATGGCAGAGCTAAGGAAGTGGCTTGATTATGGCAGTCCAAAATTTGATCTGGACATAACAGAAAAATAAGATTTATGTATATCCCCCTCGCCCCCCCCCAAATAAAAAAAAATCTGGGAAATTCATTGACTCAAAAAAAAAAAAAAACAGTATTTTTTTTATTACAGTGGAACCTCAAATAATGATTGCATTATACAATGAATAAATCATACAAGGAATGGAATTTGGGAAAAAAATGTTGGATCGTACAATGATTTTTGTTGTTGTACAATGCAATGCTTCTCTATGGGATGCATAGTACAATGAATTTCTCTATGGGGAAAATCGTACAATGATTTTTTTTTCTTTCTATGATTTTCCCCATAGAGATATTCGTTATAAGATGCATGCATTGTATAATCATACAACAGCTAGCCCTGCGGAACAAATTCAATTCATTATACCAGGGGTTTTTACTGTATGTTTAAGTATTATCACACCAAAGGGATTTCTTTCACTTTTCAGAGTTTGTTAATTGGCTTGCTTTGTTTCCTGATTAGTCTTCAGGAATTAAATCTGGGATTCTCTGAAGTCTGACTCCTCAAATACTGAAGTCTTCTTGAATCAGGGGCGTAGCTACCGCCGTATCTGCCGTATCAATTATACGGGCCCCCCGGGCCCCGGGGACCCCCAACGTGCGTAAGCAAAAATTAATAAAAACTTCCCAAAAAATTTTTTATTTCACAAATGACAAAAGTAAAAAAAAACAATTTCTTTTTTTCCAGCATAAAGCGTGTGTTCAAAAGTTGGCAACACCCTACATCGGTTATCGCGGGCTGCGGGATTTCCCCGTTTAAGTCATTTACTTCAACGGGGGAATCCCACAATAATCAATGTACATACGATATGATGATAAACCACGGACGGAGAGCAGTGTTTATTGATAGATAATTATGATGAATAAATATTTCTTTTAATTTTATGCAATTTTTTTTCTTTTGTGAGAAATCTTTACCCTTCCTAAGGGCCCCCAAACAAATTTTTATACGGGGCCCCGCCAAGGTACGCTACGCTTCTGTCTTGAATCACATCTTTCCAACACTAGTGAGTCTTCTAATGATGGGTTGTCTATAATATTTTTATCTGTCCTCATGTCCTCAAACTCAGACTGATTTGGTTTCAAGATGAAACCAAACTAAGCCAAAACCCACACAAAATAGTGGAAAGAATTACAAAAACATGCACAGTGTATATTGTCTGTGGTTGATGTGATACAGAACTTTGAAATAATGTGCTGAAAAAGTATTTGGGGTGAAAACCAATTGACAATAAGAACAAGGTTATCAGAGATTTTAAGGCCATATATATTATGAGCTATGCTGTAAGCCGCCCAGAGTCGGGTTCGCCCGATTGGGGCGGGATATTAAATGCAAATAAATAATAAATAATAAGAGACAGGGAAGAGTTACAGAAGTGAATTTGTGAAAGTAGATAAGACTCGTGTAATGACATTTGAAAGGAAAAGTCTATTTACTTACACTGGTCTGCACTGATAAAGACATGGAAAAGAGGATTAATTTTAGCCAGACTCTTAGGAATGTTATGGGGAGGGTAGAGAAGGCAGTGTTTTGGATAACGAAGGGAACAGTTGCAGTTAAGAAAATAAATAAGGCTGAGAAAGAGCAGACAGACTTTAGCTGAAGTCTGACTCCTCAAATACTGTACAGAAGTCTTCTTTCCAACACTAGTCTTTTCTTCTTTATTCGTGTCAGATGCACTACCAACATATAATAACATACAAAGCTAAAATTAAAGCATCTAAAACAAAATAGAATTAGAAAGGCTAGATGACATCCACCCAATATCGGGCCACATCAACAGCATTTCCTCTTGCCAACATAAGGTCCTCCTCAGTGCACGTTGAGGGGCATCATGTGCATTGTACCATATGGGCGATAGTTTGTTCTCCGCATTCACACAGGCTGTCATCTACTGGAAAAACCCACTTTCTCAGATTAGCCCTTGATCTTCCTAACTTGGCATGCAATCTGTTTAAAGCTTTCCATACAGGCAATGGTCAGGCCCATGCTGGCCCAGCGGGATACCGGGACGTGTCGCCGTGCACCCCTACTTAAAACTTATAGCTTAAAGGGCCATGCCACCTTGCCAGTTTCTCCTTCCTCTTCAGCTCCTCTTGCCGGGCTCCCCTCCGCCCTGTGGGAGAAACTCTGAAACGCTTCAGCAGCGGCGCAGAGATAATAATAATAAGGAACACCCCCCAAAAAAATTATTATTATTATCTTGATGCAGCTGGAATAAATAAATAAATAAATAAATAAATAAATAAATAAATAAATAAATAAATAAATTTAATATATAAGTGCGGCAACATGTCCCAGTATCCCTCTGGACCAGAATAGGCCTGGCCATGGTTGTTCTTGGCCAGGTGGTAGTTATCTGGTAGTTCCTTGCTTGCCTTCCATCGTTCTGAGGTGGTCTGTGGGGGTTGATTGTTCGTGGAGGGGCAGAAGTTTTGAGGAAACTATAGCTTGATTTTATTCTCTGCTTTGGTGGTTGATGTGACTAGTCACATTGAAGAACTTTAGCATGAAATCTATCAGAGTAAACAATAAGACAAAAATATGTTGTGGCACCTTAAAGACTAATTCCTGTATTTTAATAATAAAAAAAGTTGTAACACTTTAAATACTAACTGCTATATTTTAATGCTAGTTTCCATGGGCCAAGCCCACTTCATTGGACATAAGAGTTGGACTTCATTTCTGTACCTGATATGTATAAAATAATGTCATGAAGTCTCACTCTTATAGCCGACGAAGTGGATTTGATCCACGAGAGCTAACATTATAATACAGGAGTTAGTCTTTAAGGTGCCACAACGTTTTTTTGTCATTTTTTTGGTCTTGTTTTGTTTACTCTCTGATATGCTTGTACAGACTAACATGGCTACCACTTCAAAACTTGTAGCATGAAAGCAATGCAAGGAAGCTGTTATGAAACAAGAGGCTGAAGTACCCTAAAATGTATTTTTCCTAATCTGCAGCCATAGTTATTTTATTTTGTTTATTTACACAAAAATTGTAACACACAATATGTATTGCAGAGCAATGCAGAGTTGTCATTATGTGCCACATTGTCAACTTCCAACTTAACAGCAATCCTACCTGACCTTCTGAGACACAGGAAATGTGCAGTGAGTGAAACCATGCCAGCCATCCCCAATGACTTTCTATGGCTGTGTGGAGATTTGAACTCACGTTTCCTGAGTCCTAGTCTAGCCTTCTAACTACTAGGCCTCATTGGTTCTCAGAAATTAAACGAGTAACATCATTAGCATCCAAAGGGAGAGTTTTGCCCAGTGGGAGATTTTCAAAGAAATCCCTCCTTCTTCTTAGAACAAACAGCAAAGCAAGTACGGACATAATACACGTTTTTCTAGGTGGAGTGCATAGCGATATATCCCAGTTTGCTTCCAAGAGCAGAAATGCCCACAGGATAGTTTTCTTTGTGGAAATCTTATACCAAATAAAAATTGGGTATCATCTTTAGGGTGTCACAAGAATCTTTCCTATCTTTGGAGCAGGATGTCCCACCAGACAGCTGCCCCACCTCTTTAAAAAAACAAACAAACCTGCAGTCCCATAAGGATCATGCAGTCCCATGAGTCCTGCATGATGGAGTGAGCTCCCATCTCTGTCCCAACTCCTGCCAACCGGCAGTTCGAAAGCAAGAAATTGCAAATAGATAAATAGGTACCACTTTGGTGGGAAGGTAAACAGCGTTCTGTGTACTCCGGTGTCTAGGCATGCCTGCCACATGTACACATAAACATCTGCAGACGCAGACAGCGATGGCTCTTTGGTTATAAACAGAGATAAGCACTGAACCCTACAGTCAGATGTGCCTGGCTTTTGATTAAGGTCGGCCTTTACCTTTACCTAATGATATTTTTCAAAAAAAAAAAAAAATTGGGATGGAAGGGGGAGTCGGAATGTTATGGTGTTGAGTTTGCAAAACCTGAGAAGGGCCATTTAGAGTAGGACTTTTTGAACAGCATTTCTTCTGGGTCTAGGTTGAACGTGAAACTGCCAAAACCAAGCCATTTGATGAATTCATTCTGTAGTTCCTTTGAATTTCTTCTTCCATGTCTAGGCCAGATGTGAAACTGCCAAAATGAAGGCGCCCTTTGGTGAGTTCATTCTTCAGTTCCTTTTGTCTGACCTAGTTATGAGAGATTAGCCAGAACAACAAAGTTGTCATTGCTTGGTGTTTGCTCGACTGTGGTTCAAAAATGCCACAATCTTCTAGGACAGTGATGGTGAACCTTTTTAGAGACCGAGTGCCCAAACTCAACAGGCTGCCGTCCATGTCGCAGAGGGCTGGGTGGAACTCTGTGCTGGGGGGTGGGAGGAAACACTCCCATTGGGCTGCTGGGCAGAGGGGCAGGGCAAACTCTGTGCTGGGGTGACAGTGCGTGTGCCCACAGAGAGGACTCTAAGTGCCCCCTCTGGTACGACGCGTGCCATAGGTTTGCCACCACTGTACTAGGAGGCTATTTCTGTGTACTCCTTGAATAACACTAATTCATAGAGTTGAAAGCAACTTGTTGACATGTAACAACTTGTTGACAACTTGTTGACACTTAACAACAACAATGAGAGGGAAGAGACTGGGTGTGCCTAGTTGTGTGTGTGTGTGTCATTTGTATGACCTAATAGGGCATTATTATTATTATTATTTATTGAATTTATTACCCCGCCCCACTCGGGATAACCCGACTCTGGGCGGCTTACATCGTCATAAAACAGAGGTAAAAGATAAAAACATATAAAATCATGAAGTTTAAAAGATTATCTAAAATTATTTGAAGTAAAAACAGTGCAAACTACACGCCAGTATCCCCCTGGTCCAGATCCAAAGTGGCACTCCCTAAGTAAGCCACTTAGTATGGGAACCCGTGTTCCCTGGTCCCCAAATATGTCCTGCCAGCCAGGTTTTCAAGCCCTTCCGGAAGGGCAAGAGCTCTGTCTGCAGGCGCAGTTCGATGGGCAGGAGGTTCCAGAGGGTTGGGGCGGACACGGAGAAGGCCCTCCTCCTAGTGCTAGAGAGGTGTGCCTCTCTAGCTGATGGAACAACGAGGGAGCCTCTCCGATCCGCCCTGGTGGGCCGGACAGATGTTCTTGGGGTGACGCGGTCTCTTAGGTTCACAGGGTGTGGTGGCTTAGTGGTTAAGATGCTGAGCTTGATGACTGGAAGGTTGGCAGGTCAGCAACTTGAGACCTGAATTTTGCACGACAGAGGGAACTCCCATCATTTGTCACAGCTCCTGCCAACCTAGCAGTTCAAAAGCAAGAAATTGCAAATAGATAAATAGGGACCACTTTAGTGGGAAAGTAAACAGCATTCCGTGCACTCCGGGGTCTAGGCATTCCTGCCACATGATTACAGAAACATTTACAAAAACAGACAGTGCTGGCTCTTGGGCTGAAAATGGAGATGAACCCTTTAGGGTTTTCAAGCTAAGTGATATTTAAGGAGTAGTTTCCACTTTGCACATCCAAAAAGAGCCAGGCTGTGTGACCTTGGGCAAGCTGCACATTACCAGCATACCCCTGGTAAAAGGGAATGGGTAAACCACCTCTGAGCACTCTCTCTCTCTCTCTCTCTCTTTCTAGAAAACTCTGAAAAGAATGGTCACAAATCAGAATTGACTTGATGGTGTGCAATTACTGTTATCAAGTACAGAGGCACACCCACTTCTTTTCAGAACAGCCCATAGTTTCTCATGAGCCACAAACAGTCAAAAGACAGGTGCTCCAAGCCATTGAGCTATAGCTGCACTTTTACACATGAGTAGCAATAGTGAAATTAAATTTAGTAAGTAAAGAAGTTCTTTTCCCAAGAAGAGCTTGTTTGTGTGGCTTCAAATCACTTTCTCTTGGTGTATCAAGGCTTTCCAAGATTAAGGTGAAAAAATCTCACCCGTGATTTTATTCTCCCCTTTGCCCTTGTTGTGACCTATAGAGAGAAGAAAATTGCTGCAAGTATTTTATTATGTAGTTCATTGATGATCCTGTCACCTGGCAACAGCTTTCTTTCCCTGGACTCTCCTATGTCAGAGTAACTGAACACTGGAGAGATGTTGATTAGTCTTGAGCATCTCCGGAGCAAAGTATGCTGCTCCAATATGGAGCACACATGAAACAAATTGATATTGCTGTTAATAAAACAATGCACTTTGTGACAGGATTGTCAGGGATTTCCCTAGCGATATGTGTGTCTCGATAGCAGAGTAGCACTTTAAGCTGTTACGCAGTGAAAACTTTAGGTGCAGTGACACTTACACATATGGCTTCAGTGAAAGGTGCGCTTTACTGGTCTCTCCTTCAGTATCTCAGTCCTTCTCAGTAGCTTAACCCTCCTCATCCAGCACACTCTCTCAGTATTCCCTCCTTCAGTGTCTTAACCCTTCTCAGTGGACCCTTCCCAGAGGGCCACAGTTATACCCTGGTGTTGCTGGGCAGATCCTCTAATCAGCCACAGCTGTGCTGTTGCTGAGGCATGTACACCAGGCAGACACAGCCGTGCAATCAGTCTGTGCCTCAATTCTGAACACCTGTGTTCAAGGCACTTGCAGGACCTTGAAGCTGTACTAACCCACTGGGCAGTAATCTTTGTACAATACCCCACAAAAGAAAATGCCCTAACAAGGATGCCTCAAACCTACTAGATCAGTTGAGAACATATATCCTCTTGTTGGTATCGCTCCAGCTAAGATAAGGACAGAAGTAGCAGCAGATGCTGATAGGATTAAGTCCACCGGCTGAGATCCAGGATGAGCTTTATGGCAAGAACACTCTTGAAGATAGGCAAGAGCAAAATCAAGTTAGAAGATGGACAAAGGATAACAGTAAAGTAGGATATGGCTGAGGAACTCAACCTCCCCTACAACGCTTAGAGGGCCCTTCTTCTGTGTCTAGGCTGAGGGTCAGAGTGCCTAAATTTAAGACCAACATGCTCAAGTGAGGGGCTGCTAGTGGACAACAACAATCTATGTGAATGTGGAGAGATATAAAATCCATCTCATTTGCTAGACTGACAATTACTACCAGAAACATGTACTGACTTAAATTTGGCCAATGACAAAGCCAAGAAGAAGGTGGCTTCATTTTAGCAGTCCTGGATTTGATTGGGACATGAAAGAAGAATAATTTAGCACTAATTAGATTCTCAAGTATGTTAGAAAATGCCCAACATAAGTGATAACGTAATTAATTCTTCTTTGCTTCCTCTTTTACCGCATGAGGTGTCAATGGAGATGCAAGATTCTTGTTCTGACACATCTAGCATCCTCCACTGGCATTACTTGGTGTTCTTGTAATGTTTCTTTGATGTTTCATCTCCATCTTTCTCTGAGTTTGCCTCTTCTCTTTGTCCTTCTCCTCTTTTCACATGCCTTGTAAGATATGGAATCCCAAGACACTCTCTCCAAATGGGCAAACCATTAATTGTAATACTTTAATACCAATCTCTTGATAGATCCCATGCTTGTGTAACCCCATTGAGTGACTGGATTGATTGTTATGGAACTATAATCTCCAGGTGGAGAAGATCCCTTCTTGAGATGCGGGATAACCAGCTAGAATATCAGGAGACAATGCCAAGTTGGTGAAGCAGCCCAGCTCAGCATGATTTAGCATATTGAAGTCCCATACCCTCAACTTTGTTGACCCAAGTTTCATTACCTGGAGCTGAAATTCAAAGTAAACCTGGCAAAGGTCAGCAGATCTTTGCTTTATCATTAAGTCAACAGAAGTGACTCAGGAACAGATCTAACCACTTCTGTTCTCCTGTGGAAACCTTGACTCCCTCCTTATCATGCCCTTTCCAAGTGACAAACACAAATGACCCAGAACAATATCTACTGGAGCAAAGGTAGAAACATTATCCTCTGGCTTCATGTACCCAAACATTTCAGATCTTGATTTTTAATGGATTTAACAGCTCTTCACAGCCTGGGAAAGCTACCTTTTGGACTACGGATCCCAGAATCCCCTTTCTAGCATGGGCACTTTTCTGTAATAAGCATAAATCCAACACATGCAGCCAGCAGTGACAAGTTTCAGGTTAGGAATTTCTGTGTATGTATTGGGGGGGGGGGGGAGAGAGAGAAGGGGGAGAATTATCTGATTTTGAAATATCAATTTAGCACAGGGGTTCCCAAACCAAGGCCCATGGGCTGGATTCGGCCCAAGACACAATTTTGTGTGCCCCCACCACTCCAACGGCATTTGCTAAACCAAATGGCTGCCCCTTTGAAGTTGTTGGGGCAAAATGGCCATCCCCATCATGCAGGCAAGGCAAAATGGCTGTCTGGCCCTCGAAGCTGGCTGAGAGAAGCGTGACGCAGCTTGAAAAGGTTGGTAACCCCTGATTTAGCATAACAATAGTAAAATACAAGGATAATAATGTTGAGTTCCTTTTCATTCAAATCCTGGCTTTTCAAGTCTAAGTCAGTGAGCAGTGAATGCCTTATTTTTATTGCTTGTACATAAAGTACACAACAAGCCTTAAAAAAAGGATTTTGGAAGAGTGGGGTGGAAAGAAATGTGGCTTGAAACAAAGAAAGAGGCGTTCTTTTGGAAAGGGAAGAAAGGTCACATTTCTGACTCTCCCTTTTTGTTGAATGAACAAAAATAAAGTGCAGCTGTACACATAAAACACAGAAGAAGAAAACACACACACACACACACACACGTATGTACGTACGTACATATACATATACATATACATATACATATACATATACATATACATATACATATACATATACATATACATATACCGTCTCTCTCTCTCAAAATGAACAGCTGAATTGCCTTCAAATGCATGGTATCAAATATTTCTCCATTAGCCTAGCAGCCATAAATTCCGTGATCTCAACTTTCCCTTCAGTATTAACTATTGTGAATTCTGTGTTCATCTAAGCCGGCTAATTCTACTTCCCCTGTAAATGTAATGCTCTTTTAATTAGAGAGTTTGTTGCAAAGCCAGTTCAGGGACCCATGAAAGCAGTGAGGTATTAGTATAGACTTCTCCCAGAACTACTAGCCATGCATCTCTTTAAAAGCCCTGCCTAATGCAGATATCCAGTAGTTTATTTGTTTTATTTTATTTCTTTTTCCATTTGTATCGCTGCCCCACTTCGGACAGCTTGCAATCTTGTCCGCTCCAGCCTAAGGGCTTTCTTCAACTCAGGAATTTTAGGCTTTCTGCCTGTGCTGGTCTCTGATTCCAATGATGCTCCTATCAACATTGCAAAGGATGGAGAAAATCTGCACAAGGTTGGGAATGGTCCTTCTTTAGCCTCTACCCAACTGATGAGGACTCACAGGACTCTTGAATTTTTCACTTCAGGAATGCCATGAAGGTGTTGCCGAAAATAGGCAAATTGCAGCTCGCATACCTAAAGGAATACGTACAACAAAATTAGGAGAGAAAGGCTTTATTAAAAGATCTTTTGCAAAGAGACCGGCTTCTCTCCATCCTCCTTGAAAAGACAGATAGAGGAAAGAAAGACAAGCATTTTTATAGACTAAAACAAAAGGCAGGTCTAGAAAAATCATACATTCAACTGTTACCTCCTTCTGAGCTCTGCCCTCTTTCACATACTTAAGCTAGTTTGATGGCTGGGCCACCTAAGGGCCATTTCCTTGATGACTGGGCCATTGGGGACCATCTCTTGTCTTCTAGAAATAGGGGCCAATGGGAACATATAGAAATGACTAGAGGCAAAGTGGTAGTAGGAGGGGTCAAGAGTGATTCTTATAACACATACACAGAGACATGGAGGGGGTGAGAGGGGACTTTTTACTCCAACCCTCAGCCTACTCAGGGTCCTCTAAATGACATAGGGAAGTTTGAGTTCCTCAGCCATCTCCTCTAATGTTATTTCTTGTCCAGTGAGCTCCTTCCTCCATCTTTTAATTTGGTTTTGCTCTTGTATGTCCTCAAGAATGTTTGTTCTTGCCATAAAGCTCTTCTTTGATCTTGAGGCTCATCTCCATTGAGAGGATGTCGAGGGTCCTTCTCTTGCTTAATTCTCTTGGTGTCCACTGCTACTTCTGTCTTATCTTAGGTGGAGAGATACCAACTAGAGGATATATTTTCTCAACTAGTGTAGGTTTCAGGCATCCTGTCACTATGTACATTGTTAAATTAACAGTGCTATCCACTTGGCTTACATGTGCGGATGTAGTCCATAACTGAGCAGCCCTATGCGGCAGCCAAAGTTGATGTATCCAGCATGGATGGTTGAGCTCCTCATGTATAGTTTGTCAACTTCCTGGTGATATTGTTCCTCCTTGTACTAACTTCAGCTTTGGTATTCAGGGAGTGCTGCTTAAAAGAGAATGTTCTGTCGAGTGTCATGCTGAGGTATTTGGTGCTGAACAATGCTGTAATCGATTCCCTTGATAGATTCTAATAATGAGCTATCTGTAACCTAGAGCATAAGAGACTTGTGGCATTCGGAAACAGCTCCTCTAGGTTCCTTAGCTGCCCCTCCTATGATATAAAGGTAATGGGGAATTAAAAAGTAGGGCTGAATCAAACTGGAATATTGGGAGGATCCAGTGCTTGGAAAAGTTACTTTTTGGACTACAGTTTCTTGAATTTGCCTGGGCAGCCTGGCGGCTGGGGGAATTTTTGGAGCTAGCAGTTTCCTGGAAACTACGTTTTAGAACTAGCTGCCCTTTTGGAAAGGCACAATCCAGACCTCCTGTGCTGGCAGTAAGTTGTCTTCTGTTCCTTTGCAGCCATTGCTCTGTTTTTGGAAACACACTGCAATGTGCTAAAAGGAAAATGCCAACATGAGCAGCAGCTGCTCTGCTTCTTTTCAAGGTTAATTGCATCATTTGGCCTGCAAAGGGGATCCCAAGGCTGTCAGCAGGCATCATCTGTAAGCCAGTGCTCCCCCCATGGAAGAAGGGGGTCTGCATCTCTGCTGCCATTTGGATAGCCTCAAGCATCCTGCTCAGTGGCTCTTGAAGGAAACTGACTCATCATCTCCAGAAATGCTCCCTGGAAGATGGAAACATATCCAGACCTAAGGGCTTTGGGTAGCCTGTGATGCAATGCAGGGCTAGGAAATGTCACTTTTTAGGCAACACTTCACAAACTTCCCTCTGGAGCATCTTTAGGCTTACCTTGGGATCCTGAAAGCTATCAATCACAAAATTAATTTTTTAAAGGCACTCTCACTGGTCATATTAATCAAGCTACACTGGTTGAGAAAATAGACCCTCTTGTTGGTATTGCTCCACATAAGATCAGGACAGAAGTAGCAGCAGGAGCTGAGAGAACTAAGCAAGAGAAGGACTCTCAGCACCCTCTGAACAGATATGAGCCTCTAGTCCAGTGGCTCAGATCCAGGAAGAGCTTTACGGAAAGAACAAACTTTCTTGAGGGTGCACAAGAGCAAAACCAAATTAAAAGATGGAGGAAGGAGCTCACTGGACAAGGAACAGCATTAAAGGAGGAGATGGTTGAAGATCTCAACCTCCCCTCCATCACTTGGAGGACCCTGAATAGCCTGGGGGATGCAGTCCCTAAATGTCCCTGAGTCCTTGTGAGGAGGGTGGCATAAAAGTTTGCTCAAATAAATAAATAAATAAATAAATAATGTATGGCCAACAGCAGGGGGTCCTCAACCTTTTAAAGCCAGGGGCCGGTTTATGCCCCCTCAGACAAAGGTGGTGGCAGGACCACCCCGAGCACACACCCCTGACGCTGATGCCACTGACACTGGTGACCACCTCGAGCTACCCCGCTCCCCTCCCGATGCCACTTCCCTGCTTACCATCCTGGAGCTGTATGGCACCAAATCATTCAGCCCACGCCCTCACGCCAGCCACCACTTCTGCTGCCTCCTCAATCCTTGTCCCCTCTGCTTGACTTGGCGTGTCCCTGGCAGTGCTCTGTAGCAGGGCAGATACTGTAAGCCTTACAAAGCCTCCAGGGACACGCCAAGCCAAGCGAGGGACAAAGATTGAGGAGGAAGTGGTGGATGGAGCGAGGGTGTGGACTGGATGACTTTGTGCCATGGGCTGGATGAGGCCCATGGCCTGTAGATTGAGAATCACTGGACAACATGCTCCAGTGGGGGCTCCAGGCAGTCAACAACACATGGTGTGAACGTGGAGGGTCATGGAATCCATGGGCTCATTTACTGGTTTGCCGATTCCTGTCAGAGACATGGACTGATGAGGACTTGGGTTTGTGCAATGACAAAGTAAAGAAAGTGGCTTCATTTTGGCAGTCCAGGGTTTGATTGGGGCATGAAAGAAGAAGAGTCAAGCTATGTCATGGGAAGCGTAATCCATAACAATGGAAAGTATTATTATTTATTATTATTATTTTATTATTTATTCAAATTTATATTGCCGCCCACTCGCAGTGGCGACTCAGGGCGGCTTACAGACAATACATTACAATATGTTGGGGTAGGCACAGGGGGAGGGGTGGCAAGGTCCTCATCCTGCCCTGGATGAGCAGGAACTGAGCGTTTATCCTTACCACCACTGGATTTTTGACACTGAAATTAAATAGGTTTCCTTCTCTTAATGTCTTGCTAAATCATATGCTACAGTTACCGGTATATTACAACTCTCTTCGTGATGTGCCTAAAGTAAAATAGTCCCAGATTCATCATTCTTTGCCTCCAGAGACAGTCCAGGCTGCTTGACCTGCTCTAGAACTCACTTGTTTGACTTTTTGGCAGTCCAGAGTATCCACACAGCCCTCTTACAGCATCATATTTCAAATGAATCAATTTTTCCTCTCAGCTTTATTTACTGTTCACCTTTCACACCCATACATGGTGATCAGGAATACAAGACTATGCATGGTGTTGGTCTCCAATGATACTGCCTCCTCCTCCTCCTCCTCGTGCCATATCCAATTCCAAATATTGGCGATCATCATGGCAATCAGACATGACGGGCCTGTGGGCCGTAGTTTGGGGACCCCTGTCATAGCAGGATAACCTGGCCAGACACCAGTACTACACTAAATTGGCCCTTGTGTTAACCCCTGGCTGACAGATAGATCACTATTGTCACCACACCAATGAGATTCTATTTGACATTGTTTTACATCTGAAATAAACCATTGTGTAGAAATGTTTTTCAAATCTGTATTTGCCCCTACTTTATTGTACGGTACTGTATTCTCTTTTTTGAGGTCTGGTAACATGATCAGCCCTACCTTTATCTCCGCTGTTGGTGACCAATGCTAATCAGCCCTTCTGGTGTGGCATTTCCTAGAGATTAGCCAGTTCCTATCTTAGAATGCAAAGCAAGCCATGGGATAGTTAAACACAGCCTTTGAGAAGATTCATTTAATTAGGCTTTGGACGTTAAGAAAACCCCGTGAGAGGATTTCTTATGTAATCCACCGGTCACTGAAGCATGGTGAGCCCTTTGAAATCTGAGCCAGAAGAACAAATATGGGTACGATACTGGTTCAATTGGACACTCACAACAATGGAAAACAAAACTGAAATTTCAGCCTAGGTATTGCTACAGGGTTTTTTTAAATGAAAAGCTTACTTTGTTCTATCTCTTTGCCTACTTCTGGGTTGCAGTATGTGTGATATTTACACACGCCTGTGTGGATCATTGTTCAATTTGTTTTCATATCAAAGCCTTCCAAATTGGCCATTTGCTTATTAACACAACATCTGCCATCCTAGTCCCCTTGCTTCTCTTCTTCCAGTCATTTCTTTGTTTTCCTTTTAATTCTCAAACTATATCAACTAGAGATAATACAACCCTTTGAAAAAAAATCAGACCTGCCAACTTTCCAACAGATGGGAGAAAGGAATTTTAAAAGGGAAAGGAAAATACTTAGATGAGGAGTCATAATTCCAAACTCATTCATTCACTCATTTGTTTGTTTGTAGATGACTGGAAGGTTGGCAGGTCAGCAGTTTAAGACCCCAGTGCTGCATGACGGAGTGAGCTCCCATGTCTGTCCCAGCTCCTCCCAACCTAGCAGTTCGAAAGCAAGAAATTGCAAGTACTGTAGATGAATAGGTACCACTTTGGTAGGAAGGTAAACACTCCGGTGTTTAGTCATGCCTGCCACATGTCCACTGAAACGTCTGCAGACGCAGACAGTGCTGGCTCTTTGGCTATAAACAGAGATGAGCACTGAACCCTAGAGTTGGATATGACTGGCTTTTGAGTACTACTCCTGAGAAAGAGCTGCTTCTTCAGATAGCTTGGTCTGAAACTGTTAGATTTCTGGTTAAAGAGCAAGAGGCTGCGAGTTCAAGTCCCCATAGTGTATCCCAGAAAAGCTACCCTATGTAGCCTTAGGCAAGATGCAGAATCTTAGGGTGATCCCAGAGGAAAGGAACTGTATTTTTTTTAAAGGAAAGTTATGAGGAGACTCAGTAGAAGACTCTCTCTGTGTCTTGGTGGAATGGGGTCTGAGTTATCCACACACACCCAAATCCACTAACTGAATTTTCCCGAAATCAGCTGGAGGTTGACATCACTGTTAATAAAGCTAGGTGCAAAGTGTCAGGATGCCTCAAACTTACACCAGTTGAGAAAATATACCCTCTTGTTGATGCATATCAGAAAACAAAAACAATAAAATAAAAACAGAAACACTGCAACACTTTATAGACTAACTGCTATATTTTTACTGTGAGCTTTTGTGGATCAAGTCCACTTCTTCAGACAAGGAGTAAAACTTCCAGGCATGGTTTATATACACCAGATGCAGGGGTCAAGATGTCACAAGGAATAAAGGATCACACACCAATGAGTAATCAAGCAGAATGACAGACAAGCACACATACCAATACAGCTTCCTATAGCTAGCAGTAACAATAGATTATTCAGATTAGTTTTAAATGTCCCCCTTTCAATCTCAAAAGTGTGAAGTTGCCAAGCAAAGCATATGCTAATGAGTTTAACTTCTTTTTGGTTGACCTCTATCTGGTTGACCTCTTACTTGTGTAGGCACATCCTGTTGTGTTCATGTTGTAAGAGAAAATTTGCAGGCAGGTTAGTGAAGGTGGTATAATATACCAAAATATAGTATACAAAATATCTAGCAGCATATAGTAATCTGTGTATAAAATTTGGTAATATCCCAGAAACCCATGGCTAATATTTAAGCCTCTGTGATGGGTGTCCAACAGATGGATACATTTGATTTCTGTTGTCTCTCTTTGGATCGTAGTCTTGTAATTTCTCTGTTCCAGATAAATTCTCTGTTCCTCTTGTTGATGTTGCTCCACCTAAAATCAGGAGAGAAGTAGCAGTGGACATTGAGAGAACTAAGCAAGAGAAGGACCCTTGACATCCTCTGAATGAATATGTGCCTCAAGTCTGCCAGCTCAGATCCAGTAAGAACTTAATGGCAAGAGGAAACATTCTTGAGGGTACACAAGAGCAAAACCAAATTAGAAGATGCTGGAAGGAGCTCACTGGACAAAGAACATCATTAAAGGAAGATATAACTGAGGAACTCAACCTCACCTACGTCACTTGGAGGACCCTGAATAGGCTGTGGGTTGAAGTCCCTAAATGCAAGATCAACATGCTTCAAGTGGGGGCTGCTGGTGGATAATAATACGTGGTGTGAATGTGGAGAGATACAGAACCCGGCTCATTTACTGGACTGCCAACTAGTCAGTGGTGGGCTGTCAAAATTTTTACTACCACACAGTGAGTGGAGCTGATGTCATGGGCGGAGCCAACATCATGATGTCATGACAGCATGATGTTGTGGGCGGAGCCAAAGTAAAAAAAATAAAAACATAAAAAGAATTTTAAAAATTAAATAAAAATACAGATTAAAATAAATACATATTGTTGTTGTAGGGTTGTGAGATCTGGACCATTAGGAAAGCTGAGCGCAGAAGAATAGACGCCTTTGAAATGTGGTGTTGGAGGAGTTTTGAGAGTATCCTTGGACAGCGAGGAGAACAAATAGGTCGATTGTGGAAGAAAGCAACCCTGACTGCTCCTTTTTGTTGTTCAGTCGCACAGTTGATTCCGACCCTTTGCGACCCCATGGACCACTGTCCGCCAGGCACTTCTGCCCTCCACCGTCCTCCTCAATTCGCTCAGCTCTGTGCCCATTGTCTCTACAATACCATCTAGCTATCCCATTTTTGGCCACCCCCTTTTTCTTTTGCCCTCCACCCTTCCCAGCATCAAGGCCTTCTCAAGCGAATCCTCTCTTCACATTTGATGTCCAAAGTACTTTAGCTTCATATTTACTATTTGACCTTCTAAGAAGCAGTCAGGGTTAATTTCTTCTAAGATTGACCTATTTGTTCTCCTCGCTGTCCAGAGGACTGTCAAAACTCTCCTCCAACACCACATTTCAAAGGCATCTATTCTTCTGCGCTCAGCTTTCCTTATGGTCCAGCTCTCACAACCATACATTGCCACCGAAAATGCCATTGCTTTGACTATATGAATTTTTGTTTGTAATGTGATGTCTCTACTTTTCACTATGTTCCCCAGGTTTCTCATATAAATATATATAAATTAAAATAAATACATATACACATAATACATAAATACATATTAAAACAAACTACATAAAACACACACTCTTCATGTGTGTGTCTATGTCTTTTGCACAGTACTAGAGGTTTGGTCCTGACAATTCTGAGAGACGGGTCTTCCTTGTTCAATAGTCAATCATGTCCAACTCTAGGGTGTGGTTGTCCAATACATTATTTTTCTGTTTTAACAGATTTTGAGGTGAGAGCCTTGTTGTGGCGTGGGGGCTTGAGTGGTCTAACTAGGCAGTATTGCCCATCTCTTGTCAGTGATGTTTAACTGGAACAAAAACTCACCTAAGTGTCCTCCATCAGATCCATTGGGCAAGGTGAAAGTGGAGGGCACACGTCATGGTCCGCCTAGCCAGTGGGTCAAATGGCTAAAAACTGTGTGCAGATGGATTTGATTTCTCGATTCCATTTGCATGTGTGGAATGTCATTGCAGAGACATTTACCAATGTGTGGACTCCTCGCTGAATAACGACTCTCCAAGGTAATCAATTTTGTTAGAGTTCCATTCATTATTTCCTAATTGTTTTCACGTTAGAGTTACATCGTATTTCTTTCTCTTTCCATGGTGTTACTATTATCCAGCTGAATGTACTCTTTATGATGCCCATTCTGTTCTTTTAGAACTGGACAGTTGGTTTATTTATTTAGCTGCCATTAATTGGAAGTTAAAAGAAAACTGATTCCCCACTTTCCTTTTAAATTGTAGCTATTTTTTTGCCTCCACTGCTTTTTTTACAAAGATTTTGCATACTAACCCTAGAAATATAACAGCGAAGCCTATTATATTCACACTTTGCAAAAAGTTCCTATGTTGGAGAACAACCTTCCAAAGTCCCTAGACCCTATGGTGAAGGGAATTCTGGACATTGTAGTCCATTAATAAAACATTTTCAAACTCCAGTTATGATCATGGTTAAAAACCTTCTCCCCATATTGAGAGCACCAGTTTTCAACATGCTGGTGGTTTCTTCTTCTTCTTTCTCAGTCCGGGACTGAGTATTGTTTTTCTCAAGAAAAATAGATTGGTCAACACTTCTGTTAAGTCAATGTTTTTTTTTTAGTGACCCAGAGGAATGGTCATCCCCATTTCCATTTGTTCTTCCATATTACATCAGCCCTGCTGTGGATAATTGCTCCCTCCCTGTGAAAATGGGTAAATGGTCCGACTCATTAACATACATAGGAACACTGGGGAACATGGAGATTTCAGCCAAAAGACAAAGAAAGGGGGGGGGGGAAAGGGGGGGATGAAAAAGCAAGCAAGAGGGAAAAGAAAATAATTAAAATCACCAGCATATTGACTCTTAGAGAACCATTTAGTGAAGGCTGGGTGCCAAAAGGGTGAGGACTTTCCCCCCCTTGTTACTTTCCTAAAGCTAGACCTTCTGGTAAGCCCTTTATGCAGAAGTGCAAGGGTTTTGCACTCATGCCCCGAACCGAGTGTGAAACAGCGATTAGAATCTTGAAATGGGAGTTGGAATAACGGGTTTTGATTTATCAAACCCAGTGTTTGAGACTGTTTGAGACCTGAATGCTGCATGACAGAGTGAGCTCCTGTCATCCTTCCCGGCTCCTGCCAACCTAGCAGTTCCAAAGCAAGAAGTTGCAAGTAGATAAATAGGTACCATTTTGGTGGGAAAGGTAACAGTGTTCCATATAACCATGGGAGGGTCTGTAGGTGTAGATGAGCACTGTCCCCCTAGGGTCAGACACGACTGGCTGTTGAGCAAGGGAGACCTTCGCCTTTATCTTATCTTTTACTAAGACTAAATATGACAAACTGTCCAATGGATTGCCCCAAATATTCCCAAAACAGGATATCCCACAAATGTTCCTCACCCTGCCCCCCACCACCGGCAAAAATCCTTTTAATCCAGAGTAATTTCTGACATGGGGGCTGCAGGGGCTCAGTGGTTAAGAAGCTTGCCTTGTTAGTTGGAAGGCTTGCAAGTCAGCCATTTGAGACTTCCTAGGTACTGCATGATGGATTGAGCACCTGTCTCTGTCCCAGCTCTTGGGGACATGAAAGAAGCCTCATTTGGGTGTTCCCTGAGTTGAGTTTCTTCTGCAGAAACCCTTTCAACCCCAAATAATTTCTGACATTAAATTATAATTATTGTAAGAGCGGAGCTACAGTAAAGGTAAATGTCTCCCTTGCTTGAAAGCCAGTCGTATCTGACTCTAGGCTTCAGTGCTCATCTCCATTTATGTGTCTGCAGATGTTTCTGTGATCATGTGGCAAGCATGCGTAGACAACAGAATGCACAGAACACTGTTTACCTTCCCACTGAAGTGGTACCTATTTATCTACTTTCACTTTCTTGTTTTTGAACTGTTGGTTGGCAGGAGCTGGGACAGATGAAGGGAGCTCACTCCATCATGCAGCACTCAGGTCTCAAACTGCTAACCTTCCAGTTGTCAAGTTCAGCGTCTTAACCGCTGAGCCAACGTAGTCCCTAAGAGTGGAGCAAACTGTCCCAATATTTGCGTTGTCTTACTGCACTGTATGTCTAGCTCTTCATCCATTTCAGTCAATGTTGTTCCTAGGTAAGCTGGATGTTACAGAAAGAAATTGAAGTTGCTTGCAAGTCTGTAGGGCCAAACTCTGATAAATCCTTGGAAATACATGGATGCTCTGCTGGAATTCTTGTCCACTGACAGCAATTTCAGCTGTTTGAGAGGAACGAGGATTGGGATCACCTGAAAGGTCAATCCTCCAGCATCTCTTCCGAAGGTCTTCTAGGATGTCAATATATGAAGTAACAACTATTTAAAGTCTTGTTTCTCTTTGAAGTTGGCAAGGTGGCAACAAGGGGAGGAGATGTTAGAAGTGGTTGCAGGGCTTTTGTGGAGCTGTCATTAACCCTGAATGCTACGCTTTACGAATACTTGGCAAGTTTGGCTGCGATTTCCAAGGAAAATGTTCTCTTGGTTCTTTTTTTTTAGTGGCAGGCAAAGTGAAGCTGAGTTTATGGTTCCAGTCCCATCCAGACCTTTTGCCTGGCCACAGGAAAAATGGGGAAAAGAGCACCTGATGCCTCTTGAAAGTCCTCAGATTGTAGGGCATTTCTAATGGGACTGAGGTGGCTGAATGGTTAATATGTTAAACTTGATGACTGGAAGCTCTGCAGGTAGAATGTGGCTGCCAGGCTGGTTACTGGGACGAGACAATTCACACATCTCTCCCCAGTCCTGGCAGAAGTGTATTGGCTGCCCATTGTGGTCTGTGTCAGGTTCAAGGGGGTGGTGCTGATCTTCAAAGCCCTAAACCAGGGGTGTCCAAATTACAGCCCGGGGCCCGGATCTGGCCCCCGTCACCAATTCATCTGGCCCCTTATTGATGAGGTAACTCCAAGACTTTGCTTAAAACCCGAAGCCAGGCCTGCCGCCCACCAGGCCTTTTTTGGAACTGTGGTAGTACGTCAATATAGGTAAAGGCATTAAATACACATTAAAATACACACAGACACACCACATTCAAAGGTGAGTCACTTACCCTGGGGAGCAGGCTATAGGGAGCTTCCTCCTCCCCGCTTGGGAGGACAGCAAGGTGGTCATGCATACGCACCAAGCACTGTAGGCGTGCATGCACACCAGTGAAAAGGTAAGCCCTGAAAGTGGTTCCCCCCAAAAGCTGCTACTGGTTCTCCGGGTCACTGGGAAAAGTTACTACCGGCTCTGGCGAACTGGTGAGAACCTGTTACATCCCATCCCTGGCGATGAGGGCTTCGTGGGCCGGATGAATTGGCGTCGGGGGTCGCCCCCGCCCCCCAGGCCTTAATGACCGACTCCCTGAACCACATGATCGGCCCACGGCCCAAAAAGTTTGGGCACCCCGATCTAGAGTATGTGGTTTCCTTCCAAGTGCCATGACCTCAGTCTTCTCTTTATTGATTCTCATACTATTTCTCTTGCAGTCTTGGTTCATGGGCGTAAAGTCTTTCTGTAATTCCTTCATTGAGCTCGCTATCAATGCCTGAGCATCTGCAAAAAGGGCACCCATCCCAAACTCTGCGTTTTACGGATGGCCTGCCTACATTGTCAGTCCAGACGTCTGTGCTTGATTTACGGAGGCTGTCACACACTTACGCACGCATTGATCCCACAGGGGTCGATTTCAAAATTCTTGGCACTTGGCTTTCTTGGCCTCACCTCCTGCTGTGCACAGGCAGAGGGAAAACCCTGCAGGGATTGACCAGGTTGGAATTTGATGGTGGGAGGGAAGAGGAATCTGCTGCCAGTGAACAAAAAACAAAGCCTTCCTGAGCAGTAGTGTAGCATTGATTTCTGCCGCCCGGGGCTGAAGCCAAATTTGCCACCCCCTGGTGGACGCTGGCTCCTGCTCCCACTAGGGCTTCTGGGAGTTGTAGTCCAAGAATACCCATGGCCCAAAACGCTCCGTCCCTGAGAGGTATTTGTGCATATGAGAGCAGAGGCAGTGATGACTGTTTGCTTGCTTAAAAACAACAACACACACTATCAGCCCATCAGGATGCTACAGGAAGCTGGAACTGGGAAACCCCTTGCTCCCCTGCTTATCTTTGGTGACTCCTGGCTTTAATGTGCAAAACCAGAAAATAATTTCCACAGCGATGAATTCCCACTGTCCCCACTTTGGGAATGGGGGAAATAATCAGTCTCAAACCATTTTTATCAAAGTTGTGCGAAAGCCATCTGCTAGAGCTGGACTGCTCTCTTCTGGCCAGAGGCATTCATCTGAATTTCCCCCAGGATAAAAGAGCAGCAGTAGCTTCTACTGGTGTAGAAACCGACAAACCACGTCAGGAAGTTTGCCAAAAGAACTCTATGGACTAGAACAGTGTTTCCCAAATGCTGGTGTTTGGTCATTTCCCCAAAGCACTGATCAGCCAATGTACTGACTTAGGTTTCTGGGAATTGAAGTCCACCTGTGGGCTGTGTACCCCCTGTTGGGAACCACTGGACTAGAACAAAAGGCAAAGCAAAGGGGCAAAACAGATGAAACAGGATGCTTAGCCCACCAGGTCAGAAGAGTGGGAGGAGAAATACGGTGTCGTAAGGAACAATACTGCATAGGGACATGGAATGTGAGATCTATGAATCAAGGAAAGCTGGAAGTGGTAAAAAAAAGGAAATGGAAAGAATAAGCATTGACATTGAGAATCAGTGAGTTAAAATGGACAGGGATGGACGAATTCAGCTCTGGAAACCATCATGTTTGGAATAGGAAAAGGAGTAAGACAAGGCTGCATTTTGTCACCCTGCTTATTCAACTTATACACGGAGCACATAATCCGCAATGCAGGGATGGACGAACCACAATTTGGGATCAAAATTGCTGGGAGAAACAACAACTTGAGATACGCAAATGATACCACCCTAATGGCAGAAAGTGAGGAAGACCTAAAAAAGCTGCTGCTTAGGTTGAAAGAAGAAAGTGAAAAAGCTGGCTTGAGACTCAATATAAAGAAAACCAAGATCATGGCAACAGGCCCTATCAGTCCCTGGAAAATAGATGGGGAAGAAGTAGAAGCAGTGATAGATTTTACTTTCTTAGTATCAAAGATCATTTATTATTTATTTATTTAGATTTATATTGCTGCCCATTTGCCATGGCGACTCAGGGCGGCTTACAATCAGCAAAACAACACAGCACAAAAAATAATAATAATACATTTTTCTAAATCAATAATAGATTTCTTCTTCTTCTTCTTCATCATCTTCTTCTTCTTCTTCTTCTTCTTCTTCCCAGGGGTTCCCAAACTAATGCCTGTGGGCCCGATCAATTCATGTAGGGCCCCACCAAGGGCATTGATAAACAAAATGGCTGCCTCCTTTGAAGCTGTAGGGACAAAATGGCTGCTCCCATCATGCAGGCAGGGCAAAATGGCCATCTGGCCCTCAAAGCTGACTGAGAGAGCTTGACCAGGCCCCTGGCTTGAAAAGGTTGGGAGCCCCTGGTATAAGTGATCAGAGTTTAAGCAGCAAGTAAGTCAGAGGGGACTGCGGTGGCTCAAATGGTTATGACGCTGAACTTGACGACTGGAAGGTCGGCAGATCAGCAGCTCGAGACTAGAGTGTTGGACAATGGAGTGAGCTTCCATCTCTGTCCTAGCTCCTGCCAACGTAACAGTTTGAAAACAAGATAATGCAAGCAGATAAATAGGGACCACTTCACTGGAAAGATAAAAAGCGTTCTGTGCACTCTGGTGTCTAGTCATGCCTGCCACATGTCCACAGAAATATCTGCAAACGAAGACAATGCTGGCTCTTTGGCTATAAACAGAGATGAGCACTGAACCCTAGAGTCAGACACAACTGGTTTTTGAACAAGTGCATCCTTTACCTATACTAAGTCCTGGTCAGAAGCTTTCAATTAATGTTAAACTATCCATCAAAAACAATGTCAATTAAAAACCCGGCAGAGAAGAGTATACAGATCTCAACAAGACTGTTTCGTGTCAGGCCACCATTACCTGGATCCGACACAGATATATTTTAGGAGCCAGTTATGGATTATTAACTGCCCTGAGTCGCCACGGCGAGTGGGCGGTAATATAAATCTAAATAAATAAATAAATAAATAATCTGTAAAGGCAGAATAGAAGGAGAGAACGCTTCCTATACACAAAGGCAGGTCTGGACATGTTTGTGTTTTGACCATCAAATCTGATTAAATTCTAGGAAAACCCAATGAGCAGAAAATCTGACAGCATGCAGCCCAGGGACTGACTGAAGCATGTTCAACAACTGTGTGGAAGACACAGCTTGATCAGGAAACTGCCTACACAGCTGGGAAATCAGCTGTGTGTTTTTTCCCCAGCATTCCTTAAGGATTTCAGCTTTTGTTTAATTAAAAAAAATGGTCCAGGGATTTTGAGAGTTACGGAAGCAACCTAAGCTGCAATGTGTTTTGGAAGAGACTGTGTCTAACTTTCCCCCCTTTATAATGGTTCTGTAAGAAATTTATATTGTGTATGTGTGTGTGTAGCTTGTTTTTCTCTTACCACTACTGTTGCCTAAAAAGCTAAACCAGTTAGTATCTTGTGATTGTTTAATCATACAGATAATAACTGTACACCTCTTTTGTTGTCAGTCTCACAGTCTAGTCCAAGCCTTAGTGACCCCATGGACCACAGAACGTCAGGCTCTTCTGTCATCCACCATCTTCCATAGTCTGCCCAGATCTACGCCTACTGTGTCAATGATGCCATCTAGCCATCTCACCCTCTGCCGCCCCTTCTCCTTTTGCCTTCGATCTTCCCCAGCATCATGGCCTTCTCTAGTGAGTCCTCTCTTCCACCACCTCCATATATTGCTTGGACATTACCCAAGCATTATGACTACACATGGTTAGATGATGGATTTTGAGGACATCAAGTATAATCCAGTGAGAAGAATCACATTCATAAAAATGCAATTGTAAATTGTAAATATATGACTTAATAGAGTTTAGTGTGTATCACTCAGACCTTTTGGATTTGCATTGTCCTACATCACCACAACAAAGCCAGTACACTAGTACCTCGGATAATGTTATGACTTGGTTCCACAAGTCATAACATTATCCGGTTTTTAATGTTGTGCGATGCATTGATCGCACAACGTTTTAAAAAAAGCCCTGTTCCCTTTCTGAAGAGGAAAGGGAACAGGGGGTCTATCCAGTTCGCTTGGTGAGAGAAAGCGTCCTCCCTCCCCAAGCAAACCGGTGGCCCCAGGTTGGGGTCGCTTTTGGCTTGCAGAAGGAACGTGCATTCCCTCCATAAGCAAAGGGCGATCGGTGCTTGGGTTGGGGGTTGAATGGGCACATGTGCCAGTTCACCTGCCGATCCCATCGCATTGGTCCCTGTCATTGTGCGAAGCCCATAGACTTTGCTGCTGTCGAAAAAGTTCCCCGGACTTTTTCAATGGCAGCAAAGTCTATGGGCTTCACAGAATGATGGCCCCCTCCTTTTCTACCCCCCCCCCCCCCCGGCCTGGACTGCCATTTGGCGATCCAGGCAGGTGGGCTTTGGAAGAGGAGGATTGTCCAATCCCCTCTGAAGTCCCTCCACTGGTAATGTACAGTACCTTTGCTTTTGCGAGACAAGCCTCGCAAAAGCAAAGGTACATTACCGGTGGTGATCTAAGCCTCAATCCCACTGGGGTGTTCTCTGCCTGGGAAGCGTCTTCCCAGGCAGAGAACAGCCCAGCTTGATCTCAGTGGCGAGGCTTGGAAGCCGACTAGGGACTCCAACTAGGAAACCTGACCAGTTGGCTTCCCAGCCACTCCGATTTGGTTGGGAGGAGAACGGGCTCGATCTCCCCCCAACCAAACCGGCCATCTGAGCCTTGGTAGATCTCTGTCCCAAAGCCCTAGCTCTAGCTTTGGGCTTTGGGGCAGAGATCAACATTGGGGAATTTGAGGCAAATATTTGCATTGCACAACGTTATCTTAACATTGTGTGATGCAAATGTTTGCCTCAAATTCCCCGACGTTATCCGATTTTAGCGTTATCCGAGGGAAACATTATCCGAGGTACCACTGTATTATAGATCTTAAATCCTCTTAATCCAAGCACAGAGGTTTAACATGCCCTCCTTGTAATTACAGTCATGGCAGCCATCTCAGATATTGAACCAGGACACGCTTCTTTGTAAGCACGGAGATGGCTCGAAAGTATCACCTTGCTGCGAATGAACGGAGTCAACATTGTAAAAGGTAGGAACCTTCAGGCTGCATTGTACAATCCATTTTGGTGACAGCTTTCTGAAAGAAAACGACCTTCAACCAAGAGAGAAAGAAATGAGAATTGATTCTTGACTACTCTTTTCTAGCCACTAGTTGACTACCAAGCTCACTGTCAACACCTTTCTAATTATTAAAGAGTCCCAAGGGAATTGTCCTTGGTGCTGAAATAGATGTGGCTGTCACCTCCGACCAAATCCAGAACAACCACCAGCTACATGATAAAGGACAGAATGCCTATTAATCTCCTCCTTCAAAATTATTGTAGGTAAAAGTTGAAGGCATCTGTGGAGCCTGGTCTTGTGGAATATTCTCCCCAAACATGGTATGGGTTGTGTTGTGGCTTCTCATGATGTGAGAGAGCGTTGTTGCTGAGGAATTCTACCAAGGACTCGGTAAGTGGATTTCATGTAATTTTCTATGTGAAGAAATGAAACAGAGGTTGAGGAGACAGACTATCTGTTAACTAGCTCGACAGTTTCATTTCATTTCTGTTTAGTCTTCAAAACTGATTTTTAGAAGACAAATTTCAGATGTTCCATTAGCATTTTAAAAACGAAATCAAACCAGCGGACCCTCGTAACACGACAGGAGAACATTGCTAGCTTTTGTGCTATGGCTGTTGTGTGCTGCTTTGAAACAGCGTTTATGGTCTTGAACACTTGCCAGGAATGCAATTTGACTAACTATGCCATTTCTGTGTCTTGGGAAAATCCATAATCCCTTATCATTCTAGTTGACAATAGGCTTCCCATCCAAGACAAAACTAAATATCTCTTGCAATATTAGTATTTAAAAAATAGCCAGTTTTGATGTAGAGGTTCAGAGCCAAGT
Organism: Furcifer pardalis; assembly: GCA_030440675.1. Lineage (NCBI taxonomy): Eukaryota > Metazoa > Chordata > Lepidosauria > Squamata > Chamaeleonidae > Furcifer > Furcifer pardalis. The sequence goes on from CP126895.1 coordinate 114,196,590, forward strand.
CCAGTGACCTCAATCTAATCATTAATCCCAATCAGAGTAGACCTACTGAATCAATGGAACCTATGTAACAGTCAATCTACTCTAAATTTCTACCAGTTAGATGGATCTATTCTTGTTAAGCCTAATTTTTCTTGTAACATCAGGTGACTCTGCACATGGGGTGGTGGGGGAGTTTTACCCCAAAATACATGCCATTTGGAAGACTGCTCTGAACTCATGAATAGGCATGGGGAAATTGTAGGGTCTCATTTTTGTTGGCTTTCTTCAACCTCACCTGCACTTTCTTCCTGTCCTTTCTCCCCATTTCAAGTTGCACAAGTTTGTTTTTATTTCCTGCACAGGAATCTAAAATTGCTACTCACTTTTGTGCATTTTAGCTGACGTGAACATTTAGTGAATAAGTACATGACCAAGGCACACAGAAATTAGCTACAATTAGCCATAGCAAGTTATATCCAGCTGTAGTGTCATATTTAAAATAGCTAAAGGAGCATTGAAAACATGGGCCTGAGATCCCCATGTCCCATTGGATCATGAAATAGTAGCGGTAGGACCCTTTGATGGTGAGAGGGTGCTAAAATCTCGAAACAGTGGGAGACGGTGCTTTGATCTGCCAGGTCAAACTGATGTGTGAAAAACAGATCATCCAAGTAACAAAATATACATAAAAAGGGACTGTGGTGGTTTAGTGGTTAAGATGCTGAACTTCATGACCAGAAGGTTGGCAGGTCAGCAGTTCAAGACCAGAGTGCAGCACAACAGAGTGAGCTTCCGTCTCTGTCCCAGCTCCTGCCAACCCAGCAGTGGGAACGTAAACAGCATTGCATGCTCTCTGGTGTCTAGCCATGCCTGCCATGTGTCCATGGTAATGTCTGCAGATGCGGACTCTTTGTCTATAAACAGAGATAAGCACTGAACCCCAGATTTGGATACGACTGGCTTTTAAGCAAGGGCGACCTTTACCTTTACTTAAATATACATATTGCTTTGCATACTTCTTGCTCCAAACCATGCTCACAGGACAATCTTCATGGCAAAGTGTCATGTTGATTGCCAATATTTGGAATCAGATATGGCACAAGAAGAAGAGGGTAGAAAATTATCCATGTTCTCTGTAGTCTCCATACCCAGCTCCTGGACCCAAAAGGACTTCCACCTAGAATGAATCTATTCATGCCATCTATAAAATCTTATTTTATTTTTGACAGATGATGCAGCATTAAAAACATCTAAACTGGAATGAATCTGTGCTGAGATGATGGCTATCCCCATGCTCTTTTTCATCTGTGTTTCCGTAGATGTGTTTCAGTACGTACAATTTTATCGGCTTTCCATTCCAAAGCTTTCTAAGCTATTAACTGGGATCTGGTGGATGACTCTTGGGATGGTGGCACCTCCTTACCCAACATCGTCCGCAGTCTTCAACATTGGTCTAGTAGGACCTTGGACCTGTGACCCTTTCTTTGCTAAGGCTTTCCCCCAGATTGCAGTTAAGTTAGCGATGGAACGTATCAAGAAGGATCCATCCCTCAGTGAAGCCCGTCAGGTGGACTGTACCATATGTGATGAAGACTGCCAAACAGGCAAAGCCCTAGCTGGGTTCATTGACTATGGAAAGGACCTTTCAGCTTTCATTGGGCCTCTGAACCCTGGCTACTGTGACACTGCCTCTTTGCTAGGCAGGAGCTGGAACAAAGCTGTTTTCTCCTGGGCCTGTGTGAACGACGATCTGGACGACCCAACTCACCACCCAACCTTTGTCAGAACATTGCCCTCTTCCATCAGTGTCCTCCTGGCTGTGCTGAAATATTTCCGATGGGCTCACGTGGGGATCATCTATTCCCAAGAGGACCTTTGGGTGGACACGGCCAATAAACTAGCTATTGCTCTAAGGAACCAAGGTCTGCCAGTGGGTGTCGTCACTTCAACAGGGAAAGAAGAAGAACACGTTGAACAGATGTGGGCCAAAATCCAAGCTGCTGGTAACATTAAAGGTAAAATTGGGTGAAAATGTTCCCTGTTTCTTCTAGAAAGTAGGGTTAAGAAGCTGGCCTTGCTCGCTAGAAAGCCAGCAAGTTGGCAGCTTGAGACCAGGGTACTGCATGATGGTATGAGCACCCATCTCTGTCCCAGCTCCTGCCAACCTAGCAGTTTGAAAGCAAGAAATTGTGATGCTGTCAGCGGCGATGCTGTCCGCGGCTAGACAATGTATTGCAAAGAATTGGAAAAATGATGTATTGTTAAATATACAAGACTGGTATAAGGAAATGTGCGAGTTGGCACTTAATGACAAGCTTACATGGGAGTTAAATGTCAGAAAAGGCATAGTTCAAGTAAATAGATTCTGGAGAACTTGGAGACAATTTGTTGAATATGTAATTGTTAAGAAGAAGGGCATTAATCCTGTACTGGATCAAATTGGTTTCTGGAAATTATAATTTGTTATAATCTCCTGGACACTGTATATAGCACAGGGGTGATATTAAAAGAGTGATTTATAGCAGTGTAGGAAGCAGAGCATCTAATAATTGTATTAGAAATTTAGTTTAGTATGAAAAGCTTTGATATTAATGATGTATCTTTTATTTTTATTTTCTTTATAATTATATTATGTGTGTTATGTATGATCTTTTTGTTGATTATGGAATTGTATGATTTTGTCTATGTATGTTCTTTTTTCTTTTTTTGAAAACCTATAAAAAAAAAGAAAGCAAGAAATTGCAAGCAGATAAATAGGTACCACTTTGGTAGGAAAAGATCTTGGGGTCATGAAAAGAGCCTCATTCAGGTGTCCTCTGAGCAGAGTTTCTCCAGCAAAAATCCTTTCAACCCAGAATAATTTCTGACAAAAAAAATAGTAGTATAAAGTAGCATAAAGAGCACCTCACTTAAAGAGCAGAATTTTCTCTAAATATTCACTTCGCTTAACAAATAAAACCAACCAAAAACTCGCTTAACAAATAGATCGGGGTTTGCAGTACCCCCCACAATTGGTCATTTACAATGGTGTTTCGCTTAAAGAGCAAAGTCGTTTAAAGAGCAATCCTGTGGAACGCATTATGCTCTTTAAGCGAGGTACAACTGTACCTTTTTAACTGGCATGGCCTCGTACTAAAAATTGGGATTTGTCATTTGTTGGTGGGTCTTAGAATTCTGTCCAAGAGAGATCTAGTGACTTCCTTGAACTACAGTACAAAATGTTCATTTTTGTATTCCAGAATTCTTTACTTTGAGAGGTCCATCTACCAGAACCACACTTAGAGTTTGCTCAGCTGGAGAAAAGCTGCAATGGAAGGCTTCATGGTATAGCTGCCTGTTTAAAAAGGGACTGCCATTTGTAGCAGGAGATCCAAATGAGTGCCATGGTAGTTTCCTTTTCTAACAGGCAGGTAGGCCAGATCTTGGCCTATTCCAGGCCATGAAGCCTTCCTGCCTTTTTCCAGACGAGCAAAACGTAGGTGAGATCCTAGCAGGTGGAACTCCCACAATGAAGAAGTTTGGGATTTGGATTCAAAAGGGAGGGAGGAGAGAACACAACTGGGCAAAAAAGGCTCTTTGGTTCATTTTAGATCTGAGATGAAAAGGGTAGGCAAAACTCTTAACAAGGAGATTTGCCCATACTAGAGAGATGAAGAAAAATTTAGATTAAAGTGTACTAACATTTTGAAAAATTCTAATTGGCTGAAAGCAAAAGTGATTTGTTCATTTGTGAGCATGACCACAATGTTTTTGGAGTATTTCATATATGTACAATACAATCCTAGTCATGCATCTTCAAAGATAACTCAAATTGTGTTCTTATAACCTGGGAAGTGCATCTAGGACAGTGATGGCCAACCTTGTCACTCCAGGTGTTCTTGGACTTTAATTCCCAGAAGCCCAAGTCAACATACCTGCTAATCAGGACTTCTGGGAATTAAAGCTCAAGAACATCTGGAGGGCCAAGGCTGGCCATCACTGGTCTAGGACGTTAGACTCAATGTACTGTCTAAATCTAAACTATAAGGGGAAATTTGCATGTTATTTTTTTATTATTTCTCTGTCTGTACAGCTAGGGATTTTTTGAAAATGAAATAATTCTTTGTTTTCTCCGATCCCAGTTATCATTCTATGCATGCATTCAGCTCTCATTGGAGGAGAAGACCAGGCCATCTTCTTAATCAAAGCTCAAGAAATGGGGATGGCAGATGGGAGATATGTGTTTGTGCCGTACGACACCCTGTTCTACAGCCTTCCATATGAAAACCATTCCTATTTCATTCTTGAAAATGACAGTACCTTCAGGGAGGCTTACGATGCGGTGTTGACGATTACTCTACAGTCCAGAGATAGAAGCTTTTACCAGGCATTCCAGGCAGCAAAGCAAGGGGGGGAAATCACAGCGGATTTAGAAGCACAGCAGGTCAGTACAGATTGTAGCAGAAGCCTTTCATTACCTCTTTGTCCCAAACCCATTATGCATTGGTGGTGGTCTCAGGGCAGAGGTAATCTAGATATTGCTAGAGTGAGACCATTGCCTTTGTTGGCCAGAACTGATAGACCTCCTGGACCACCAACATCTAAAGCAGGAGTTCTCAACCTTTTTAAGCCGGGGCCCAGGTCATATTCCCTCAGACAGCTTTGGGGGCTGGATAGCCATTTTCCCCTTCCTCCACCACATGTCACTTCCTGGTGTGGTGTGGAGCCACATGAAATGGTGCTGTGGGCCGAATGCAGCCCACAGGCCACAAGTTGAGAATCCCTGAACTAGAGATCCATGGATTCTCAGTCTTTGCCTTACCTCTAGTGCCGTGTTTTCCAACCTTTGGTTCTTGGACTTCAATTCCCAGAAGCTCAAGTCAATTCCTAAAAGTATTGATCAGCCAATTTATTGACTTAGGCTACTGGTTAATGACTATATTCAGTGGTAGGCATCAGCAGGTTCACACCAGTTCCCCAGAACCGGTAGCAGAAATTCTGGCTGGCCCCTCTGCCCATCCAAGTTTTGAAATAAAGTACACTAGAACCCCGGACAACGTTATGACATGGTTCCACGAGTCATGACGTTGTCTGGTTTTTAACGTTGTTCGATACATTGATCCAACAACGCTAAAAAAAAACCTGAGAAGAGGCACTCGCACACGCGCGAAAAGGCGCGCTAGCGAGAGCCTCTTCTACCAAACGGGTATAGCAACGGGCATCACACGTCAAGGCAAGGTATCAAAGCGGGGGGTGCCACCCCCCACTTTGATCCCTTACCTTAACATGGGATCCCCGTTTCGCGCACCTGGGCAAGGGTCGGCTTTTCCGAATTCCCCCCTCCCCAGGGGGGGGGAAAATTACGTGAAAATCGCGTTATTCGAGACAAGATTTTTCCGAAAATCTTGTCACATTATGCGGTTTTCACGCTATACGGTACTCGCGTTACCCGGGGTATTACTGTAGTCCTAATTCAGGTGCAATGCAGGGCTTTCTCCCTGGCCACGCCCACCATACCACGGCCACAGTATGGTAGTAAAAAATTTTTTGTAGCCCACCACTGACTATATTCTTTAATTTTCAATCTAAAACAATTATTCTCATTTATCAATTACCTTTGATTATGACTTTTTGAAATTGACTGGGTGGGGGTGGGGATAAAAGAGCATTGAGGAAACATCACAGCCTGCCAGGCACTATTAGTCCCCCCTCTATTCTAGTTAGACCACATCTCGAGACCTGTGTACAATTCTCTGCACCACAGTTGTAAAAAGATGCAAACAAACTAGAGCAGGCACACAGAAGGGCAACAAGGGAATGATCAGAGGACTGGAAACCAAGCCCTAGAAGGAAAGACTGGCAGAACTAGGCATGTTTAGCCTCAAGAGAAGGAGACTGAATAATAGTCCTAAAGAGGAGGAGTAGGATCTGTTCGCAATCATACCACAGTGCAGGATGCGTAATAATAGACTCAAAATTAAAGGAAGCCAGAAATACTCTGAATATCAGGGAAAACCTCGAAATGGTCAGAGCAGTAGGACAGTGGACTACCTCAAGGGGTGGTGAGCACTCTAACACTCATCCAAGAGAGAATTGGGCCACCACCTGTCATATATGCTTCGATTTAGATTCCTTCCTTGAACAGGGGTTTACATTCGATGGCCTAAGACTGTGATGGCAAACCTTGGCACTCCAGGTGTTGTTGGATTTCAATTCCCAGAAGCCCAAGTCTATGTGAATCCACATGAATGGGTTTATTGCATACACACAGTAAACCCATTCCTGTGAATTCACAGTGACTTGGGCTTCTGGGAATTGAAGTCCAAGAACATTTATTTATTTGTTCAGATTTATATTGCCGCCCACTCACCGAGGAGACTCACACACAATAAACCAATTCATCTGGATTTACAGATACTTGGGCTTCTGGGAATTGAAGTCGAAGAATATCTGGAGTGCCAAGGTTCACCATCATGGGCCTAAGAGACCTCTTGCACCTCAGTTTCTCAAAAAACAGCAGGAACGGGATTGGGGTACTGAAATCTTGAAACTGGATGATCTAGGGGCTGGGGAAGTAAGATGCTCTTTTTGTGCTTTGCTACCCCAACTCCACTGACTAGTTTCAGAGATATGGAAATGTGCCTCTCTTTTTTTAGCCTCTATCTCCTACAGTTCCCCTAGTGCACACAGACCTAAAAGCTGCTTCTGACTTCCTCCTTCCAGGTCTCTCCTCTCTTTGGCACCATCTATGATGTGATTTACCTGGTTACCAAAGCCTTAGCCAAAGCTCACCACCATAACTCATCCAAGATCTTGGGGACATCCTTGATTCAACATGTCAACAACCTGGATTTTGCTGGATTTAGCCATAGGGTCCAGATTGACGGCAAAGGAAGACCATTGGCAAAATATATTATCTTGGACATGGATGGCAAAGGAAGTCAACTTTTCCCAACCTACCTGATAGTCACATCTTCTGGATCGGTGCATCCTCTAGGAAGACCAATCCACTTTCCTGGAGGAGGCTCACTTCTAGCAGACTCCAACTGTTGGTTTGAACCAGACGTTCTCTGCATTACAGGTAACAAGTGCCCTGATATCTATTTCTGTTGTACACTGAGCATGCGGATCAGAAGTTATCTTTTGACCACAGCTTCCAGAATCCTCAGCCAGCCACTGCCAATGGAGACTGTGAGAAATCTAGGACTCATAGTAAAGAAAAAAGTAATTTTTGCAAACTGTAGATGTCAAACTCTTGAGATTCCACATATGTGATACTCTCCTGTGCTTTGAAATACGCCTTCTGAATTGTTGTTGTTGTTGTTGTTGTTGTTGTTGTTGTTGTTGTTGTTGTTGTTGTTGTTGTTGTTGTTGTTGTTGTTGTTGTTGTTGTTGTTGTTGTTGTTGTTGTTACACTCAGTATCCTTAGCCTGCCACTAGCAAACTGGGAGTATGCTGGGACTTGTGGTCAAAAACTATTCCCAAACACAAGGTGGAGAAGTGTTTTTAATCTACCGCTTGAGAAGGTTTAGGGTTTTTTTGGACTACAATTCCCAAAATTCCCTAATGCACATTTCCAGCTGGGGGAGCCAGGAATCTGTAGTAAAAAAAAAAGCAATTTTATTTATTTGTACAGTATTTATATCCTACCCATTTGGGATGTTCACAAAGGCTTGAGCAAAATACTTCATGAACATCCACTTCTTTTTATCCTTACCACAAACTTGGGGCAGAAAAAGAGCTTTAAAATCTCCAACGTATTTCTTTCTTCATTCTGTCTGATGCAAAAGATGAAGCCTATTGGGGTAACTCGGCCATCCTGGGATGGTTAAAGGTTCAGGAACTTTGCTTTGACTGGCTTTGGGTTAAGGTTGACTTCTGCCCTTGGAAAAGTCCTTGGGGAACACTCTGTTTATCTCACTAAGAAAAGAAGAAAGAATCCCTTGATATATAATCTGAGGATTATGGAACAACAAAGGTAGCAGAGAAGGGTGGCACACAGTTTTCTTGGAACGATTTACTGGAATCTCTTCAGGGATTAATTACTTTATGAGCATCTTCTTGAAGGTAATTCGGGGGTGAAAGACCTCATTTCATTAATGCTGGAAACTTGTGGCAATAGCAACCAAAGGATTAATTAGTAAAATTTACAAATTATTAACAGACAATGAAGAGACACAGAAAGCATTAAGAACAGTTTGGGAAACAGCTTTAGGGGTTAAGATGAGGAATGGGGACTGGGACGAAATTTGGAAACATAGAAATATGAAAAACATGTCTATTAGAATTAATGAAAATTGCTATAAAACGATTAGGATATGGTATAAATATGATGCCAATAAGATTAAATCAATATAATCCTATCAGTATACAAGAAGAAATGTAAGGAAGAACATGGGATGTACCTACATTTATGGTGGGAATGTGAACCTGTCAAGAAACATGGGAAATAGTTTTTAATGAAATTAATCAAATATTATCTACAAAATTAGAAACATGTCCCAGAATTGAATTACTAATGGATCTAGGAAGCATTAATATATCAAAAAATAAAAGGGAAATGATCATAACTGCTCCCCCTCCTCCTACACATAAAAGTTACTCGCTTAAAAAGTAACTCGCTTAAAGAGCAGAATTTTCTCTGAATGTTTGCTTCGCCTAACAAATAAAACCAACCAAAAACTCGCTTAACAAATAAATCGGGGTCCACAATCCCCCCCCAAAGTCACAATTGGTCACTTACCATGTTGTTTTGCTTAAAGAGCAAACTCACTTAAAGAGTAATCCTGTGGAACACATTATGCTCTTTAAGCGAGGTACCACTGTATATATTTTTTAAAAACCACTGGAAACTTGTAGGGTTCGCTGGAGGTCTTTGTCTGAGCTTACAAAAAAGTTACTCTTTTCGGATCACAGCTTCTAACATCTCCCAGCCAGTATGATCAATGCTCATGCAGTGAGTTGTTGTCCAAAAATGTGACTTTCCCAAACACTGGTCTTTGTCACCTTTCGTTCCTTTATCCTGCTTTCTCTTCCAGGTCCAGAGACTCCACTTGTGATCCTGGTGTTGTTGCCACCATTCTCGATGCTGCTTTTCGGTTTGTGTCTTGCCTACTTTATCAGGTCAGTTTTGTGTTTGAAAATCGCTTTCTATTTTGGAAGGGTTCTCTCCCCCCCCCCTTTTCTCCTCCTTCAGAAGGACCCAAAGGCTTAGCTTAACGATAGCCATCAAAATGGCCAAACTATGCCCCTGCTTTATATTGAAATGAGAGCAGTGGTAGGGGCTTCTCAATTAGGTCAGAAAAATGACATGTTTGGACGACCGCTCCTAGAATCTTGGCCACACTAGCCAGTGGATTCTGGAAGTTGTAGTCCACTTCTGTAAATTTCCTGAGCACTAGTATAATAACCGTACCAGGTAGTGCACAGCCAGAGTAGATACACAGCAGTTCCCTGCTCCAACCTTTATACAAGATCCAGTGTATCACACAGTTCAAGCTGAATTTGTTGTTTTGTGCATCACCTTCAACTTTCTACCAAATTATCATCTATCCTAGTGACACGAAATGGGACCTGATCCACAAAAGCTAAGATTAAAATACAGCAGTTAGTCTTTAAAGTGCCACAAGATTTTGTTTTGTTTACTCTCTGATATGCTCGAAACACAGACTAACATGGTTACTATTCCAACAAAATGCATAGCATAAATTGGAAGCAACATGATGTCACATACAAATGCCAATGACTCTTGCCTGAACAAGTTTGTCACAAGAAACAGCATCTTAGCATTTAGCTTCTTAACCAAATTCGTAAATCTAATCCAGATTTTTCTGGGCACAAACTTTGGGATTTGTTACAGGAAAGAGAGAACATCCATCTTTAATCTTCTTCACTCCATTAAATTTCTTCATTCTATTCATGGGTAAGAATCCATGCCACATTTTGGACTCTGTCTAGCCTGAAATTTAAATAGCTTTGTACTTACAAAGGGAGGGTTACTGGCAGGTCTAATTAATTAATGGCTGATAACCTCAGGAAATTAATTGTACTAATGAAGTGCTAGGTCTACAGCTGTCATCATTTGCCAGGTGGTTCAGAATTCTCTGGATGATTCAGGCTGTGGCAAAAATATGCTAGCTTTCTGCTGAACAAATGAAATTATTATAATGCTCAGTTCTTAACGAGGACCCAAAAGGCAGTGGATTGTTATTGTCTTAACCACTCATAATGGAGGTGGGCAGTTTGTGTACAACTGCTGTATTTCAACTCCCATTGGCCTTAGCCAGCACAACCAAATTTGATAAGTGATGGGACTTGGAGTGCATGTTGGGTAACCTCCTCTCTGAACCACTCATTTGGGCTAATGATGGGAGAGTACCAGTGAAGGAGAGAACAAAAACATTACTTTAAAGCAACCCTATAACTCAGTGATGGCAAACCTATGGCATGCATGCCATAGGTGGCACTCGGAGCCCTCTCAGTGGACACCCATTGTTAGTGTAATAACGGTTAGCAGAGTGGTATGCAGCGGCCAAATAGGGATGTGTGCACATGGCAAGGTTGGCCCCTTGTGGAAAAAACAGGCAGACAGGCCTTGGTGCAAAAAGGAACTCAACAGAGGTTTACTCAGGAAGTAAAAGGTGCAAGTATGTACAGTGCAACAACTGAAACACAAAGCAGAAATGTCCTCTTGGGCTCCTCAGTTAACTTCACTGAGACAAGTCACTTGTGCTATATACAACTGAATGTAGTCCAGTCCAGTAGGGTAAAGGCAAGCTGTAATTATAGACCAAGCCAAGAGTGCAACAGCTTGTGTCCTCCTGGTGAAGGCTTACCCCAAGTAGTCCTTCTTTGCTCAGCAGGCACTGATGGTATAGCAGGCAAAAGCCATCCTCAGGTTCAGTCCTCGTAGCGAGTTCTGGAACACACAGGAATCTTTGTTCAGACTGTTAGCAGAGGGATACTCAGTCTAGTTCAGCATTGTGGCTCAAGCAAGTCCAGCATTGTAGCTGCAGGCATTGTAGCCCCATTGGTAGCAGCAGCAGCAGCAGCAGGCAAGCAGCCTTTGAGCTCTGTAGAAGCAGACAGCAGCAGCAATTGCAACTAGATAAATAGGGACCACTTTGGTGGGAAGGTAAACAGTGTTACATGTACTCCAGTGTTTAGTCCTGCCTGTCACATGTCCATGGAAACATCTGCAGACACAGACAGCGCTGGCCCTTTGGCTATACATAGAGAGGAACACCGCACCCTAGAGTTGGATATGACTGGCTTTCGAGCAACGGTGATCCTTACCTTTGGCTATAACTCATAGAATCACCTAACAAGCATTGACCATGGAAGCTGGAAGATCTATTAAGTTGTTGTCGAAAGAAGTAACTTTTTGAAACTGTGTTTTAGCTTTGCAGTGATTAACTTCTCAGGGGAAGTTATATGTTTTCCTGCCTCATCCAGCAAGCCTGGGAGATGCTTTAGAAGGTCGTTGTTGTTACAGCTGCGGTTCCTTGGCCAGACAGCAATTTCTGCTCCTCCAGAGCTGGGCTGGTCCAGTCCCACTGAGAAGAGAAAGAATTTGGCATCCAGAATCAATACACTGCAGATTAGGTGCTACAAGGAGAGAAAACGAATCACCTTCCATTGGAGAGGAGGCTGATTCTTTCAGCTGTCAGTCTGGGCCAAGATGATGGAAACCACCAGAAGATCTTCTGTTCAGAACCCTACCTGGGGTAGATTCTCCTTTGCTACCTTACTTTTAAAAACTTTCATCAGCCCTAGATTAAGATGTGATCCAGTCCAAACCTAAGAGTCCCCATAGCATCACTAGAAAGAAAAGGACATTATGATAAGAACTAGGGGCCACCTTGACATCCATTTGATGTTTCTACTCATTATTCACAGCATTGGTATTTACTGTTCATTTTCAGTAAACATTTCTGTTTGAAATCCAAAGGTGTGTGCTATCATTAATTTATCTGGGATCTAAATCCAGCACTGCAAGTTTGGAATAGGAAAAGGAGTAAGACAAGGCTGCATTTTGTCACCCTGCTTATTCACCTTATACACAGAGCACATAATGCGCAATGCAGGGATGGAGGAATCACAACCTGGGATCAAAATTGCTGGGAGAAACATCAACAATTTGAGATATGCAGATGATACCAGCCTAATGGCAGAAAGTGGGGAGGACTTAAAGAAGCTCCTGATTAGGTTGAAAGAAGAAAGTGCAAAAGCTGGCTTGAGACTCAACATCAAGAAAACCAAGATCATGGCAACAGGCCCTGATCAGTCCCTGGAAAATAGATGGGGAAGAAGTATAAGCAGTGACAGATTTTACTTTCTTAGGATCAAAGCTCACTGCAGATGGGGATTGCAGCCATGAAATAAAAAGGCAACTGATTCTTGGGAGGCAAGTGATGAGAAACCTGTGGAGCATAGTGAAAAGTAGAGACATCACATTGCAAACAAAGATTTGCATAGTCAAAGCAATGGCATTTCCAGTGGCAATGTATAGTTGTGAGAGCTGGAGCATTAGGAAAGCTGAGCGCAGAAGAATAGATGCCTTTGAGATGTGGTGTTGGAAGAGAGTTTTGAGAGTCCCCTGGACAGCAAGGAGAACAAATAGGTCAATCTTAGAAGAAATTAACCCTGACTGCTCCTTAGAAGGTCAAATAGTAAAGATGAAGCTAAAGTACTTTGGACATCAAATGAGAAGAGAGGATTTACTTGAGAAAGTCTTGAGAAAGGTGGAGGGCAAAAGAAGAAGGGGGCGGCCAAAAATGAGATGGCTAGATGGTATTGTAGACACAATGGGCACAAAACTGAGCGAGTTAAGGAGGATGGTGGAGGACAGAAGTGCCTGGTGGACAGTGGTCCATGGGGTTGCAAAGGGTCGGAATCAACTGTGCGACTGAACAACAACAACAACAACAAAGACTGCCCGGCAATTGATTTGGAGGCATGATTTCTTCAAAACAGTCTGCCTCGGCACTTTTCTTTTCATTGCTTTCCAAGAAGATCAAATGAGCCACTGCTCAATTATCTGTGATCCATGCATTTATTTTGGAATTTGTTTTGGATTTTATTCTTTTTTTACTTGCCTTGCTCCCGCACTTAGGAGAACCTCAAAACTCACAGGATTCCAGCTGTTTCTATCACTCGTTTCACCATGTCTTTTCCACCATGTTCAAGTTTTGCAAGTCAGGTTGTTTTCCAAAGCATAGAATAATGTAACATTTCCTAAAGGGTTCCATTACTAAATCAGACCTGCTGTATGCTGTCGCCTGTTCCCTGAGAAAGTGCATGAATGCACACATAGACAGTTGCATTTCTAAAATTAATCTTTTCTAGGCACAGCACCCTCTACCGCCAGTTTCTCCAAGGGTCCAAGAAATTACTGTTGACTCTGGATGACCTCACGTTTGTTAATGCCAAACTAAGCAGAATGGTAGGTAAACCTGAGTATGTGACTGCATTTGGCCCTGAAATTTTGCCTAACTTAAATCTAGGGAGCCTACTTGGCACAATTGCAGCCAAAACAGTGCTCAAGATCTGAGTTTGATCCCAGCAGGCTCAAGGTTGACTTAGCCTTCCAGCCTTCTGAGTACTCAACATGTTGGGGGCAAAATAACAATTACCTTGTGCACTACCCAGAGAGTTCTCTAAGTACTGTGAGGCAGTGGTGTAGCATGGGTTTCAGCTGCCCGGGGTGTAGGCCAAATTTGCCACCCCCTGGGAGGGGCCCAAGATGCCAGCAGTGGGGGAGGGTCTATTTATTGTGAAATTTCGCCTTCCCAAAAAAGTGCCGCCCCCACTATGCCTCTGCTGTGAGGCAATATATAGGTTGCCCCCATGTCTGCAGATTCAGTATCCATTATGTCAGTTATCTGTGGGTCTAAAAATATTTAATAAAAAAAACCATGTAATATGTATGTATTTCTATGGTGCATTACCAGAGCTGGCCACTAGAGGCCACTGCCTGCAATGTAAAATACATATAGGTTTTAAGTTTCTGCGGTTGGTATCAGAATACATCCCCAACAGATATTAGTGGGAAGGGTGAACCTGTATGACTGCAGTTACTATTGTTATCATTAAATCAAAGCTATGACCAGCTTTTCAGCTCCATTTTACACCTGGTAAAGGTAAAGGTTGCCCTGGCTCAAAAGCCACTCATATCCTACTCTAGGTTTCAGTGCTCATCTCTGTTTATAGCTAAAGAGCCGGCACTGTCTGTGTCTACAGATGATTCTGTGGACACGTGACAGACATGCCTAGATGCCAGAGTTCACGGAACACTGTTTACCTTCCCACCCAAGTGGTACCTATTTATCTACTTGCAATTTCTTGCTTTCCAACTGCTAGTTTGGCAGGAGCTGGGACAGAGACGGAAGCTAACTCTGTCATGCATCACTCATATCTTGAACTGCCAACCTTCCAGTGGTCAAGTTCAGTATCTTAACCTCTAAGCCACCACAGCCCCTTTGTTTTACATCTGCCAATATCACATAGGAAGGGAGGTGGGCAGTTGTAGCATCCTGAGTTGGAAGAAAATGTCTCAGTGCTATAAATGTAAGAATTGTCTGGCTGGAGGCAGAAGGACATCTTCATTGGGTAACTCATGGCCCTACTTTACTTTCACAGAGGCTGGCTCTGGATAACGTCAGTGATTCCAAAAGCAATCCCGAATGCCACAGCCTGCAATCAGCGACACAGTCTTTGTCAGTGAGGAGCACCGCTCTGACATACGAAAACTCTAACGTGGCTATGTATGAGGTAGGAGGAACTTCACCACCGTAGCTGATGTAATTTCATTTTCTCCAGAGTAAAATCACAGGAGAGTTTTGGACACTGTCTTGTAGCTTCTTACAGACTTTTATTCTCCATGGATTTCTCCAAACATTCTTTAAAGCTGTCCTGGTATATCGTCATAATCATATTCTGCAGGGAACCGGTTGCGTAAAGTAAGACATCTTCCCTGTCCCTGAATCTCACTCTTTATTGGATGGCTGTAGTCTTTGGAATAGCCATTCTGGTGACATCAACTTTCTTTCTATAGTCATACTCTTCAGAGGTGTTCCCTTCCTTCTTTGTTTTCCTTTTGGAGTTTTCCTTGGTGTTTCTTTTTATTCTTTCATGTCCAGGTCAAACTTTAAACTGCCAGAATGAAACCACCTTCTTGGCTTTGTCATTGGCCAAACTTAAGTCCTCTTTAGTACATGTTTCCAGTAGTAATTGGCAGACCAGCAGATGAGCCGGATTTCACCAGCAGCCTCTGCTTGAGCATGTTAGTCTTACAGTTAGGGACTCCAACCCTCAGCCTATTTAGGGTCCTCCAAGTGATGTAGGGGAGGTTGAGTTCCTCAAGCACATTTAATGTTCCTTGTCCAGTGAGCTCTTTCCTCCATCTTCTAATTTGGTTTTGCTCTTGCGTACCCTCAAGAATGTTTGTTCTTGCCATAAAGTTCTTCCTGGATCTGAGTGAGTGGACTTGAGGCACATCTCCACTCAGGGGATGTTGAGGATCCTTCTCTTGTTTAGGTCTCTCGGCTGTCCACTGCTGCTTCTCTCCTTATCTTAGGTGGAGGAAGACCAACAAAAGGATATATTTTCTCAACTGTTTCTTGGTGTTCATTCTGTGTTATACTTTCCCAAGTGATCCCAACTAGTCAAGAATCATATACTGTATTGCATTTCTTAGTCATATACAACATCTTAACTAATGAGATTTACCTTTTTGTTAATGTTATTAAGGATAAAATTAATATCTGCCTTTTCTTAATCACTTGCCTATACTTTTTTTTCTGGATAGGGAGACTGGGTTTGGTTGAAGAAACTGGAGTCTGAAGTAGCTAACAACCTGAAACAGCAGAGTATCTACTTACTAAACAAGGTAGAGATTAATATATTACCCCCATTATGTTTACAGATCTTTCCAGATCTTTTGTCCTTTCTCTGTGCCTGTTTCTCATTCTTAAGCAGATTGTATTATTCACAGACACAAACCATTTGTACAGATAGAAAATCAACCATGTTATTCATTTTCAGAGGTCATTTAGGTGTAGTGGTGGACAGGACCACAGGTAACCATGTGGGATCAAAAATACTAAGATGACCTTAGTATTGGTCTTAGCTTGGGTTTTTTTTACTACCAATGACAAACTCCCCAGAAAAGACATGTTAGTCTTTCAGAATGTGAAAAATGTAGACAAAAATCAGGAATATACCAAACAGTGTTATCATGGAGAACAAATATGGCTCCCGGGAACCCAAGAATGCTGAATTTAGCCCTAGGGACTGAGATTTCTTATTTCAGATTGAAAGGGTGACTTCAGTTTCAGTTTTGCAGCTCCCCCAGTGGCTTGGTGGTTAAGATACTGAGCTTGGAGACTGGAAGTTTGGGTTTCAATACCCAAGGGCTGCACTTGAGGACATGAAAAGAAATAGCAGTTAGTATTTAAGAAGCATCAACATTTTTTTGTCTTTTTTGTTTTACAGTATTTCATTTTATTTATTGGAATAGTAGCTGTGTTAGTCTGTGGTTCAGGAATATCAGAAAACAAAACAAAATAAACAAAACAAAATAAAAATAAAAAACTGTAGCACTTTAAAGACTAACTGCTTTATTTTTATTTTATTTTATTCATTTTATTTAGTATCTGATATGCTTCTATATTCTGGTTTAAAACACACACAAAAGAATTCTGTCTTTTTAACTATTATACAATACTATGTTTCCTGACTTTTTAACAGTTTGAAGTAACGGAATGTTCATAAATATTCTGTAACAATGCAAGACTT
This sequence comes from Furcifer pardalis, assembly GCA_030440675.1. Lineage (NCBI taxonomy): Eukaryota > Metazoa > Chordata > Lepidosauria > Squamata > Chamaeleonidae > Furcifer > Furcifer pardalis. The sequence goes on from CP126895.1 coordinate 114,213,345, forward strand.
GAATCAGTGGTTAGGGTTAGTCCATGCCATGGAAACCTGAGCATACCTGCCCAATTATTATGAAGGCTTCAAAGGTTACAGCTTATTTCATCAGAAACATAGGCAGAAGTACAGGGCTGGTCAAGGATTTTTCTGCATAATTACTTCTGTTGTTTAATTTGATATATCATTCATCTTTTTAACTACTTTGATTGCCATAAGGTTCCCCCTGCCTGGTTTTACCTTGCAGAAATATGTTGTCAACACACCTTGGTAGGCTTTTGGCAGCAAAGAGGCTAAAACAGTCTTTTTATCAATACCACTCAATGCTATCAGATGCTATCTGCAACTAGAGGGCTGGCACTTGATTATCTGTTTAATTTAGTGGCATTATATATCATCAGCTTTTAAAGCCATCTTGAGCATGTGTGCTAAAATAGAAAAACAGGGGAAAAGTTAAATAAATAAGGACACAGGTAACGCGGCTATCACGGGAACATTGAAATATCACAAAATAGCTGTAAATTATACTGAACCATTGTATTTTCTAGTTCTATACACTTTTGAATACTTCAGGGTTAAGGAACATGTAGTCCTTCAGGGGTAGCTGGATTTCAGGCCCTATTGTTTTCATCATTGTCTCTCGTGGCTGGGGCTGATGGAAATTGTAACCCAACAACATGTGGAGAGCAGGTGCTCCCCACCCCTGATTTATGACTTAATAATAAAAATTCTTTACATTTCTGTTGTAGAAATGACATGTCTCCTTCCAAAATGTAACAAAAGACTCTCCTTCTCAAGTGTTTTGGCTCCTGTGTTCTCAGATGAAAGAAATACGCCATGAAAATGTAAATCCATTTTTTGGTCTTTTATCTGATGGACACCTCTCAGCCATTGTGATGGAATATTGTTCCAGAGGGAGCCTGGAGGATTTGCTGCTTAATGCAGATATAAAGCTAGACTGGATGTTCAAATCATCTCTTCTGATGGACTTGATTAAAGTAAGATACTGTATCTTCTTATGTAGGGATTGTAAATGCCATTTAATCAGAATGCCAGGCTGGACCCAATGTGTTTTGTGAAAGGGGAGGGGTATATAGTCCAAGATGTTTCTTTAACTCCTGTTCCATCATGGGAGTGAAGTAAAGGTTGCCCTTGCTCAAAAGCCAGTCATATCTGACTCTAGGGTTCAGTGCTTATCTCTGTTTATAACCAAAGAGCCAGCGCTGTCTGTGTCTGCAGACATTTCTGTGGACATATGGCAGGCATGACTCAACATGGAGTGCATGGAACACTGTTTACCTTCCCATCAAAGTGGTACCTTCTTGCAATTTCTTGCTTTCAACCTGATAGGTTGCCAGGAACTGGGACAGAGATGGGAGCTCACTCCATCATGCAGCACTCGGGGCTCAAACTGCTGACCTGCCGACCTTCCAGTCATCAAGTTCAGCATCTTAACCACTTAAAAATGTTTGCTCTTTCCATAAAGCTCTTCCTGGATCTGAGCTGGTGGACTTGAGGCTCATATTCATTCAGAGGATGTTGAGGGTCATTCTCTTGCTTAATTCTCTCGGCATCCACTGCTACTTCTCTCCTTATCTTAGGTGGACTGATACCAACAAGAGGATATGTTTTCTCAACTGGTGTAAGTTTGAGGCATCCAATGAAATGAAATAATCTATTTTAGAGGCACAATTATTTCAAGCACCATATAAGCTGTCTACACCTTTCTTAATTTCTGAGCTTTACTTCTCAAAGAGAAAGGACATTAGGAACACTTTATGCAGATTACAAAGTATTTAGGGGTAAACAGAGGATCATTTTTTATCTTGCTTTCAGATGAAGTCCAAAACTTACTGTGCATGTTAGGCTTGGAGAAGGGTGATGATGTTATTGATGGTTCAGTAACTAAAGACTTCTTCCTTCTTTCTCGTGGCTTGTGCAACTCACAAGTAATCTGTTTCACTATGGGGAAGCCATGGGAGCCTCAGAATGAAAGGAGGAGTCTTTAATTACCAAATATCTCTCCACCATTGTAGATTTTTGGTAATTAAAGACTTCCTCCTTCTGTCCTGTGGCTCCCCATGTTCCCACTTAATGAAACAAATTGATGGGCTGTGCAATAGGTGTAACTCAGTGATGGGATGTCCCCGGTTCCAGACGGATCCCTGGAACCGGTAGGACCAATCCCAGAGAGTTCTCCGGGAGGGGAGTCCACTTTTGAGGCGTCTGGTTCCGGACGCCTCACCGAAAGAATTTTTTTTAAAAAAAATTGGAGCTAAAATGGCTCCAATTGACTGCGCATGTGCAGAAACTCAATCTGACACATTGCACATGCGTCAGATTGAGTTTCTGGACATGCGCAGTCAATTGGAGCCATTTTAGCTCCAATTTTTTTAAAAAAAATCTTCCGAAGCTGGAGCCGCCCCTTTTTAGAGTGGCTCCGGCAGCAGCGGCGGCAGCCCTAAGAGAAGGGCACCTCCCCTAGCCGGCCACCTGGCTCCCACGGGCACCTTGGTGCCTGGCCGCGCCGTCTGCCCATGCCGCGCCCTCCTAGGGACTTGGGCCCGACAAACCCCCATGCCCTGGGTAAGCCCGGCGGGGCCGAAAAGGCAACGGCCCGAGGAAGCAGCAGGCGCCCGGCAGAAGACGATGCGGTGGTGGCGAGCCCCGCCGGGCTTACCCAGGGCACGGGGGTTTGTCGGGCCCAAGTCCCTAGGAGGGCGCGGCGCGGGCGGACGGCGTGGCCAGGCACCAACGTGCCTGTGGGAGTTCGGTGGCCAGGCAGGGGCTGCAGGCGGCTGTGGCGGCCGTGGCCGGCGGATGCAGGGCTGGCCGCGGCCTTCGTAGGAGGAAACGGCCACAGTCGGGGGCAGCGTGCCTTGCCGGGTGGCCCCGGGCCACATGGAGGTTCGTCGGCGCCAAGGAAGGTAAGTGAGGCTTTTATATTTAGGGTGGGTGGGTGATTTATTTGTGTTTTGGGTGGGTGGTTGTACTTTTATTTAATTTTTATTTATTTATTTATTTATTTTATTTCTTTAAGTTATTTACGGGTCTGTGTGCATGTTTATTTTTTTTATTATTTTTTTATTTTTGGCCTTGCCCACAACGTCATGACGTCATGACATTGGCCACGCCCATGACGTCCATGACGTCATGGCGTGGTAGTAGAATTTTTGACATCCCATCACTGGTGTAACTTCTTCAACAGAATTTTGTTTCAATCCTTTTTCTAGAGCTGACTAAAAGTTCAAAATCTTTGTGAGTTTATATAGTTTATACACACAAAATGGTAGTCTCAATGTCTCCTTTGGTCAGCTACTGTCTTCCTACACTCTGGCACTACCCAAACAATATACTCAACTGTCTTGTTTCACAGGGAATGAGATATTTACACCTCCAAGACCTTTGCCATGGCCGTCTCAAATCTCGTAACTGTGTGGTGGACAGACGATTCGTGCTGAAGATCACAGATTATGGTTACCGTGAACTCTTGTCCACACAGAATTTTCTAAACGTTGAGCCTCCTGCAGAGGGTAAGAGGTCACTCCCATGCCTTGGGTGAAAACCTTGGAGAGAAAACAAATGGCAAGCAGGACAATTTCCTCAATGGAGATTATGATAATAAGCAACACAGCTCAGACTGGCACAAGAATAAATAGGCTCGGATCTTAATAAGTGAAGCTAAAATATTATAGCCACCTGTATTGCTGAGTGGTGCTGGGGAGATGTACTGTATATACTTGAGTATATACAGCCCCTGAGTCAACTTGGTGAGGAGGGCGGCAGATAAATATGAATAATAAATAAATAAATAGTTTCTCAGCCCTAAAAATGAGGTCAACAAAGTGGACTCGGTTTATTCTTGGGTCACTGAGTGTGAAGGAAGAAGCAGGTGGTGGCTAATAGCCTTTGCTGCCCACTTCTCCCATTGTGTCTTTGTTATGAGAGGCCCTGCCACCACGTAGCCATTTTCTCTCTCTCTCCCTGCTCCATTGTGAAAAAATGGCTGCCTAGTGGCGTGGGCAACAGGGCTCTCTCGAGTGTGGCCCCAGCAGGGAGAGGGAACCAGGAAGCCTCCACTCGCTTGTAGCAAGGCAGAGCTGGCATCCCCTCACCCACTGTGCCTTTACTTACCCACCTCGTCATCCCAAAGTACTTTAGCTTCATCTTTACTATTTGAGTGTGGTTATGTGCATTGCATGCAGATCAGCCTGGTTCACACAGATATCACAGGAATTTCAAAGAAGTTGATCTTATCTTCCTCCCTTCTCTTTCTCCGTCTCTCTCTTTACTCAGAGTTGCTCTGGACGGCTCCTGAGGTATTGAGGGATCCCCCGAGATACCCCAAAGGCACTCTGAAAGGAGACGTGTATAGTTTTGCCATTATCCTGCAAGAAGTTGTTCTTCGGGGTCCTCCATACTGCACATCAGAAATATCAGCCAAAGGTACAAAATTGTGCTGTTCAACAAAATCCAGAGACGTTTGAAATTTTGGTCAGTCCATTTAAAAAGATTGATGCAAATCCCAATGAAAGCATGCAAGCTTTTAAGTCCAGCAAAGCTCTTCAGCAGCATAGGTAGTGTATAAATGGTGTCCAATGGATCAGCAGTATTGTGATGGCTCAATGGTGAATACGCTGAACTTGATGACTGGAAGGACATCAGTTCAAGACCTGAGTGCTGCATGATGGAGTGAGCTCCTGCCTCTGTTCCAGCTCCTGCCAACGGAGTAGTTCAAAAGCAAGAAATTACAAGTAGATAAATAGGTACCTCACTTAGGTGGGAAGGTAAACAACCTTCTGTGCACTCTGGTGTCTTGTCATGCCTGCCACATGACCACAGAAACATCTGCAGATACAGACAGTGCTGGCTCTTTGGCTGTAAATGGAGATGAGCACCATCTTCTAGAGTCGGATACAACTGGCTTTTGAGCAAGGGTGACCTTTACCTTATCCAAATGTGTGATTCTGAAATTAGACATTCAGGGGAAATCTTTGTTTACATTCCAAAAATAATTCTAAAAAGGCACATTCTATCCCCTTTAATCTGTTTGTATTGCTTCGTGAATCCGCCAACTAACATGGTCTAGCTGCAGAAAGTAACTTTTCCAAATCCCAAGTCTCTTTTCCAAGTTGCAACAAACACAGTGCTCTAAACCCACCCCCCACACCAAGAAAACTAGAATCTTCCAAGTCCTTGCTGTAATGATCATTGATCCAGATCAGGGGTCAGCAAACGCGGCTCTCCAAATGTCCTTGAACTTCAATTCCCAGAAGCCCTCATCAGCAGGAGTGCTGACTTGGACATGTGGCAGGCATGACTAGACTTCTGGTAATTGAAGTCTAAGAACACTTGGAGAACCAGGTTTGCTGACCCCTAATCCAGATCATTGATCAAGATCTTTGATCTCATTCTTTGATCTAGAAATCCTACTGAAACTGAAGAATCCTCCACCTTTGTACCGCCCGATCGTTTCCGCAGATAAAACCCCTCTGGAGTATGTCCACCTCATGAAGCAATGCTGGAGTGAAGTGCCAGAACGTAGACCGACTTTTGAGAAGATATTTGAGCAGGTCAGGATTCATGATGGTACTCTTTATTGTCCTCTTTGGGGTGTTTCAGAGGAGATGCTGTGGGTGGAGATGCTGTGTGTGTGGGGGGTGTTGAACCTATTTGAGAAGCAAGTATTCAGCACTTTGGATAGCTCCTATAAAGTTCTGGCTCAAACCTGGATGAACTTGCAGTGATGGGTTATCAAATTTGATGCACCACAACTAACAGGTTGCTATAGGATACAATTTTGCTTGGGTCACTCAAACTAAACTCATTGGCAAATGTGTAATGCCACAATGTTTGTTGCATCCACCCTTTGGATGTGATGCGTCAGCTTGCAAGAGAAATTTGTTTTGCAGCCATTTGCAATAGCACCAGGCTTTCTTTCCAGCAGGTTTGAATAACAACTGGGAATTTTCCATTCTTGTCAGTTATAAAAAGCTACAATGTTAGTTTTCTGTTAGGCTGGCCAATCATTGTGTGCCTCCGTACCTGATGTGTGTATAAATTGATGCCATGAGGCCTCACTCTTATATCTGATGAAGTGAAGTTAGCCCAAGAAAGCTCACATACTAATACATGAGTTCGTCTTTAAGGTGCCACTACATTTTTCATCTTTATGGATTTTCCTACTTTTTCACCCTGCCTGAAAGCATGTTTAATGTTTAGCATCTCTTTCTTAGAGAGGCAGAAATTACCACTAGGTGCTTTACTTTTGGAACTCCCAAATGACAAACTCTCCAGGGGAGAAGAATGGAGTTCTTACCTATCCTTTAAAACGTTCTTTTAAAATTGACTAAAAAGATGATTTCTGAAAAAGAAGTGACTTTTAAAAAGGCGGTTTGGGCCACAAAAAAGGGACTGTGTGGTGGCTTAAGGGTTAAGATGATGAACTTGATATCTGGAAGGTTGGCAGTTCAGTAGTTCGAGACCCAAATGCTGCATGAAGGAATGAGCTTCTGCCTCTGTCCCAGCTCCTGCCAACCTAGCAGTTCAAAAGCAAGAAATTGCAAGTAGATAAATAGGGACCACTTCAGTGGGTAGGTAAACAGAATTCCTTTCACTCCAGTGTTTAGTCATGCCTGCCACATGTTCATGGAAGCATCTGCAGATGCAGGCAGCACTGGCTCTTTGGCTATAAATGAAGATGAGCACTGTAATCTGGCTTTTGAGCAAAGATGACCTTTACCTTTACCTTGAGCCACAAATTATGATAAATCCCACACTCTGTTGTGACCAAGTGAGAGAGAAAAGGGAGTGTGATTTTTCAGTCAAATTTAAAAACACATTTTGAATCACAGGACCTCATTTTAAAATTCTTTTTTGTCATAGTTTAAAGCAATTAACAAAGGGCAAAAGACCAATATAATTGACTCTATGTTACGGATGCTGGAACAGTATTCCAGCAACCTGGAAGAATTAATCCAGGAAAGGACAGAGGAGCTGGAAATGGAAAAACAGAAGACAGAGAAACTGCTCACCCAGATGCTACCCCTGTAAGCAAGTACTGCACTTCATTACATTCTCTCCCCCACCCAAATTTCCTCCTTCTCCTCCTGTTGTTGTTCTTCTTCTTCTTCTTGTGTTGAGGGAGACACAAGGCTTTTTTTCCTGGCACTTCTAGCATTATTTGGTGTGTTCTTGTAATGTTTCTTTGATGGTCTCTCTCCACCTTCTCCTCAGTCTGCCTTGTGGTCTTTGTCCTTCTCTACCAGACCTTCCAAGACATTCTCTCCAATTAAGATCTATTAGCTTTATTTTAAACAACTTCCAGAGGAAATGAATGTTACTAGAACTGATTTGTTGACCAGGACAAAGACAACTGCATGTCTTTTGGGGTCTCCTCGCTGATAGGGCTCTAGAGGCTGTTTTGAAGACACGCGTGTGTGCATGCGCGCATCTCAACATTCACAGCTGTGCCAGAGAAAAGAAAGTCCCAAAGTAGATCAGGCTCAGAGATTGGAATGAATCCAAGGTCACCTGGAAAACTTTGACAGCCTTATAATGCTCTAATTGTCAGGCAACACACCTCTGAATATTTTGGCTGACACTTTAGAAGTTTTTCCACTTTGCTTTAACCTGCCCAGCTGTGTTGTTTTAACCCTACTTTTAACCGATTGTAATTATTTTAATGCATTTAATTGATTGTAACAGTTTTTACAGTATGTCTGGTTTTATTTGATTTTATAATTTTACACTTATATTTGGTTTTCATAGACTCATAGGATCCACTGAGTTGGAAGGGGATCAGTGTAGGAATTCAATCAAAGTAGATCTGACAGAGGGTTGTCCGGTTTTCTCTTGAAATGCCTTGTTTTTATTCTTGTTTTACTTGTTTTTATTATTTTTTTATTAAGAGTGGAAATTCACTCTTATTTCATGTGTAAAGTTGGGATTGAATTGATTTTTCATCTGGTTTGTCTTTCCTGTGCGTCGGTAGATCTGTGGCAGAAAAACTGAAGACTGGTGGGACCCTTGAGCCAGAGTATTTTGAGGAGGTCACGATCTACTTCAGCGACATCATTGGCTTCACGGCCATCTCTGCCCTCAGTGAGCCCATTGAGATCGTGGACCTGCTCAATGACCTTTACACCCTCTTTGATGCCATCATTGGCCATCACGATGTTTACAAGGTAGGGTACTTAGACCATAGAGATGGAGCTGAAGTTGGAAGGGAAAAGGAGGCAGAACAAGGCAATACAGCTGCTGTCACTGGAAAACCAATAACATCCAGGTTCCTCCAGAGAGCAAATCTTTTAAACGAGGGGCAAGTTTTGGATTGGGAACAGAAAGGCTGTTAAAGTGTTAAATTCACCAGCAGGAAGTACAAAGAAGAGAAAATTGACCAAGAAGGGATCGGGTGGGATGAAAAGCTACTGGAATTGAGGCTGAACTAGAATCTAGCCTAGGGTCGCCCAAGCTACAGCCCGCAGGCCGGATCTGGCCCTGACACCAACTCATCCAGCCCACGCCACCCTCGTCGCACCTGGAAGTGGAAGGATTTCCTCTAGACACAATGTTTCATGCCATAAAATGGACAAAACAAAACCAGAATCAAGAAATTAAATGTAAAGCTAAAGCAAAACAATCACATTTATATACCTTGCCCCATAGCACTTAGTCCCTGCTCTGGGTGGTTTACAAGTTAATTAGCAGAAGGACGGAAGGCTGAGTCAGCCTTGATCCCTGGTCAGGATTGAACGCACAACCTTTTGGTTGCAGTGGAGTAAAGCACTTTAACCAATGTGCTGCCAGTACCTCTTTTTCTCCCTAGATATTTTTCAGCTCATGGTGGATTCTGTAGGCCTAAAGATGGACCTGGAACCTCCAAAATTACTGGTACCTATTTTCCATCTAGTTTAAGAACAGGATTTAATCACAAAAGAACCTTCTAAACGCTTTCCACTGCTGTGATTCCATAAATTAGATATCTGCCTCATCCCAGTTCCCCTGCAGAAAGATTATATCTTTGCCTTCCAGGTAGAAACCATCGGCGATGCCTATATGGTGGTGTCTGGGCTTCCGAAACGCAATGGCCAAAGGCACGCCATAGAGATCGCCAACATGTCGCTGGACATCCTGAGCTCCGTGGGGTCATTTAGAGCAAAACACTTTCCTGGGCTGCCCATCAGGATTCGAATGGGGCTGCATTCTGGTAACAAAATCTGCCCTACCTCCTCTTGATGTGACATGCAAAAGAAGATTTTTACAGCTCTGTAGCTGAGCAAGGGGACTGCGGTGGCTCAAGTGGTTAAGACACTGAAGTCTCTGACTGGGAGGTTGCAGTTTGATTCCCAGGTACTGCATGATGGAGTGAGCTCCCATCTCTGTCCCAGCTCCTGCCAACCCAGGAGTTCAAAAGCAAGAAATTACAAGTAGATAAATAGGGACCACTTCAGTGGGAAGGTAAACAGCATTCCATGCACTCTGGTGTTGAGGCATGCCTGCTACATTTACAGAGATGTGGACTTTTGGAAATTGAAGTCCAGGAACAGATGGAGTGCCAAGGTTCTCCACCACTGAAGTACGGCAAGCAAGCAAGCAAGCAAATACTGTAATGAAAAACCCCAACTGTTTCTCCCTACTGCCTACAACAGGGGTTCTCAACCTATACCCCGGGGGCCAGATGTGGCCCACAACACCACCCAATTCTATCACCCCTCCACCCTAAAGGCCACAAATTTCTGCCACTATCACCATCCCACCCGATGGCCACAAAATCCCACCACACACATGAGGGGGGAGGTGCAGACGGATTACTGCCCACCACTCAGTGAGGACGATGGGACTTCTGTTACAACACATCTGCAGAGCCTTAGGCTGGAGAAAGTCTAGTCCAGAAAACTATGGTTTTGTTTTGGAACTTGGAAACATTCTGTTGCCGGACTACAGTTCAGTGGTGGGCATCAGCAGGTTCGCACCAGTTCGCCAGAACTGGTAGCAGAAATTTTGGCTGGTGCCACCCATCCAAGTTTTGAAATAAAGTAGTTCTAATTCAGGTGCAATGCAGTGCTTTCCCCCTGGCCATGCCCACCATACCACGCCCACAGTGTGGTATGCCCACCACTGCTACAGTTCCTTCCCCCAAGTATTCCAAGATTCTGGGTGATGTACTCCAAAAAAAAGCACCCTCCCCAAAACTCTGTCTTGATTCTGGGTTCTCACATGATAAGCCACAGTTTGGGTTTTTCACAGAAATGGAGCCCTTTTTAGGTCGGTGGGGCAGAAAAAAGGCTAGTTTGACTCTTCATTTCTCTGCACTGTTGCTTAACCTTGCCAAGAAAAGCAGCTGAATTAGATGCATCCAGGCTGGACCTGAAGAGCTGAGGAACATGGTTCCCAAACCCCCCTGGAATCCTTAATAGCTATTTGCGGAAGATTAGCTGTAAGAGCAAAGAGTGAGTCACCCTCCCCCTGTTTTCTTGGAGGAAACAAGGTTGGGGGAAGGCAACGCTACCCAAGGGAGAACCTCAACCTTATATTAGCTAACATGCCTCCATAACTGACCCAGCTCTTCTGGAAAATAGCCATTTGAGAAGGAAGGGAAATAGAGCAGGAGACCCCAAAAACACATTCCTAAGAAAATATAAAGATGAAATATCTAGTTATAAGCCGAACACCAACGCATAGAAAGCTAAGGGCAGGAACACAAAAAATCAAAAGAGTGGATAAAACTCTTGGGGAGTATGCGAAATGAAAATTGGGATCCCAAGGTAGAGATTAAAATACAAATAGAAAAAGCAAGATCTACCTTCATAAAAAATGTGATATTTGTTATGCAGTAGAGATCTAACTCTCACTACAAAGATCTGAATAGTGAGATGTTACATACTGTATTCATAGTGTTGCTATGTTGTCATTGTCGTTGTCACTGTTGTTACTCCACCCATTTAGGAGATTTTCCTACTCTGGGTGGCTATGTGGTCAAACATTGACTAAAGCATCTGAAAAGAGAATGGAAGCTTTTGATATGTGGATTTACAGATGGCTGCTAAGAATATAATGGGTGGACCATGTGGCTAATGTAGATGTGTGGCACCAGCTGGACAAAGAACAAGAACCACTTTAAGACCATTAAGCAAAGAAAGCTCCAATACCTTTGGCATGACATGAAATACAGAATACTCCAACTCGCTCTGCAAGGAAAGATCCCTGGGAAGAGAGGCAGCCCTGGATGTAGACGGACTTCATGGCTGAAGAACCTGAGAGACTGGTGTGTCATGTCCTTGGAAGACACTGTTCCAAGGAGTTAAGAACAGGAAGACTATTGCCATGATGATAGCCAGTAACTGGATATGGCATCTGAAGAAGAAGAAGAAGAAGAAGAAGAAGAAGAAGAAGAAGAAGAAGAAGAAGAAGAAGAAGAAGAAGAAGAAGAAGAAGAAGAAGAAGAAGAAGAAGAAGAAGAAGAAGAAGAAGAAGAAGAAGAAGAAGAAGAAGAAGAAGAAGATGATGATGATGATGATGATGATGATGATGATGATGATGATGATGATGATGATGATGATGATGATGATGATGATGATGATGATACCATTGGCTTGTGGAAGATGTCAAGGAGGAACAACTCCAGTTGTCAACAAAGCTGCTTAAAAGACAAACATGTTGCTTCTCTGTTAATCATCAATAGGCTACATTTATCATCTGGATAATTTTGCCCAACAGCAAAATGAGTGGAGGAGGAACTCTGATTCCCAACAGTCATGGAGGTGGAAGAGGCCATGCCAGATGGACTGGCTGTAAAGGCACACCTCGTCCATATCCTCAAAGCTGCGACAGTCCATTGCAGTCACAGTGTTAAATCCTGCATGCCTTGTTTCATGTGTGCCACAAGAGATGACCCCGTGGTCATAGTGTCACTTCATGGCAAGCTGGATCCACCTTAAACAAATTCACGTCAATGACATTTTTCATCCTTCAGGAGAAAATGCATTCTCGGAAACAAGTTGCAGCCGACAACAATCATCTGGATAAAGCTGGTCCAGATTAGCTTCCTTAAAATGAAAGTTGGTGTGCCAGATACATGTAGCCCTGGCTTTTAGAATGAAGGCAAACAGGTATTCTCAGTTTCATGGCATGGAATCATGGTCATCAGCTACAATTGGGGGTGGGGGAAGGCAGAGGCTCTTGAAAGGCAGGATTACCACAGGGTGATAAGAATTTCTTGGATGGGTCAGGAAGATGACCAGTGAAGATGTACTGAAGGAAATAAGCAAAGCAGTCTATATTTTGGCATGGGATTGTGGAAACAGCAGATCGATCCAATGTCCTCCGTGACTTCTGAAAAAGATGGAGCCTTCAATTCAGCCGTGAGATAAGAGTCAAGTAAACACATCAATGTCAGGATGATTAGTTCTTCAGATTTCTCCCAGTCCCAAACACAGGAGGCCGGGTGGTCCAGCTTTTGCCAAGAATTGTTAGGAGCTTGGCTTGAGTATTTGTCTCATATTCTCTGCAAAACTGATTTCTGTGTTTAACGTCTGATGATATTGAATTCAGCTTTATTTCCCAGCAGGGTTTAATAGCATACTGAGATCCCATCACATTTAGCAGCTGACAGCAGCTGATGCTGTTGTTTTGTTTGTTTGTTTGTTTGTTCAACTTATTGGACAGAGACTGACATCTTTTCATTTTGCTGTACATGTGGAAGGCAAACAGTGTAACATTTGGTTGCTCGTAGCCAGCAATTAATGAGTCACCACTGAGCTTTTCATGGATAAGTCTCCCTTGCTCAAAAGTCAGGGTGTGGTGCTCATGTCCGTTTACAGACAAAGAGCCATCTGTAGAATTTTCTGTGGTCAAGTGACAGGCATGACTAGATGTCGGAGTGCACAGAATGCTGTTTACCTTCCCACTGAAGTGGTACCTATTTATCTACTTGTAATTTCCTGCTTTCAAACTGCTAGGTTGGTAGGAGCTGGGACAGATGCCGGGAGCTCACTCTGTCGTGCAGCACACGGGTCTCAAACTGCTGACCTGCCAACCTTCTGTTCATCAAGCCCAGTGTCGTAGACATTTAGCCACCACAGTCTCTCCTTTTCATGGATGGCGACCTGTTAATTGCCAGCTAAAAGGCAGAGAAAGTTATGCTGGTTGCCTTCTCCATGACTAACAAAGTAACAGAGCTTTAGTTCTTATTTAGCACTCGGTTTTGACAATTTTTGAATACAGTACTTCGTTTCTGCCCAAGGAAAAAACATCTTCACAAAACGCATTTTTAGTTTCTTTCATGGCTTTCCTTTCCTGATTTTTCTCCTTTCCAGGTCCTTGTGCTGCTGGAGTGGTAGGTCTTACCATGCCCCGTTACTGCCTGTTTGGGGACACTGTGAATACTGCTTCTCGGATTGAATCCACTGGCCTGCGTAAGTGTTCCTTGGAAATTAGAATATATGCCACTGATGGCAAACCTTTTAGAAACCAAGTGCCCAAACTGCAACCCAAACCCCACTTATTTATCGCAAAGTGCCAACACAACAACAGGGGAGGATGTAAGCAGTGGTGAGCATCAGCAGGTTCTCACCAGTTCGCCAGAACCGGTAGAAGAAATTCTGGCTGGCCCTTCTGCCCATCCAAGTTTTGGAATAAAGTATTTCTAATTCGGATGCAATGCAGGGCTTTCCCCCTGGCCATGCCCACCATACCATCCCCACAGTGTGGTAGTAATTTTTTTTGGAGCTCAGCACTGAATGTAAGCACTCCCTTTGGGCTGCTGGGCAGAGGGGCGGGGTGAACTCTCTGCTGGGGGAAGGGAGGAATTGCTCCCATTGGGCTGCTGGGCAGAGGGGAGGGGCAAACTCTGTGCTGGGGTGACTGCACGGGTGCCCACAGAGAGGGCTCTGAGTGCCACCTCTGGCATACATGCCATAGGTTTGCCACCACTGATATATGCTATCTCCAAAATGACAATTGACTGGATTTTGGGAACCTTCTTTCTTAATATGAATCTGACCATGAAAATCTACTGAGTGTCCATAGTGGCTGGGGGATTCTGGGACATGGAGTCCAAAAAAAGAACTCTTTCCACACTTTGTCAGTGTTCTTGCCCAATGGGATCAGTCTAGAAATCAGGAACCACACCTCTAACACCATACCTCTTATTCTTAAGTTATATAACCAGAGATAATAAATCTTGTTTATAATTGCAGACTAGGGTGGCCAAGAACTGTACTTGGGGCTATTGGTGAGTTGTACCAACTCTAGGTTTCTAGTGCTTATTTACTAGAAATCAAAATATGGATAGTCCAGGAGAAGAAATTGTTTCAAAACTTGTTTACAGAAGTCCCTAAACTGGCTTCTATATCTTCAGATCTTTCTTTATTTGTGTCAATAATAAAGACAATAATAAAAACAAAATAGAATTAAATAGAATTAAAAGGGCTGATGATATCTGTCCAATATTGGGCCACCTCAACAGCATTTCCTCTTGCCAACTTAGGGTCCTCCTCAGTTCTCGTTGAGGAGCATTGTGTGCACTGAGTAATATGGGAGATAGTTTGTACTTCTCCACCTTCACACAGCCTGTCATCTGCAGGAAAACCCTACGTTTTCAGATTAGCCCTTGATCTCCCTACCTTTGCATGCAGTCTTTTTAAAGCTTTCCATAATTGCCAGGGGTCGTCAGCGGAAAGAAAGCTCCTAGTGGCTTCCAGCAGTGGTTGATCATTAGTATATATGTTAAATAGTGAGGGGGTGGCACACTGCCCTGCGGGAGGCCATTTTGAATTCTCCATTGGCTGTGTTGTCCTTGGAAATCATCAAAAAATCTACAATAAACAGCCTATGATTTTTGTGAATTTAAAATCCTTTGTGATGTGGGAGACTTTCTTCAGCAAGGTTGCGTAGTTGACTGTGTCATAAGCTGTAGTGAGATCTATAAACACTATCTTCAGATGTGTCTCTCTCACTAAAAGAAAAGAGTAATAGACAAGAGCAACAATGAGTAGGATGTGACCTCAGGGAGAGGAAGATGAAGTAAGCTTAAGGGCACCAATCTACATATAGATCTAGAAAAGAATAAAAGGCTATTTATCTCCTCACTGTAGATCATTTTCCACACACCTTAGTAGGCAAAGCAATCACTTTTATATACCACCCCATAGCGCTTTATGCACTCTTTGGACTGTTCACAAGTTAATTAGCATTTCCCCCCCCCCCACATGTTGGGTACTCATTTTACTGACCTCAAAAGGATGGAAGGTTGAGTCAATCTTGGTTCCTCGTCAGGATTGAACTCACAACCTTTTGGTTCCAAGATAGCAGTTTAACCACTGCACCACCAGGGCACACCAGTTTAGGTAAATTGATGGTCCCAAATAAAAAGGGCTCTGGAGCCTGAGGTCATGACAGAGTCTTGTTTAATTTCAGCATACAGAATCCACATCAGCCAGACCACCATGAAAACGCTTCGGAGTCTCAACGAAGGTTATAAAATAGAATTCAGGGGAAAGACAGAGCTGAAGGTAAGAAACGCAATGTGGCAGGAGACGAGAAATCTCTTATATCTGTCAAGGGCCACATACGTTAGATCAGTTAGTGGCTACAGCTCAAAGCCAGAGCACGTGTTTTGGAAACAAAGGTCCTAGGTTCAATTCCTGGGATTCCCAAGTAGGGCTGAGAATGGCTTATGCTCTGGAACAGGGATTCACAACCTATGGCCTGTGGGCCGAATGCAGCCCACAGCACAATTTCATGTGCCCCCCACTGCCTCCATCACACTCAGAAGTAACATGTGGTGGGTGAAGGGCAAAATGGCCAACTGGCCCCAGAACTTGTCTGGGGGAGTGTGACCCAATGGCCCCTGGTTGAGAACTCCTTCTCTGGAAGAAACTGAACTGGTAACTGGTTTTTGCTGCAGGACTGGTTCAAGGGGTAGCATCTTCCATAGTAGAGCTTTGAAATTAGATTTAACACAGTAACATTAAGTTTGCTACTTTTGCACTAAATAAGAGGAATCGATTCAGCCATAAGGAAATAATATTTTACATTTAACATTGAAAAGTGCTTATTTTCTGTAACTTTAAAAATTATTGTTTTTTTAAAATTTATTTAACTGTTTGTACACTGCCCTGAGTGAGTAACATCCTAGATGGGTGGTATAAAAATCTTGGGAGTCTGGGAATTCAAGTACAGTATGAGAAGGAACATTTTCCGTTTCTGGTAGGAGGCCGATACTGTCCAAGAAGGTTCACTGACATTTGAGCTTTCAGATGCTTGATGTGGTTCAATTTTTGTGATCAACAGGGGAAAGGCTTAGAAGAAACCTATTGGCTTGTAGGGAAAAAAGGGTTTGTGAAAGCGCTGCCAACCCCTCCTGACATTAAACCGGGGTAAGTATGACTGTGGTATCAACGAGCCATGCTGCCTTTCCCCTTTAGCAGGCAAATAAGCAGAACGCTCTGGCCTTATAAGGTAAAATACAAGTGAAGACGCAAAAAGAAGCACACTTTATATTCACTCTCTCTCTGCTTGCATGATGAGGTCATGCGCTGTGCAAAGATCTGCTCCTCCAGCTCAACCCAGGCATAATCTTGAGAGTCTGATGAACATCCTTTTAGGAGTTTCTGTTTGTTTGCTTTGGGATGTTACCCTGGAAGTTAATCCCATCTCCAGTAAAAAGGCCCTCTTCTTCCCTTAAGAGTGGATACCTACCCATGAACTTTAGACTGCAGGTAGAGAATGACATGGGAAAATAAGAAAAGCCCTGCGTTGACCAGACCAAAGACACAGAGTCCAAAAATCTGAACCCACAGTCACCAACTGGTTGCCTAAGGGAAAACCATCAGCAGAAAACAAGGGGCAGGATATGGTCAGGAACTGATATGCAGAAGAATGCTGTGTCTGATACTGGAATCTACATGCATTTCTCCTGAATAATAGTCACACATGCCTTTACCTGTATGCAATCCCCTTTTAACATCACATAAGTGACAGCCATCCTATTTCATGTGGCAGGCAATTCCATAGTTTCACTGCGTGTTGTGTGAATACTACTACAGGCAACCATAAAACCCTTTATGTGGAAAACAAGCACATCGTGGGGAATTGACTAGAGCTAAACTTCCCACAATATGTTAATTTTCTGTATAGGTCACCCTTATGTCCACAGGGGACAAGTTCTGAGACCTTCTGCAGATACCTGAAACCATAGATAACGATGAACCCTATGTTTTACGTTGCCTCTAGTGGCCAGCTCTGGTAATGTGCCATAGAAATGCATATCTATTTTAGAATTTTTGAAATTGAATATTGTGGATACAGAAACCATGGATATGGGGGAGTGACCTGTATATTTATTTATTTAGTCTAACCAATAAGAACACTGGAGTATAAAAGCATCCCCACAATAACAATTAAAAACATAAAAGCATTAAAAACCATTAAAATACCCCTCCACATTCACAACAGTTAAAGATTAAAACTCAGATGGCCCTTCATATGAACCAGCCAAGTTTTGAGGCCTTTCCTAAAGGCTAATAACTCTGACTGGAGGCATAGTTCGGTCGGCAGGAGGTTCCACAGGGCTGGAGCGGATACCGAAAACGGCCTCCTTCTAGTGCTAGAGAGGCAAGCCTCTCTAGCTGTTGGTACTATTAGGGAGTCCCTCCGGTCTGCTCTGGTGGGACAGGCAGGTATCCTTGAGGTGACGCACAGTCTCTTAAGTACCCTGGTCCACTACCATGCAGGGCTTTAAAGGTAACCACCAACACTTTGAGGCACACCAGCAGCCAATGCAGCTCCCGCAACAAGGGTGAGGCATGGGCATAACACCCACACCCCACCACCACATGGGCCACTGCATTTTGCACCAGTTGCAGCCTCCGAATGGTCATCAAGGGCAGCTCCATGTAAAGCACATTACAATAACTGTTTAACTTTTTAATCTTTTTAACTTATAATTTTTTTTTACCTTTTAATGTGTTTAAATTGTGTTTTTTAAATTTTGTAAGCCGCCTTGAGTCTTTGGATGAGGGCGGGATATAAATGTGATAAATAAATAAATGAATGAAATAATCTAGTCTGGAGGTGACCAGTGCATGAATGACCATAAGCAAGGAGTCCCGGTCCAGGAACAGGCATAATTGGCAAATCACTTGGAGTTGAGCGAAAGCCCTCCTGGCCACGACTGCCACCGCCCCATCCAGTACCAAAGGTGTTAACTCCTGGGATAACGTGGGGCCCCTGGCCCACAGCGACTCAGTCTTGCCAGGATTCAGCTGTAGCCCATTGTCCCCCATCCAGACCCTCACAGCCTCCAGGCACCTGGATCGGACTTTGACTGCAACGCTTTGAGTTTTCCCACTCTGCTATCAGTGTAACAATATATTAAGAGCCACAACTGCCACAATGACTAGGTCATGCTTCCTGAGAGAAACTAACTAGGAACTAGTTAAGTACCAGCCAGAACTCGAAAAGTTACTTTAACAGATTAAATAGTTACAGGGTTAGAACCCAGGAATAGTTAGGTACTGTTAAATTTTACAAAGTCACACCTTACTTTCTTCTTTCTGAAAAGGAACAAAAGAATTACCTGTTTAGTTTTTTAATTTGAAAAAAAAAAACCAACCACATCTGAATTCTCCAAGTTAATGCAGAGAGAAAAGAGAGAGGGTAGACAGAGAAAGTTTAAAGAAAGTAAGGAGTTAGGAACAAGGTTGAAGGTAGAGACAAAATTCCACAGTGCATGACCAGAGGCTTCAGTGAGGCTTCAAGATGGGATTTCAATCTGGACTAACAGAATGCAGAAGGTTTAGCTGGTTCAAGACTGGCGCCTAAATCGTCAGAAAGGCTCTCGGGGAATAACCCTGTGCTTTGACCTCTAGGGTCTGCCACTAGAGAAACTACAGAAAGATCTCAAAATCCCCATGGGTTTATTTATGTCCTTAGCTTTGAACCCGAGGCAGAGATATTCCAGAACTCTTTCTCAGGCTCATTTCATGGAGAGCTTTTTCCAAGGACATCCCAGAGTTGGATGGAAAATAAATAAAGGAGGGAGGGGAATGTTTAGACTGCTGAAGAGGATAATCATGGTGGGAAAGGCTTGTGCCGCCAAAGTTAACTCATTCCACCCAGAATTGGGGGAGTGTTTTTTCCCCCCCCTTTGGGAAGTAGCTCTCAGAATTCACCAACTGTAGACCCGAAGGAAAACTTTCAACAAGGTCTATGGATTTACACCTTGCTGAAGTCCAAGAACTATTAAGAGCCTTTTGTTCACATCTGACCTGACGGCTATGATAGAAACATGGGAGTCATTTCCCCATCAATTTATCCTATCCTGCATTGGGAGAGATTTGGTCCAGGAATCCCAAGGAGGAAAAGAGTAACAATGTTCTCTGTTGCCTAATAACTGCCCATCTGGGATGAACCGTAGACTGAACAAAGTTCCTTTTCCTCACCCTGTTGCTGTGCTGACTGGGGGATTATAGGATGTATAGTTCTAGAAGTATCTTTTCCACATTCTGGGATGAAGCATCAATGGCTATGTACTAGGGCAGTGATGGCCATCCTCGGCACTCCAGATGTTCTTGGACTTCAATTTCCAGAAGCCCTGATCAGCAGGAGTGCTGAGGTGGGCTTCTGGTAATTGAAGTCCAAGAACACCTGGAGTGCCAAGGTAGGCCATCACTGTGACTAGGGACTTAAATCCTTATTGTTTGATAATAATTTGTGTCAGAAATTATTCTGGGTTGAAAAGATTTTGCGGAAGAAACTCCTCTCAAGGAATGCCCAAATAAGGCTCCTTTCATGTTCCCAAGAGCTGGGACAGAAACAAACACTCAATCTGTCATGCAGTACCCAGGTCTCGAACAGCTGACTTGCCAGCCTTCCAGCTAACAAGGTGAGCTCCTTAACCACTGATCCAATGCAGCCCCTTACTTGTTTGATATTCTTATGTTTAGACAAAGCAATTAAAATTATTTTCTATGCTGGAAAGATGTTTCTTGGCTTTCTCAACAGAATTCCTGCAAGGACACATAGCATGTTTTACGCAAAACTCCTTATGTTTGTAGAGAAAGGTCAATTATTGTGGAAATTGCCCCCAATAGGATGGCTGCTGCTTTGCTTAAGAATTCGAAGCATGTGATGGGTTGTTTGCTTCTTTTTTAAACAACAAACCAGGTTTCCTTCTCAAGGGAAAAGGCTACTGGAGCTATTTTGTGCAAATTACAGAGATAATGGCTAACTGTCTTGCTCTTGTCTGGAGGCAAAGAACGTTCCCCAGGAGGCCTCATGCTAAGATAGGCTAAATCAGAGGAGAACAAAGAATTTACCAAGCATTCTTTCCATAGTTATAATTAAAGTTTCCTTCTTGCTGATCAGCTAAGAATTATTTTGTATTAAAAAAACATTCATCACATGATCCTCTGCCTGCATTCTGAAGTGATTTGTTCCAGGCAAAGATTTCCTAACCCTCCCATGAGAATTAAGGTAGTAATACATCATACCCTGGGACTGTGGTGACTTAGTGGTTAAGAAGCTGAACTTGATGACTGGAAGGTTGGCAGGGCAGCAGTTTGAGACTTGAGTGATGCACAATGGAGTAAACTCCCGTCTCTGTCCCATCTCCTGCCAACCTAGCAGTTCAAAAGCAAGAAATTGCAAGTAGATAAATTGCATGTCCTGTAATAATAATACCCCTGAAAGTAGAAACAGTGAATCAAATAACTAATACGGTAACTGCCTTTCCACATCACTCGTGCTCTTCTTGGCAGGTCTTGGCCCTAAGATGCCTTGGATCGAAACGAGTTTTCAGAATGTTACATCTTAAAAAGGAACTAGTTGCATTACTCATTACTTCTCTGTGGCTAGGTTGCCTTTATTATTGTTGATGACCTGATGATGTGAGCATTTCCTTGCACTGTGCCTATGATCAAAACATCACACAAGTCCTTTCTGACAGGACAGAATCCTGGAAATATTTATAGAACTACAAAAGGTAAATTGAAATAATATTTCCTTGGGATTAATAACAGAATGGCATAAAACTTGGAAGAAGATCCAGCTAAAGTAGGGATTCCCAACCTACAACCTGCAGGCCAGACCCGGCCCAGGGCACCACTCCATCTGGCCCACCACCACTGCCACCACACCCAGAAGTGGAAGCGGGCATGTTTATGTCAGTCATAAAACATGCCCATGAATGCATATACGTGACCACACATGCATAATTGCACCCACAGCTGGTGTAAATGCAGAAGTGGATGCATTTATGACAGGCGTAAATGTGCCTGTATCTACTTCTGGAGGTGACTAGACATTGGAGTGCACAGAACGCTGTTACCTTTCTTGCCAAAATGGTATCTATTTATCTACTTGCACATTCTTGCTTTCGAACTTAGCAGATGCTGGCATGACCCGATACCAGAGTGTACGGAACACTGTCACCTTTTCCACTGAAGCAGTACCTATTTATCTACTTGCAATATCTTGCTTTTGAACTGCTTGGTTGGAGAAAGTGGGACAGACAATGAGAGTTCACTCCATCCCACAGCACTCAGGTCTTGAACTGCTGACCTGCCGACCTTCCAGTTATCAAGTTTGGCATCTTAACCTCTATGCCACTGCAGTCCCTCAGGAGCAGTGTCTCTACAGATGCCTTAAAGTGCCCTCAGAAAGAAACTTTTGAAAGCAAATCAAAACATTGGCTGTTGCACCTAAGAACTATTATTGAAACAACTTTCCTGTGTTTTCCTTTTTACAGTAACTTTGTAAATAATAGCAAAATTATTCATGACTCCAAAGTGCCATTTAACCCTCTTACTAATTAACTCAATCACTTGTAACTACGACCAGCTACGACTAGTGAAAAACAGAACAGAATGAAGCCCCATAGGCTGAAATTAGTTCCAGAATAAATACACACTTGTGTTTAGCTCATAAGAGGAACTCCTTGATTGTGAAAGATGATCTTAATTTTGGGTGGGGCACTAAGAGCAAGGGACTTTCATGTTTCCCATGGAAAATGTTTCCCTGGAGCTTTGGGGCGTCCACGTAGCCCACCCAAACCTCACACATGTCCTCTGATGGCTCATTATTTACAGACAGCCGTGGCAAGACATGATCGCTCAAGAAATCAGATCTGCCTTGAAAGATTCCAAGAAAAAAGGCGTCAGCAAGCCGAAAAAGTAGGACTGAGCATATGGAAGACAGATGTGAAGGGGAACCACTGAAGGACAACCAGGTGGTAGATGTTTATTTGATTAAAAACAACATCAGATCATGGTGATGCAAATGTGTTTGGTTTGGCTTTGGGTTGAGATTTCGTTGTGCAACTAAGAGATGGCTTTTATGCTTGCTTCAGGATTGCCACAGTGAAAATTATTCTGTCAAACTTCTTTAGCTGGATTTAAATGCGGAGGAGTCTCCGGGCGACTTCGGAGTGAAAGCAGGCATTCATATGATCCACTGTCTCTCCCAGGGGTTCCCAACCTTTTCAAGCCGGGTGCCATTGGGTCATGCTCTTCCAGTCAGCTTTGAGGGCTGGACAGCCCTTTTGCCCTGCCTGCATGAGGGGTGGGTGGCCATTTTGTCCCAACAGCTTCAAAGAGGTGGCCATTTTGTTTCTTGAATGCCCTTGAAGGGGTGGGGGCCACATAAAATGGTACTGGGGCCGGATCCGACCCATGGGTCTTAGGTTGGGAACCCCTGGTCTCTCCTGTAAAATAGATTGAGAGTCCTTTGTGGGCATTGGCTTTACAGTTTGGTGCATTGCAGGGGTGAGTTGGTCTGCCCCCACAGTCCCAATATTCACACTTGCAAATCACCAGAAGGGGTCAATTTGCACCAACCTGCACCTTTCTGAGCCAATATCAGGGGATTCTACTATTAAAGTTGGTGGGTTCTAGTTTAGTCTGTTCCGGTACATGTAGTTACTTGGAACTGACTAAATTAACACTTTGTAGCTGTCTAAGGCTTTCCCCAATGTTAATTTTCAGTACAATATCTTCGAGTTACTTCAAGATATCGGCTAATTGAACATTTTCCCTGCTCATCTATGGAGGGGCAAGGAAAGTGGAATTATTTTTTCTTGTCATCTGCTAGAGCTACATCATTGCTAATGCACTGATTCAATTCAATTCAAACGTTCTTTGCTTTTCTCTGTATTGCTGATCAAGAAACTGCCCACAGCTGAGGTTTCAATCAAAAGACGAAAACATTCTCTTTACATTTAATCTATGTGAATAATCCCATAGATCAGTGATGGCAACCCTTTTAGAGACCGAGTGCCCAAACAAAGAGGTGGGGTGAACTATGTGCTATGGGGAGGGAGGAAGCACTCCCATTGGGCTACTAGGCAGAGGGGCGGAGTGAACTCTGTGCTGGGGGTTAGAAGAAGCACTCCCATTGGACTGCTGGGCAGAGGGGTAGGGCAAACTTTGCTGTGGTGATGGCACACGTGTCAACAGAAAGGGCTGGGAGTGCCACATCTGGCACGCATGCCATAGTTTCGCCACCACTGCCATAGATCATTGCTGCATTTCCCAATCTCAATCTTGTCTATTTATTTTTCTCCCTCTTTCTTATTTATTTATTTATCCATCCATCCATTCATTCACTTGTTCATTCATTTATTTAATTTCTGTACTGCCCATCTGTGATATTTTCCCACTCTGGTCAGAAATACAGTCAAACCTCGCATAAAGAGCACCTCACTTAGAGAGGAACTCGCTTTAAGAGCAGAATTTTCTCTGAATGTTCGCTTCGCTTAACAAATAAAACCAACCAAAAGCTCACTTAACAAATAAATCGAGGTTCACAATCCCCCCCATCACTAGAAGTCACAATTGGTCACTTACAATGGTGTTTCGCTTAAAGAGTAAACTCGCTTAAAGAGCAATCCTGTGGAACACATTACAGTGGTACCTCGCTTAAAGAGCATAATGTGTTCCACAGGATTGCTCTTTAAGCGAGTTTACTCTTTAAGCAAAACACCATTGTAAATGACCAATTGTGGGGGGTACTGCAAACCCCAATTTAATTGTTAAGTGAGTTTTTGGTTGGTTTTATTTGTTAAGCGAGGTTTGACTGTATGCTCTTTAAGCGAGGTATAACTTGTATACACACACACAATAACAATTGATGGTATCAAGGGTGGCATAGTCAGATTATATACTTATTCATTGACTGTAGGGAGAATTTTCTTAAAAGCTTTTTAAAAAGAGTACAATTTTAAGATGTTTCTTTAAAATAGCCAATGATGAAGCCTGGCATAACTTCACCAATAGAACATTCTATAGTGTGTGGAGAATCGACCTTCCTCTAATTTTTTTCCCTCTGCAGTTCCCAATTGGACTGATGATTAAATCAATGTCTGTATTTCAATTTCATTATTGTCAACATTAAAGTTGTGTGGTTCTTCTGTAGTGATAATTTTTGTCTTCTTAATGTTCAGCTGCAATCCTTGCTGTGTCTCTTTCTTCTTTCACTTTAATTGAAAGGCATTTCCCTGTGATATGTTCTGTGTACCTGGTACGTGTAGCATGCGGTGTATGTGCGTGCGTGCATGTACCAGGAACCATAAACTGTAAACACAATAAACTGTTGTGTGCTGGTAATAATGTTAATTCTTCCCAGAACTGCTGACCTGCCAACCTTCTGGTCATCAAGCCCAGCATCTTAACCACTATGCCTACATATAAACTAGTGTGTTTCTGTTTCATTCCAACCAACGCCCCTCTTGGTCCTCCTATTTGGGGATGAGAAAGTGACCACTCTAGACTGAAGGCAGGGTAAAGGTCACTCTTGGTTGAAAGCCAATCGTATCCAACTATAGGGTTCAGTGCTCATGTGTGTTTATAGCCAAAGAGCCAGCACTGTCTGCGTTTGCAGGCGTTTCCGTGGACGTGTGGCAGACATGCCTAGACAGTGACGTGCATGTAACACTGTTTACTTTCCCACCGAAGTAGTACCTATTTATCTACTTGCAATCTCTTGCTTTTGAACTGCTAGGTTGGCAAGAGCTGGGACAGAGACGGGAGCTCATTCTGTCTTGCAGTACTCTGGTAACATGCAGTGATGGTAAATGACATGCACCAATATGGCCAAGGCTGTTGCTTCTCTTGCCACTAGGAGGCAGGAGCGATGCATGTCATAAAACCCTGCATTTCTTCTCCTGAGTCGTGGGGAAACATCTGCCTTTTCCAAACTGGGGAAAGTTGCGCAGCGGCTGGATTCCCTCCCAATGGCTTTCACATCCTTGTCATGCAGACTTTCACTGACTCCGCATGCTGAGTAACACAGGCTGATCCCTTTTTTTTTAAAGAAAAAAAATCTTATTTAGGCATTCTTTACATTTCTTCCTGATGAGAAACCCTTCCCCAAGCTGTAAAACATCTGGTACTCATGGAAGAAAAACTGTGCATGAAGAAGTCTCAAGTCCTGAGATGTGTGGATATTCTGGCAAATCATATCCCACTGGGACAATACACTCACTGGCTGGATTCCAGGAGACAGATAAATATTTTGACTCACGTTGGGGGGAGAAAAGCCGAATCAGATTTCATCTACAACTGCCCAATTTCTATGTTTATCTAAGAGGCAGGATGGCACCTTAATAGACCTGGAAAAGTTACTTCAGAGGCTATAGTTCCTAAAAGTTCCTCTAGCCCAGGAGTTCTCAACCTTTTTAAGATGGGGGCCATTGGGTCACGCTCCCTCAGACAGCTTTGGGGGCCAGACAGCCATTTTGCCCTTCCTCCACTGAAATGGTGCCATGGGCCACATCCTGCCCACAGGCTGCAGCTTGAGAGACCCTGCTCTGGCCCAACCTTACCCTTCAAATTTCTCAAGTTACTCTGGGAAGAGAACCCTCCACATTGCTATTGCCTTTCCCATTAAATACATCCTTTTGCTTCCACTCTGTCTGATCTCTCACACACATATAAATGTCTTCCATTCTATCTGCAGGGCCTGTCTCTAAAGGCTAAGCTATATGTTCTAGGTGTCACATTGTTAGAAAAGAGGCTTCCTTAAGTGCTGAAGGTGTCTGGTTGTCACAGGGTGAACTTTGCAGGCTTTCTGTAGTTTGCATATTAGCTTTTCTTTTGTGGGGTGATTTGCCTTTGGGGCATAAACGGGGGCTTTTCCCCCAAGCATCTGTCCTACTCACAAAGTTCTGCTTGAATTACATTTTTGGAACATACCAAATCAATAGCTTTTAATGGTAAATTATCTGCAATGAACTGAGCTTAGAACATTTTATCATTGGTCTACAACATCCATGTTCCCCGGTTATTATGGATATTAATATTGTAATATAAAAGTATGCATTTTTGCAGTGAAAATGAAATGCTACTGACCTCTAGAAATTAACAATGGTGTGTTTCCAACTAGAAAAATATTAATGTGTTGAATTATAATTTATTACAATCCAACAAAAACAAGTGGGAAGAATGAAATGGGGAATTCTCACCTACCAAGTGTACAGAGAATCCACAGTGCCTCCTTGACAGGGGCTGGACTTAATGATCTATAGCAGATCCAGCCCTCAGCACCAAATAATCTGGCCTCCAACCTCAATCCAGCCACTGCTGCCGCCACCAGAATCAGCCATGAACTCATTTATGGGTGCATAAAAGTGTTTACACGGCCGTAAATGGGTCCGTGGCCATCATAAATGCCTTTACTACAGCCATAAAGAGTCCATGGCCACCGTAAACGCATTTATGACAGCCACAGATGAATTTTACAGCACCATTCCGGCCCACTCAGCTCTCTGAGGAGGCGTGGTCTGGCCCACGGCAGGAAACCTTTGAGAGCCCCTGATCTATAGGATCCCTCCCAGCGCTGCAGTAAGATTATGATTATGATTCAGTCTTACACTTGCAAATCTCTCTGTTCTGTTCCAACTCTTACCATCCATGGAACTCATTTGAGAAGCCGTGGTGGGTGTGGAAAGTCTACACACCAGAGCTTTGGGATTCATAACCCAGTGCAAGGTGCAAAGCCAAGACACTGATTATCTCACTGCATGGGGAAACATCTGGATTGCAATTGATTGTAGGGGGAAGAATTACTCATAGTATAATTTCCAAAGCATTGGAAGGAGTAACATTCTGAAGTCTGCGAGGAATGAATACGGGTTAGAGACAGGCCATTGCCAAGTTTAGTGAAGGGCTTAAGTGGAGAGTCAGACAAGGGATCAGTCAAAGATTCAAAGCTGGAGGATTGTTACCAGAATGTGGGAAGAATCAGCAGAAGGAAATTAGCATTTCCCCGCAAACAGTGCAAAAGTGTTCTGGTACACTAGATGCTGGAGTGCACAGAACATTGTTACCTTTCCTGCTGAAGTGGTAACTATTTACCTACTTGCAATTTCTTCCTTTCAAATGGCTAAGATGGCAGGAGCTGGGACAGATGACGGGAGCTCACTCTGTCATGGAGCACTCAGGTCTCGAACTGCTGATCTGCCAGCCTTCCAGTTATCAAGTGCAGCATTTTAACCACTAAACCACAACTGCCCTTTTTAATTATAGCGTTTGTCATATTGGATTTTTGGCACTGCTGAGAAAAGTTCCTTTTCTTTTTACTACAAGTCTCAAGATCAGCTAACTTAGCACACCATTATGGGAGTTGCAATTTCAAAAAGACGACACTTCCCAGCAGGAGCTCGTGTTGGCTGTACTGTAGTTTGAAGTTGAATCTCATCTGGAGAGCCACCATTAGTCTATCCCAATGTAAAAGCATACATTGCAAAAAAAAAAAAAAAGTTATGACACCAAGCATATGTTAATCTGACCAGTAAGGAGAAATTGGAAAGTTTTGAACTTCATTCATCTGTCTGTCTTTCACAAAGGCACCCTAGAGATCATTAACACATACACACCCCGAAACTCTGCCCCTTGTTTGACCAAACCCTTCCCATTCTCAGTTTCTTCACTTGGAGATAAGTTTTAAGACTGTTGCTCAACTCTTTTCTGTCTGTCTCCAAACCTAAAGTACTAAACTAGGACTCCGGACGGACATTGACTCACCGTAAGTTTGCAAACACTTAGAAGGGTCTAATCATGATAGAGCCCGTAGTAGAAAGCTTGCAAAACAAAGTCTGTAGCATCCCAGCAAGGATCTACGTTCTAGTGATCCTATTCCACTTTGGTTTCTGGAGTTTCTTTTAGTTTCTGGATTCTGTATAATTTCTTTCAGGGAATGCAGGTGTCTGGATGCTTCAGTTGCTCAGCCAGTGTAGAGTTATGGTTGAAAAAGACAAGAAGGAAAAGGACAACAGATAAAGGAAATTAAACATTTCAAGCTTTTTGAATGAAAATAGTACCTAGGATTATTCTGGAAACATTTGAACGTTTGCTGGTGGCAGACATTATTTTAAGGTGGAAAAAGTGAAATGCAGTGGGGAAAAAGGAAGACCAAATACAAGATGGATTAAATCATTAAAAGAAGCCATGGATCTCATGATTCCAGGGAGGAACAGGGCATGCAATCAAACTTCATTCCCATGGTGGGCTCTGGCACTTAGAACATAGCCAGGAAAAGTTCCTTTTTTTATTATGGCTACCAAAACATCCTGGCTTCCACTCAATCCCACTGGCCATACCCATCAGCTGATCACTGAAGCTCTGCTCCAGGGGTGCCCAAACTTTTCAGGCCATTGGCCGGTCATGTGGTTCAGCGGGCCAGTCATGTGGTTCCTCCCACCAGAAGCGGAAGTAAAATGCGCCTTGCAATCTTTTTTGCAACAGGATGAGATAGATTTTAAGCTGCCATTTTCTCTGCTTAAACCAGGAGTGCCCAAACTATGGCCTGCAGGCTGGATCTGGTCCCCAACACCAATTCATCCAGCCCACACCACCCTTGTACAGTGGTGGGTTGTCAATTTTTTTGCTACCACACCGTGACATCATAACAGTGTGGGCAGAGCCAATGTCATGATGTCATGATGTTGTGGGCGGGGCCAAAGAAAAAAATAATAATAACATAAAATAAAAATAAACACACACACACACACACACACACACACACACACACACACACCTCAACCCACCCACCAACAAACCCATCCACAATACAAACCCATAAATAAATAAATAAATAAATAAATAAATAAATAAATAAAATAAAAATTACATAAAAATACACCCACCCACCCCAAACACTCACCCACCCACCCACTCCAAACACAAACCAACCCACCCACCCACCCCAAACACAAACCCATCACTTACCCTGGGTCGACTCTTAGCAGAGGCGCCACCACAGAGGTGGTGCGGCGTGGTGGTCTGGCGGTGCGGTGCAGCACAGCGCAGGGCGGCAAGAAAAGGCTGCCACCACTGCTTCTTCAGTCGCTGCCTTCACCCTTCCTTTCCCGGCAGCCAAAATGGCTGCAGGGAACTGCGCATGCATCAAACCTCCATTTGACCCATGCGCATTAAAAAAATAAAAATGTGCATGCGTCAAATGGAGGTTTGACGCATGCGCAGTTCCCGGCAGCTATTTTGGCTCCAAATTTGAAAAAAAAATTATGCCGGTGAGGCGTCCGAACAGGATGCCTAAAAAACAACAACCCCAAAATACAATCCCGGGTGGTTACTACCCCCCTCCCTCCCAGAGAACCACCCAGGATTGTTGCTACCGGTTCAGGCGAACTGCTGCAAACCGGCAACAACCCACCACTGCCCTTGTAATTCCTAGAAGTGGAAGTAAAACGCACCCATACTTCCACTTCCAGGAGCGACAAGGGTGGTGTGAGCCAGATGAATTGGTGTTGGGGGCTGGCTCTGGCCTGTGGGCCATAGTTTGGGGACCCCTGCTCTACTCTAAAAGTGATTTTCTCAGCACAGTGTGCAAATAGGTGGAACTATAATTTATTTTTTATTTATTCCTTCCAACTTGCTATCCCGCCCCAATCGGGTAAAAACCCAACTCTGACACCAAGCATAAGCTACAAACACATTAAACATAATGCTAATTCTTCCCCGAGCAAAAAAATGCCCTTGACAGAAACATGCCTTTGATTTTCCACCACTCTTTTTAAACATACCACTGGTGCTATTTTCTCAGACCATGAACTGTGAGAAATACTTGCGATCTCAAAGGAGAGCTTGGGAGATATTGTGAACATCCAAATTGTATGGATTTTTTTGTTTCCAGCCTATTCTCTCTTGCCAAAAACAGTGTGCCAAAACTTCACTTCCCCCTCATCTTGCAACATGTTTTAGGTTTTGTTAAACTGCATATTTTGGCCCTTTGACATGCTATTTCGGGGTGGGTGGGGGCTTTGCAGGGAAGGGTTGAGATCCATTCAGACCTCACAGGTTGTTTACAAAACTAGATGGCAAACCCAATTTCTACGCTGAATCTCTTTCAGTTCAGGAAAAATGTCAAAGTTCAATGCATGTGAAGTAGAGTTCAGTGCTCACATTAGTAGTAAAGGTAAAGGTCGCCCTTACTCAAAAAACCAGTCATATCTGACTCTACGGTTCGGTGCTCATCTCCATTTATAGCCAGAGAGCCAGCACTGTCTGTGTCTCCAAACATTTCTGTGGACATGTGGCAGGCACAACTAGACACCGGAGTGCACAGAACGCTGTTTACCTTCCCACTGAAGTGGTAACTTTTTATCTACTAGTGGCGAGGGCATGAAATGGTGCTGTGAGCTGGGTCTGGCCTGGCCTGGCCCATAGGCCATAGGTTGGCCACCCCAGTGCTAGACTTAGACACTATTGACTTAGACTATTCGGAGGCTGCAACTGGTCCAGAATGTGGCTGCCCTGGTCATGATGGGATGTGGGCGTTATGCGCACGCCTCACCATTGCTGCGGGAGCTGCACTGGTTGCCAGTTTGCCTCCGGGTGCAATTCAAGGTGCTGGTTACTAGCTTTAAAGCCCTATATAGTAGTGGGCCAGGATACCTAAGAGACCACATCGCCCTAAGGACATCTGTGCGTCCCACCAGAGCGGATTGTAGAGACTCTCTGGTTGTACCATCGGCTAGAGAGGTGCTGCCCTTTAGGAAGGGGATCAAGACCAGGCTGGCAGAGCATGTGTGAGCCAGACAGTTGCCCCAGTCTGTTGGCTCATTTGATCCCTCTCTCTCTGTGTGTCTTGCTTTAGCTTTTTAATCTTTTAATCTTGATTTTATATTATGTTTTTATTTTGTTTTTAGGTGTTGAGAGTTGTGTTAGCCACCCTGGGTCTTTTTGAGGAGGGCGGCATAAAAGGTTGTTTAAACAAACAAACAAACAAACAAACAAACAAACAAACAAACAAACAAACAAACAAACAAACAAACAAACAAATTGTAACCACTAAACTACTTGACGTAACCTTCCTAACCAAGATTCCTGTGGCACTCTGACATCTTTCCAGTTTACCATGCCACATGCTTCCATGGACCACAATCTTCTTTATCCGATAACATGAAGCATTATCCAGAATGTCAGGCATGCAGTACTCACGGTTGGGATTGTATGTGGCGACATCAGTAGGAAATTAAATGCAAATATACTTACGGCGGCAGGGGTGCTGTCCTTTCCGGTGAGTCACAGAACCCTTCTGACAATTTACCTTTCTGTAAGAAGGTCAGTGGTTCAAAACCTGGGTGCTGCATGACGAAGTGAGTGCCTGTCATTTGTCCCAGTTCCTGCCAACCTATCCGTTTGAAAGCAAGACA
Source organism: Furcifer pardalis (assembly GCA_030440675.1). Lineage (NCBI taxonomy): Eukaryota > Metazoa > Chordata > Lepidosauria > Squamata > Chamaeleonidae > Furcifer > Furcifer pardalis. Next base: position 114,244,999 of record CP126895.1, read on the forward strand.
TTGTAAGTAGATAAATAGGTACTGCTTCAGCAGGAAAGGTAACATAATCCTGTGCACTCAGGCATCTAGTCATGCCTGCCACATGACCATGAAAATGTCTTCAGTTGCAGATAGTGCTGGCTCTTTGGCTGTAAACAGCTCACTCTGTTGTACAGCACTCGGGTCTCGAACTGCTGACCTTCCAGTCATCAAGTTCAGCATCTTAACCACAGAGTCACTTTTGTTGTTCAGTCGCACAGTCGATTCTGACCCGTTGTGACCCCATGGACCACTGTCCGCCAGTCCCACAATTTAACAAGAATCCTTTTACACAAATATATTAATAATAATATCCTCAGAACTGCAGAACTGGAAAGGACCCTGGGGATAATTGAGTTCAGCCTCTATAATAATAACAACAATTTTGTGTCAGAAATTATTTTGGGTTGAGAGGATTTTTGCTCGAGAAACTCCCCTCAGGGGATGCCCGAATGAGGGTCCCGGGTCTCAAACTGCCGACTTGCCAGCCTTCCAGCTAACAAGGTGAGTTTCTTAACCACTGAGCCACTGCAGTATTGGAGGAATCGAACTCCCAACTTCTGGCTCTGAAGCCAGAGACCTAAACCACTCAGCTGTCAAGTGCAGCCTGCCAAGGGGATTTGGCCACTGTCCATGCTGTCACTCCAGCATGGTCATGTTTTTGTGGCGATTCTGGAAGTTCTAGTCCCAAAAGGTAACCTTTTCCCAAGTTGTGGGTCAAACTGATTGTGTCATGTGCTAAGAAACCTTCATCCAGTTTCAAGCCTTTGGTTATAAGCTTTGAACACAAGCAACCTTTTGTTATCTACCATCTCACAGACTAAACTGTTAGTCTTTGTGGGATTTATTGGTTTTAAAAAAAACCTAACCAAACCCCACACAAGAAATCGCCCACATCTGGAGGATGTTAGATTCCCTTTCTTTCCACGATGCTTTGGCAAATACACAAAATTGCACTGTTCCCCATTCTGTTTTTCAACACTTTTTGCTGTCTCTTATGCACAGCAGGCTGTTGCATGCTTTAAACAATCACAACCCTCAAACCCCCACAAGACTTGACAAGAGAAGCATTTTGACCCAGACGGGCACATCTGTAACATGATGTGCTTTGTGCCAGGAATGTTTGGCTGGTTTTTCCCCGGTATAAGGAAATTTGGGGGGCTGACATTCTTAGGATGTTCACATGTGTCAATGTGAGAGGAGAAGTCACAAACCCCCGCAAGCTGAAAGTTTATGCATGGGATATCGGGCGAGCACACCATGTCTCATTCGACAACTGGCTGTTTTTGGAGAAGCTGGGAGGCAGGATGAGCGCGGAGAGTAATTCAGTCCAGAGCTAATCTTGGATGAATCTCTCTTGCTTCCTCACCCACTCTCCCCTCCTCTGGTGACTTAGCTTTTTCTCTTGGCGTCTTCTCTTTCAGTCGGCTTGGATGCTGCCACACGGAGCACATGTGTGCGGGCTCTTCCTGTGGGAAATCCTATCGCAGTTACCACTGGCCAGGAGCATCCTTGGAAAAGAAAACTTGGGGGTTGACGTGAAGCCACCAGCCACCCTTCAGACCGCAGCCCCAGGTGGGTACAGCCGGGAATTCAGTCTGCGAAGGCATTGTGGCCGGGTGGGAGAGGAAACCTAAACAGATGTTTCCTTGGTATGTTCTTTTTTTTAAAAAAAGGAATCCATCAGAATTCTTTGACTAGTTCTGGGTACTTCTTACCAGATGGAGTAAAAGGAACAACTGTTGCCAGCTTAATTCTCCTCCTCCTCCTTATTCTTCTCCTCCTCCTCTTCCTTCTCCTCCTTCTCCTCCTTCTTCTTGCATGGATGGAAAATTAAGCCTTTGGGCACCCTTAAAGTGGAAGGGTACAATCTGGAAAGATATTTCTCTCCTCTTCTAGAGGATGCTGACCCCAAAAGGGTAGGTAAATGTCGCCCTTGTTTGAAAGCCAGTTGAGTCTGATTCTAGGGTTCAGTGCTCATTTTCATTTATGGCCAAAGAGCCAGTGCTGTCTGCATGACTAGACACCAAAGTGCACAGAACGCTGTTTACCTTCCCACCCAAGCGGTACCTGTTTATCTACTTGCGATTTCTTGCTTTCAAACTGCTAGGTTGGTAGGAACTGGGACTGAGGCAGGAGTTCCCTCCGTTGTGCAGCACTCGGGTCTTGAACTTCTGACCTGATGACCTTCCAATCATCAAGTTCAGCATCTTAATCACTAAGACACTGTATTCCCAAAAGGGTAAGCTCAATTTAATTCAGATGGGCTTACTTTGGAGGAAGCATGCTTAGGCGTCACTGCATGTCTCTTCCTTAGAAACTGACAGGACAATGTTTTGGTCCAATGCATGCTCTTCCCAAACATCTACTTAGAGTAGGATGATGCCACAGGTAAAAGGCTGAACAGGATTTTGAGAGACACAGGTTCTAATCCTACCAAAATCAAGTAGATTGTGATTTTTGGACATTCACATTGACATAGTCTGCTAGTCTTTAAAATGACACAAGGCCTTTTCGCATACCTCTTTGAAAACATGAAATGCACCAGGCAATGTGAGGCCAGTCACTGTCTCTCAGCCCGATCCACCTCATAGGGCTGTTGTAAATTAGGTTGCTAAAGTAGGGAGGAAAAGAGAGGAACAGCCTTAATGCACATGGGAGAGAAGGCAGGATGAAAATGGAGACAATAAGCAATTAGGAAATGGGATTTGATTGTCGTGGGGTGGGGTTCTGAGTAAATCATTATCAGACGTCTTGGCTGGGATTGCAGTATTTGGCTAGATTTCATACTGTGCTTTTTAAATAATCAACTTGATTGGGAAAAGAGCTTCCATCTTCAGTCTGATTCTAAATAAAATTGGGAGAGACGCCTTAGGAAAATCAGCTTGATTGTTTAAGGCTTCACAACCTACAGCCCATGGGCAAGATCTGCGCCATTTCATCTGGAGCGCTGCCCTCAGCCCCGCCACCGCCTCAGCCATCAGAAGCAGCAGAAGCAGCGAAAAGAGCCCAAAACGCACTGTAAATGCACCAGTGGTTGTTGTAAACATGTTTATGACAGCCGTGGTTGCATTTTACGTGGGAGGGGAACCACATGTCCGGCCCGCTAAGCTGTCTGAGGGGGTGTGGTCCAGCCTGTGGTGTGAAAGTGTTGAGAACCCCTGGTTCAATTCGGATAAAAACAGTTAAAAGTTGTGGACAAAATGACAGGTTAAGACTCAGAGTCCTGGGTTCAAATCCCTGCTCATCCATAGAAGCTCACTGGAGGTTTGGATGGAACTGGTAAAACCCACTTCTTGAACATCCTTATATGTAAATAAAAGGCAATAGAAGCAGCATGAACAGGGAGACTGTCATATCATGACAGTTAAACTTGGGCTTAACTTGGGTATATCTTCAGCAAGTACTGCCAATGATTTCTTTATGAATGAACCCTGCACACAGCATGTGTATTTGAAACAGGATTAGGGAGTGGTTAGTTATATTAAAATAGTTGCCTGTAAGTAGTTACTTTTGGTTAACAAGTAACATAACTAGTTATGCTTGGTGTAATGGGTTCTACCAAAATTATTTTTCAAAGGTTATCTTTAAAGATCACTTTTAAGAAGCATCTCAACAGAAATTCAGCAAGGCTTTATGTCGTTCTTATCACCCTATGTCAAGGTTTTCCAACCTTGGCACTCCAGGTGTTCTTGGACTTCAATTCCCAGAAGCCCAAGTCAACACACCTGTTGATCTACATGGCATTATTGGAATTATTCTGATGTGAAGTGCAATATCAGAGGGAACCTAAGAAGATTTCAGGGCATTTCCCAAGCCTGTTAAGAAAATGTACAATGGCAAGGATCTTAGTGGCTAATGAAATTCCAAATGTTGCAATGGTGAATTGTGGCCAATTAATGAAAGGCGAGACATTTTCTTCACTGTCTGTGGCTTGTATGATCAGGCATCTTACTAGGACTACAACTCAACAGCTTGTTAATTAGCAACAACCTCCCCGCTGTTACTGGGCTCTTCCAGATGTGATTGGATTCCTACTCCCATTACTAGCCCACCCCAATGGTTAAGCAATTAGCAGTTAGAATAATAAGGTTTGGTGGGCCATGATCTCTCCACCCTGGTCTGAACCAGTAGAGGAGTAAAAAAAGATGATGCATTTGTGAAATTCAGTGGGGTGAGGGTGGGACCTCCTGATGTCTGACTCTATACCCCGCCATCCCAAAGCTCTGAGACACTTCCTACAAGAGGAATCCCCTCTCCCTTTCCAGGGCTTTTCAACTCAAAAGTGTTATTGTTTAGAAGCATTATACGGCTCACTCATCATTTTTTTTTTGCACAAGGAAAAATTCTGCATCTGATGCATAAAATTGAACGTGTTCTTTCAAAGCTCTGTTTATGCGTCTCTGAACTATGGCTATTAACGCCCGCAGGGCCACGTCCTTCTCTCACAATCAGACACTTGGCCCCCTAAATTCTGTTGTAGAACTTTTCCAATAAGAAAGACAACTCAGAAATGTTTTGGCTGCTTAACCATCCAATTTCAAATTAATAAATGAATGGATGGCATTTAAACATAGATGCTTATGATTTGGGCTTCAGTCTTCAGTTATTAATCAACAAAACGTGATGGCATAATGAGGAAGGAAGAGGTTGTTACAGCTGATCATTCGAGCTAAACAAAGGAGAAAATATGTACAGGAAGGAACTGATTGGCTAAACAAACTGGTTGGCTGAAGCAAAGTGTAATTGTTTAGAGCTGATGTCTTTAACGTCAAAATAGCTGTAATGAAGTCTGAAGGTTGGTTGGAGAAGGATAACAAAAATAATTAGTTAATGCTCATAGTCTGAGCTTGATTCTGATAGACCCAAGGTTGACTCAGCCCCCACACTGGGAAAAGCTACTGCCGGTTCTGGTGAGCTGGTGTGAACTGGCTGCTGCCCATCACTGCCCCTTACCCTTCTGAGTGGTAAAATGAATGAGTACCCAGCATGATGGGGATAAAATGCTAATTATCTTATGATCTGCTCAGAGAGAGATTTAAGCGCTATGGGGTGGTCTTCTTCGTCTTGTGCTGAAACCGATTCCAAATACTGTATTGGTAATCATTATGACGATCATCCATGAAGACTGTCCTGGGAATATAAAGCAGTGGCCTTAAATCTGCCTTATGCATCACAGCATGACCCCCTCATATCACTGATCCAGTTCCATACGTCAATTTCGGGTCCTGAGCTCTTTTGGCATGCAAAGTCCTCCTCAGCCTCAGGCCAGATTTGATGAAGCTGCTGCCCTCCATCATGATGGATTCAAGTGGGATCTAATCCACTTGGGGACCATAACCCTTTCCTGTGGACTTTGCCAAGCCTGCTAGTCCTCAGGTTAATTAACCACCACCTGATTCTCCATGTTGAGTCACTGGCAGTAGGGTCTACTCTATTACCATAACAGGATAACCTGGCCAGACTACATATGGGGCAGTCTATTTGTGTAATTGCTATTATTATTGCTAAGTCTACTTTAGTTGATATAAACTGAAAGTTAAAGCCACACTTTCTAATCCTTTGAGATTGTTTTGGTCCCCAAGGACAAAGCAAAAATTTAAGCCAGATTTTCTCTTTTACAGAAAGTAGACAATTTTGACTGTTAAACATTTATCATCAAAAAAGTTTGACACTTATTCCACTCCACTCCCCATCCAACCAAAACAGCTGCCTAATTGCTGACACCATAAAGCGGATGACGAGCTGGTTCAAAATTCCAGCCAATTAAACACTTTCCCTGTTCCTCTGTGAAAGTGCAATTATTATTTTTGGTGCCATTATTTGATCATTCTTCTGCAGTGTCACTTAGGCAAAAAGGTTTTTAAAAAAACTTTTCCTGCATAGTGCAATCTATGTGGCTGCAAGCAATTTCTTGATCAGCACTATGGAGAAAAGGGAAGAAAACATATTGTTAAATGGTCATGTAACCAAGGCAGTGCAACAGTGATTAAATAAGGGAGGAGGAAATAAATTCACTTTCTTTGCCCCTCCAAGAAGAACAGGGAATAGATTTAATTTCGGTTTCTGATATAGACACGAATACACTCATGCATTTAGATGTGATTAGTTCATTCATTCTTTGTAAAATCTTAGAGGTGAAAGACAAATAATTTGCAAAGCCCTAAAAATTAAAAAGAGACTGTGGTGGCTTAGTGGTTAAGATGCTGAACTCAATGACTGGAAGGTTGGCAGGTCAGCAGTTTGAGACCCAAGTGCTGCATGATAGAATGAGCTCCCGTCTTTGTCCTAGCTCCTGCCAACCTAGCAGTTCAAAAGCAAGAAATTGCAAGTAGATAAATAGGTATCACTTCGGCAGGAAAGGTAGCAGCATTTTAGTCATGCCTGCTACATGACCCTAAGATCCCAAAGTTTAGCAAAGAAGTCAGACTAAAAAGACCCTAAAATCCTCAAGACTGCTTTCCTTTTGGGGCAAAATAAGGGAACAAACTGACCCATACGATGAGTAGTATCTTCATGTCTGTGTCTGTGATTTGTTCAGTGGATCACTGATCCAAAGCTAACAGAATCACCACCTTTCACCACTAATTGACTGACTCACCCCATGCATGGTTGTTCTGTGGGCTACCACAACTATTTCTTGTTTAGAGTATGGAACTGTGGGCTTTGCTAAAATTTTGGCAGTGCTCACAACAACATTATTCCTTTGACACATTTTTGCGCTGAAGCAGTTAAGCTGGTGCATTAGCTCTGTGTTTATTTATTGTTTGTTTTGTTAAGGACTTGGCCTTTCTGCAGAGGCTGTCTTGTTCCTCAGGAAAGACCAACAGCAGACCCAGTCAGCCGCAGTGCTGCCATGTTCTTGCTGTTATTTTTTCCTGTTGAGTTTCTTCTGACTTGTGACAACCCTACAAATTAGTGGTTTCCAAATGACTCTGTCATTAACAGCTCCGCTCAGGTCTTAAATTCAAAGTTGAGGTTTCTTTGATTGAGTCAGTCCATCTCACATTCGGCCTTCCTCTTTTCCTGCTTGCCTTTCCCAATTGTTTCTTTCTGTGTGTCATACATTCTACTGCTTTTGTTCAAACAACAGCTTTAGGGTAATTGAGCATAAGATCCAGCATGGGCTTGTAGTCAGACTGTGGCTTAATGGATCTTGGTTTTTGCCTCCACTGAGCCATGAAAAACAGGCAGTGTACCTTTTGGATTGCCAATTTTCTTGGCTTGATCTGCCTTACAGGGTTGTTGTGAAGTTGAAGTGAGCCACATACTCTCCCCCGAGTTCAGTAGCAGAGAGGTAGGATATATCTACAGTAAAACCTTGAATAAAAAGCGCCTCGCTTAGAGAGTAACTCACTTAAAGAGCAGAATTTTCTCTAAATGTTCACTTTGCTTAACAAATAAAACCAACGAAAAACTCACTTAACAAATAAATTGGGGTTCACATTCCCCCCACCACCACCACCAGAAGCCACAATTGGTCACTTACAATGGTGTTTCGCTTAAAGAGCAAACTCGATTAAAGAGCAATCCTGTGGAATACATTATGCTCTTTAAGGGAGGAACAACTGTATAGCACATAAAGAGACACATATAGGAGAAGAGCGAAAAGTTGAAAACAGGTTTTGAATTTTGCACATTCAGGTGCCTTCATTTTGGCACTTTCACACCTGGCCAAGACATGGAAGAAGAAGAAGTGACACATATGAATATGCCTTCTTTGTTTAAAAACTGGGCAAGAAGAGCTGCAAAAAATCCAGTACACTAAAGTCTAAACAGACTATGACAGCGATGGCCAACCTTGGCACTCCAGGTGTTCATGGACTTCAATTACCAGAAGCCCAAGTCAGCAGTTCTGCTGATCAGGGCTTCTTAGAATTGAAGTTCAAGAATACCTGGAGGGCCAAGGCTACCCATCATTACACAACAGTTTTGGAAACCTGTAATTTTATCAGGTTTCCCTACTGGAGAAATCAGGTTTCAAAAGAAATCTGTGTTTTCAACTCCTAAAGATCGGTCACCAAATAAAACAAGGTAAATCACCTTGTTTGAGGAAATCTTCTACTCTGCACTCAGATGCTTTTAGCAGTTAAGGCATTCTAATGACTGGTTGTGTGTAATGTCTGTTTTCGCCCAATGGAAAGCAGGAAATGTAAAATGAATCCTACTGGATAAGATCAAGTGACCATCTATTCCAGTATAAATGCTTAAATCATCCATGGTTTATGCAGAAAACGGGTGCCGGGGGGGGGGGGAAATAAACCTTAGAGAACCAAAGTAGATGCATTTTTTTTTTCATTTAGCCAATGGTCCTCCAAGCTCTCTATAATCTCTGGTGCTTTTATCTCTAGGGGGTGGGAATGTATTTGAATATGTTCTCTCTTTGAAGGCTGGCCAGATTAAAGATAAAGCCCTTTGAAAAGCAAGCCACAGGATTTAATACTCCACAGACACATCAGTCCCATTCCTGCAAAATAGCTTTCCTTATTACGGTGAGATACAGCACAGGTCTATTCTAAACGAATAAAAATCTGTACAGAATTTACATTTCTACAAGAATACAAATCAGCAAGCTATTTGCCTTTTTTAAACCCTGTTTTCCAGAGGAATGTGCTTCCTCTTTTGGGGATGGTGTGTCCAGTGGCTACTAAAATAAAGGTAAAGGTTTCCCTTGCTTGAAAGCCAGTCGTATCCGACTCTAGGGGTCAGTGCTCATCTCTGTTTCTAAGCCGAAGAGCCAGCGCTGTCTGCTTCTGCAGACATTTCCATGGTCATGTGGCAGGCATGACTAGACACCGGAGCGCATGGAATGCTGTTACCTTCCCACCGAAGTGGTCCCTATTTATCTACTTGCAATTTCTTGCTTTTGAACTGCCAGGTTGGCAGGAGTTGGGGCAGAGACAGGTGCTCATTCCATCATGCAGTACTGTACTTGGGTTTTGAACTGCTCACCTTCTGCCTCCCAGTCTGCGTCTTAACCACTTGAGCCACTTACAGCCCTACCATTCTACCAAAAAGTCCCAAACTGAAAAAAATAAAAATAACCCTTGGCATCCAAGGAGGCTAATAAAAAAAACCTGCAGGTAGAATAAAACATAAGAGTAGATTTGAAACACACTTAAACATCTTTTAAAAACAAAGAAATGGAAGACAGAAGAGCACCAAACTTAATTCCATGTAGATACCAAAGACTATTATACATTTTTGTTGATTTTGGATTCTTAAGATTGGATTCAAATTTTTGACATGAATTCTATGAACGTCTTACGTTTCAGGTGGGTGGTCTGGCAGCATTTGCAATGTAACAAAAATCAAGTACTGTACTTTTGAAAAGCTGCAGCACCAAAACTAAGGCACCCACGAAAATACGGGTTATGTCATTTGAAAGATTGTCTCGGCTGACTTTAAGAATTGATAGAACCCAAAAGCCAAAAATGCAAAACGATGATGTCATTGGTTTCGGAAGTAGCATCAGAAAAGTGACAGGTTTGCTGGGGGGGGGGGACAGTTGTCAGGGGGCAGCGAAACCCCCCCCCCCAACAATTCAGATGATCCAAAGTGCGTTTGAAAGAGGAAAGATTAACCTTTGTGGGGACAATTTAAGATTTGAAATTGGACTTCAGAAAAAAAATGAAGTGTTTTACAAAATACCACTCAAATGAGGTCACAAAAATGCAAAAAAAGGAGGGAAAACCAATTTAGAAAGTGAATATGACAACTTCCCGAGGTGGATACAGTTCACATACAACATGTGGAGAAAAATGACACCAAAGCAGGAATCCACAAAAAAGATATTGAGGAAAAACGTGACTCGTTAAAATGACATTTCTGTGGGGGTGGGGTTTGGTTGGTGGTGATCCAACAAAATAACCGATTGACCGATCAAAGTGATCCAAACTGGGGCTAGAAAGAGGACAGAATAACCTTTCATTTGACACTTATACAATTTGGATCGGACATCATGTAGGTTTAAAAACAAAAAACGGCAAGTGCTTGTGACTTTAAATCCTCTTCCTCTCTCTCTTTCCCCTTCTTTTCTTTTCTGATCGCCCTGTGCGGGCTGTCCCCACCTCCTTCCATTATCCCCAGTCACCAAGTTTGTAAGGTATGTTCCAAGTACTGGTCTGATGGGTGAAGAGTGCCCGAGTGTGTGTGTGTGCGTGCAAATAAGTGGAGTGAGTCAGATGGGGGGGAGAAAGAGAAGCAGCTGCTGGAAGGGAGAGAAGAGAGGCAAGGCTGGCATGGTGGGGGTCTCAAAAGCAGGCCAATGCATTTAAAAGGGGGAAACCCACCCATTTCCACCTCTGATCTTCTCTTCCTTCCTCCACTTCCTCCCTCGCAGAACCACTTCAGTGGGAAGGTAAACAGCATTCGGTGTCTAGTCATGCCTGCCACATGTCCACCTTAACATCTGCAGACGCAGACAGCGCTGGATCTTTGGCTAATAAGCATAGATGAGCACTCAACCATAGAGTTGGATACTACTGGCTTTTAAGCAGCGTCGACCTTTAACCTTTATTTCAATGTTAGTTGCCTCACTTCCCCCCCCCCCCAAAAAAAAAAAATTGTTGCAGGTAGAGTCTAAGGACGCTACAGTCAGGGATTTATTTCGTGAATTCGATTTGCTACATGGGCGAAAGGAACATGATTGTTGGCCTTCGTTTGCAAAACTGACTCGTTTCGACAATTTCAATGTCCTTCGCCCGCTAACCACATCGAATTCACGAACTAAATCCCTGATGGTCGGTCCTGTCCTTAGATTCTGCCTGCTAGACTTTTTTGTCTTTTAGATCACTTCCTCATTTTTATTTCTCCCCCTATTTAATTAGTGAGGCAGACAGCCAGGCAGGCATAGAAACCAGCTCTCAGGAGTTGTGTAATATATTGTAGAAGCCTTTCATCCTACCCTATCTGAAATCAATTACTACAGTAACTTTCTCTTTTTTCATCCCTTCCCCCCCCCCAAAAAAAAAATATTGACAGAACAAAAAAACATAAAAAGGGGAAAAGAGATAACAATAATACAATAACGATTTAACCATACAGGCTATAAGTTAAACTGAATATCACAAATAATACATAAGTAAAGGTAAAGGTCATTCTTGCTCAGAAGCCAGTTGTATCTGACTCTAGGGTCTGTTGCTCATCTCCATTAATAGTCAAAGTTGTACAGAACACTGTTTACCTTCCCACCAAAGTGGTACCTATTTATCTACTTGCAATTTCTTGCTTCTGAACTGCTAGGTTAGCAGCAGCTGGGATCTCAAACTGTTGACCTGCCAACCTTCCAGTCATCAAGTTCAGTATCAACCACTGAGCCACCACAGTCCCACAACACAAATAATGCATACTCTGAAAAAAAGGAAGACAAGATCAAGAAAAGAAAGAAGGAAAAACTATTTATACTAGGAAAAATCCTAGGCTAAGTGGTCTGATGTTGATGAAACATAGGGACCAGGGTGATGATGGAACAAGGTGTCAGAACTTGGAAAGAAAGAAAGAAACCAGAGCTCAAAAAAGCTCAATTTTTTAGACTGATTTTCCTAGAAATCTGCAAAAGTATAGCTGGTTTCTAGGAGGTAAAATGAAGGACCCAACATTCTCAAAGATTCCCTTCTGATGAGCTAGTTATGTTACTGGGGAATAGTTATCTTCCCATGGTGGGATTTATGACCTGACTCAACAGAGATCATTTTGTGTAAGTCTTTACTTCAGAGTTTCGTACATTTCCAAAGATCAAAAGAGCCGACACAGATACCAAGAAGCCATAAAGGGCGGGAGGTGGATGTTCTGCTTAGTGACTGGGGACAGAAGATAAAGCCAACAGAATGATGCTACAGTTCAATGGTATGTCAGAGCTAAATCCTGCATTCATTCCAACATGCCCATCTTACTATTTTATCTGATCAAACAGGTAATGTAGGTTTTTTTGAGACTCAAAATCCTGCAGAACTTCATTATGGAGCAAAAAAAAAAAGTGTAGCAGGCAGAGTCTAAGGACACGACCGTCAGGGATTTAGTTTGTGAATTCGATGTGGTAAACAGGCGAAGGACATTGAAATTGACGAAACGAGTCAATTTCGCAAACGAAGGCCAACAATCATGTTCTTTTCACCCATGTAGCAAATCAAATTCACGAAATAAATCCCTGACTGTAGTATCCAACTCTATGGTTCAGTGCTCATCTATGTTTATTAGCCAAAGAGCCAGCGATGTCTGCATCTGCAGACATTAAGGTATACATGTGGAAGGCATGCCTCAACACCGAATGCTGTTTACCTTCCCACTGAAGTGGTTCTGGGAGAGCAGAAGTGGAGGAAGGATGAGAAGATCAGAAGTGGAAATGGGTGGGTTTCCCCCTTTAAATGCAATTGGCCCACTTTTCAGCCGCCCACCCTCACGCCAGCCTTGCCTCTCTTCTCTCCCTTCCATAGGTTGCTTCTCTTTCTCCCCACCCCCCGCCCCCATTTTTGGCTTTTGGGTTCTACCAATTCAAAATCTCAAAAGCTGCCAGACCACCCAAATGAAATGTAAGACATTCGTAGAAATCATGTCAAAAAGTTGGAAGACGCCTAACAATATCAAACTACACGTAGATTTAGAAAAGACAAGAGAAGAAAACACACAGGATATCTATTTCTCTATTGCCCACTCAGCAATGATTTAGATCAATTGCTGCATTTGATCCATTGTTTGAATCTCAAGTAGACATTTATTGGTGTGATAACAGATCCTGAGTCATTTAAGTCATCTCTCTCTCTTACACTGATTATTATTGTCTTGAATCCTACTAGTGTTAACACTGGCTTTGCATAACCTGCAAGGTTTAATTGTGGCTAATTAATGATGCACTGGGGTCTTTTCCGCCAGTCTGGCCAGGTTACCCTGCTTTAGTAATAGAGTAGACCCTACCGCCAGTTGATTCAATGCCAATCATCAGGCTGTGGTTAACTAACCTGACAACCCTGAGGGCTAAGGGGCTCAGGTGCCGAAGTCCACAGGGAAGGGTGATGGCCCCCAAGTGGATTAAATCCCATGTGAATCCATCTTGATGGAGAGAAGCAGCTTCATCAATATTGGCCTGGGGCTGAGGAGGACTTTGCATGCCAAAAGGGCTCATGACCAGAAAGTAACTTGTGGAACTGGATCAGTGGTGCAGGTGTCATGCTGCAATGCAGAAGGCAAATGGAAGGCCACTGCATTATATTCTCAGGACAGTCTTCATGGCTGATCACCATGAGGATCACCAATATTCAGAATTGGACATGGCACAAGAAGAAGAAGGGGTCTTTCTCACTGAGGACTTTGGTGCATGACCAGGTGTATGACCACCACCCCGTGTCAATTAGTTGCCATCCGTAAATTACATAAACCTTTGCAAACCCCAGCAAAATCCCAACTGGTGCTTCTTTTTTTATTATTTTAATTTTTAAAATACATTTTTAGTATAAAGATAAATGGACATTACAGGGGGAAAAGAACAATAAGACAATAAGCAACCAAATAAACAACAAAAACACTATACAATACTGTATAGAGAAAACAAAGGAATCTCAGAAACAAGTCTACTTCTGTTTCATTGACTACACCAAGGCCTTTGACTGTGTGGACCACGACAAAATGTGGCAAGTAATTAAAGAGATGGGAATACCTGAACATCTTATCTGCCTCATGAGAATTATGTACATGAGTCAAGAAGCAACAGTTAGGACAGAATATGGACGGACGGAGTGGTTTGGAATAAGAAAAGGAGTAAGACAAGGCTGCATTTTGCCACCCTGCTTATTTGACTTAATGTGCAATGCAGGGTTGGATGAATCACAACTTGGGATCAGAATTGCTGGGAGAAACATCAATAATTTGAGATACGCAGAGGGTACCACCCTAATGGCAGAAAGTGAGGAAGACCTAAAGAAGCTCCTGCTTAGGTTGAAAGAAGAGAGTGCAAAAGCTGGCTTGAGACTCAACATCAAGAAAACCAAAATAATGGCAATTTTTTGGAATAGTAACTGTGTTAGTCTGTGGTTCAGGCATATCAGAAAACAAAACAAAATAAACAAAACAAAATAAAAAACACTGTAGCACTTCAAAGACTAACTGCTAGATGTTTATTGTTCGCTTTTGTGGATCAAATCCACTTCATCAGACAAAGAGTGAAACTTACAGGCATGTTCTTTATATACCAAATCCAGGGGCTCAAAGGGAGAAGGGGTCTTTAAAGTGCTACAATGTTTTTTTATTTTGTTTTGTTTTGTTTTCTGATATGCCAAAATAATGGCAACAGGCCCTATCAGTCCTTGGAAAATAGATGGGGAAAAAGTAGAAGCAGTGACAGATTTTACTTTCTTAGGATCCAAGCTCACTGAAGATGGGGATTACAGCCATGAAATAAAAAGGCGACTGATTCTTGGGAGGCAAGCAATGAGAAACCTGGGGAGCATAATAGTGAAAAGTAGAGACATCACATTGCAAACAAAAATTCGTATAGTCAAAGCAATGGTATTTTCGGTGGTAATGCAGGTGGAAATGTATAGTTGTGAGAGCTGGGCCATTAGGAAAGCTGAACACAGAAGAATAGATGCCTTTGAGATGTGGTGTTGGAGGAGAGTTTTGAGAGTCCCCTGGACAGCGAGGAGAACAAATAGGTCAATCTTAGAAGAAATTAATCCTGACTGCTCCTTAGAAGGTCAAATAGTAAAGATGAAGCTAAAGTACTTTGGACATCAAAAAAGAAGAGAGGATTCACCTGAGAAAGCCTTGATGCTGGGAAAGTTTGAGGACAAAAGAAGAAGGGGGCAGCCAAAAATGAGATGGCTAGATGGTATTGTAGACGCAATGGGCACAGAGCTGGGCGGGCTGAGGAGGAGGGTGGAGGACAGAGGTGCCTAGAGGGCAATGGTCCATAGGATCGCAAAGGGTTGGAATCGACTGAGTGACTGGACAACAACAACAACAACTATGTGCTCCTTTCACCCAACAGAACAATACTTACGATTCTTTCATTTTCTTTATTCTATCATCTCTAAAATGTATAATTTATCCCTCTTTCCAAAATGACATTTGTTCTTGGCTTGGTTTCTTTCCTTTTCCTTTTGTCAATACATAATCAAGAAACTCTCCCCATATTTCCTTAAAATTTGATTTCTTTAAAATTCCTTTTTTCACATTTAATTCTAGTGTTAATTTATCATTTATTGCCATATTCCATATTTCATTGTACCATTCTTCTAATTCTATTTTACTGTCTAATTTACATTTCCTAGCTGGGATTAATCTCAATGTGGTTACCAAATTACAAATCATATCTTTCTTTTCTCTCTTTATTTTTATATTTCCAAAATCTATCAATAGAGCTATCCTAGGACACCATCGCAAAGGTATTGAAAGGATTTGTCCAATTTCTACGAATACTTTTCCCCAAATTTCTTTTATTAAGGTACCATCCCACCATAAATGTAGATAAGTTCCCATTTCTTTCTTGCACCTCCAACATTTCGTGTCATAGTTTGAATTATAATATCTTAATTGTATTGGGGTCAAATACCACTTCCATATTGTCTTTTAGGAATTCTCTTTCATCCTTACTGACATATTTTTCATTATTTTTTTGGTTCCAAATGCAATTCTATTCTTCTTCTTTAATTTTGTCTTTAATTTTTCTTCCCATGTTGATCTTACATTATTTTGTGGTTGGTAACTGTAGTATGTTATATATTTTACTAGCTAACCCTTTTGGTGTAATTTTCTTCTTCTCCAAATCTATAACTAATTCTTCAAATCTCGTTAGTTCATTCTCCATGTTGACTTAACGAATATTTTGTCCATTTTTCCAATTGTAATCTTTTATACCAAGGTAATTTTAGCTCCTGTAGTATTTTTTTCCTTTTTGGAACACTTCTCCATCCATTCTTTTACTCTTAATACCTCCTTTCTTTCTGCTGCTTCTGAAGGCTTACCGTCCCCACTAATTTACTGGCTTGGTTTCCAATAACATTTCTTTCTTTCTTTTATTCTGTAGAGCCATGAAGTTCCACTACTTCCTTTTCTTGGCGGTTCTGAACGGAGGCATCTCAACCTTCCGGCCCATGGAAGTATCACCCTGTGAAATGGTAAGAACTTTAGGCACTTTTATTCCTAAAAACCATCACCTGGACTGCGTATGTTTCACAACAGCATAGAAGTTCTCATGGATTTTGTCTTTGGACAGGATCAACTTTAATTTCAATTTTGACCTTAACTTTCCCACCACTGATCTGCATTCCTTTCTTCTTGCTAGTGCTAACAAGATCATTTTTAAATGCCCTAAAATAATATACAGTATAGTGTTCCTGGCTATTAGCCATGCTTCCTTGCTTAGCAAATGGTGAACTAATCTGTACACGGCTTACAATTCTTCCTCTTCTGCCATATCTGAGTCCAAATATTGACGATCATCATGGTAATCATCCATGAAGACTGTCCTGGGAATATAATGCAGTGGCCTTTTGTCTGTCTTCCACATCACAGCATGACACCCATAGTACCACTGATCCAGTTCCACAAGTCACTTTCTGGTCCTGAGCTCTTTTGGCATGCAAACTCCTCATTGGCCCCAGGCTAAGATTGATGAAGCTGCTGCCGTCCATCAAGATGGATTCAAGTGGGATTTAATCCACTTGGGAACCATCACCCTTCCCTGTGGACTTTGGCACCCAAAGCCGTTAGTCCTCAGGGTGGTCAGGTTAGTTAACCGCCACCTGACACTCGGCATTGAGTCACTGGCAGTAGGGTCTGCTCTATTACCATATAGCAGGATAACCTGGCCACAATTGTAGGTGTGAGAAACATCAACAGTACTGTACAGTATTTTTCAAAGGGAAGGTTGTGGAAGTCTTTTCCAGTTTAACAACTACACTACCTAGGATTCTTCTTCCACTCTTTAAGACTAACATGTGAATTTTAGCTTGACATTTCATGTATTATAGTCCCACATTCTCAGCCATAACTAGACACCAGAGTGCACAGAATGCTGTTTACCTTCCCACCAAAGTGGTACCTATTGATCTACTTGCAATATTTTGCTTTCAACTTGCTAGGTTTGCAGGAGCTGGGACAGAGACAGGAGCTCACTCTGCCATGCAGCACTCGAGTCTCAAACTGCTGACCTGTCAACTATCCTATTCCTATCGTCAAGTTCAGTGTCTGAAGCCACCCCAGTCCCTTTTCAGAATAGAAGGGGTGAAAATGAGCCTTAACTTTTCCAGCCCTCTGTTTTCCCCTGTCCCTCCCTCCCTCATTTTCTTTTTCTACTCCAGAGAGTTCACATACGTAGAACCAACTATATTATTTGCTTTAAAGCCAAATCACACAAGATGTTTTTCATGGATTAAAGAGAGAGAGAGAGAGAGAGAGAGAGGGTTTAAAACTCATTATGATACCCCCTCCTTATGTATGCCAAATCCTCAGTTGGGGAAGAGGGATAACAGCCAGAAAGGGAAAGGTTTCATCCAGAAAAGGAAATTCTAGGATTCCAGCCTCAAGAAGGAGCCCCGTTCTGGACCAGCACCTCCCCTGCAGTTACACGAACAAAAATCAATAGTATACACACATTTAAAAAGATATTATTATCCCCTCTTTTGTTGTGCTTGCTTTGGATGGAGAATCCATATTTTATTGCCAGATGATCACATTCCACTGTTTACTGTCTTTTCTTTGTCCTTTATGTTAGGCTGATTTTTTTGTTTCCTTCTAAAGTCTAATGACTAACATACTTTGCAGAATGGATGGATACTGGTGAGTGTCTCACACCAGGACAAAATCCTGGCTGGACGAGCTGGAAGTCCCTTGATAGATTTCAAAGGGAAGCAGAAAGATCAAAGAAGAATCAATCAAGTAAAATGGGGCTACTTGGCTACAGAACATATTTCTTGTGAAGGTGGAGATATCAAATCAATGTAGCATTTATGTGCATGCAATTTAGGCCCCACCACATGAACAAAAGAAGATCTAATAAATGCTGAGATAACACCATTGCAGTAGCCCACTTCTAGTTTTAAAAAACCCCCATCTAATTATTTCAGTATCTTATTTTGTTTTGAATTTTACCTATATTTCATAGGTAAAGTTAAAGGTCTCCTTTGCTCTGAAACTAGTTGTGTCCGACTCTAGAGGCCAGTGCTCATTTCCATTTACAGCCAAAGAGGCAGTGCTGTCTGCATCTGCTGATGTTCCCATGGTCATGTGGCAGGCATGACTAAACATGGAACACTGTTACCTTCCCACCAAAGCAGTACCTATTTATCTACTTGCAATTTCTTTCTTTCATATTACTAGGTTGGCAGGATCTGGGACAGACAACAGGACTAACTCTGTCATATAGCACTCGGGTCTCAAACTGCTGGCCTGCCAACCTTCCGGGTCGTCAAGCTCAGTGTCTTAACCACTAAGCCACAATCATTTTACATTGTGCAACACTTTGACATAAATAAATAAATACTTTTACTCCTTGCTGAAGGGAAAACCTTGTTAGTTGCAGGTAAATAATCATTTCTGGTAACATTTGCTTTGACCTTAATGGGGGGCGCATAACTGAGGCAATACCTCCCAGCTAGTTTCTTCAGAATGCCTTTAGTAGCACTAGAATAGGGGTGTATGAACTATGGCCCGTGGGTTGGATCCGGCCTCCAATGCCAATTCATCTGGCCCATGCCACCCTTGCTGCTCCCTGAAGTGGAAGTAAAACACAGTCATACAGCAAGGTCAGCATGGGTCGGATGAATTGACATTGGGGCTGGATCTGGTCCACAGGCTGTAGTTTGGGCACTCCTAGTTTAAGCAGAGAAAATGGTAGCCTAAAAATCTATCTCAACGTGTTGCAAAACAGCTTGCAAGGCTCGTTTTACTTCCTCTTCTGGTAGGAGGAACCACGTGACTGGCCCACGGCCTGAAAAGTTTGGACACCCCTGCACGAGAAGAAAGGGTCTCTTAAAGAAGCAATGAAGGGATTTGTGGGCTCCCTTCTGGGCCACTCTCTTTGAAATACCAACTTCTGGACACCAGCTTCTCTTTCCCCACTATGGGAAGGACATGCAGTTATCCTGGAGAAAAAAGATCGAGGGAAACGTCTTGCATTGATCATAGGCAGGAGACAACTGGCGAGTGTTCAGGACTTCTCGAATATGTCTTTGCCTGCCACAAATAGGTAGCTTTTCTGAAGATGTTTTTAGGAGGGAGTTTCCCAAATGAAGAGTCATTTTGTCCCTAGGAATGAAGGCCACCAATGGGTGCCATTTCCTTTTCTCTTGCTGGTGGGGAGGGGTGGGCACTTTTAGAGGCATCCAGAAGATGGTTGACGGACTCAGGAAGATGACTTTCCACCTGGCACCTTTCCTAAAGCAGGAGGATATTCCAGGGTCAGTTTCATCTCGTCTGGATATCCTTTCACTATGCAGTCAAACCTCGCATAAAGAGTGCCTCGCTTAAAGAGCAGAATTTTCTCTGCATGTTCGCTTCGCTTAACAAATAAAACCAACCAAAAACACGCTTAACAAATAAATCAGGGTTTGCAACCCCCCCCCCCCACAATTGGTCACTTTCAATGGTGTTTCGCTTAAAGAGCAAACTCGTTTAAAGAGCAATCCTGTGGAATGCATTATGCTCTTTAAGCGAGGTACAACTGTGTTTTATCCCCATGTCCAACAAATTGCTTTGCCAGTCTTTCTTTATTCTCTGTCACAAAAGCAATCCAACCCTTCCTGCTGGAAAGATTAGAGGAGGAGTTCTCAACCTCTTAAAGCTGGGGGCCATGTGGTCACACTCCCTCAGGCAGCTTTGGGGGCCAGACAGCCATTTTGCCCTTCCTCCACCACATGGTGGTTTTTGGCACGTTTTTGATGCTTCTGGGTGGTGGTAGCAGCAGGAATGAGGAGGGCATTGGGGGCCGGATGAAATGGCTTCGGAGGCTGGGTTTGGCCCACAGGCCGTAGGTTAAGAATGCCTGGATAGGAGCAAAGTCAAAAGAAAGATCCGGAGCAACCTGGAGGATATTGAGATTGGCTGGAGATGCCCAGGGGATTCCATAGCGCCATGGTTCTCTGAACTGCTCCTGTGAGAGCTCTGCTCCATGAAAATACCATGCATCCTGTTTTCCTTTGGCATTCTTCGTTAGTCCATATGGGAATACCCTTAATAGACTAAGGCCATGAAGAGCCAGAATGAAAAAGGAGCTGTATTTGTTTTGTAAGAGGGGGAAAACAGAGGAACAGACATTTGGACCAACTTGGAATGAGTTCAAAGAAAGTTGAGAAGGGAAGAGAGAGAGAGAGAGAGAGAAGGAAAACAACCTCCTCTCCCATCAAGGAAGTCACTGCAGTCGGCAGGCGCTTCATTTAGAAATTATGATGGGCCAAGGGTTAGGCTATCATTTATGATGTTTTGCAAGAAACTAGAAAACAATGCACAGCAGACAATGACAAAGAAGTATGGATAATGTTACATACACCAGTATCTCCTGCAATCCTCAGTCAATATTGTCAGACTTTCAGTTTGGAACTGTTCTCCCTAAGACCTGAGAGCTTCGTATTTCTTTCGTCTTCTTCATAATTTGTATAATTGACATACAAAGATGGAAGTGCTTCTGTGTCCTTTTTTTTTCTTCCTGCAACACTGCCTTTAAAGCCTTGTAGGTTGACCACAAGGGACTGCCATAGCTTAATGGTCAAAGCGCTTAATTTGATGGGCGTATATAGGTGCATTTTACTTCCACTTCCAGGAGTGGCGCGGGCAGTGCGGGCTGGATGAATTGGTGTCAGGGGCCAGATCTGGCCCATGGACCGTAGTTTGGGCACCCCTGGTTTAAGCAGAGAAAATGGCAGCTTAAAATCTATTTCATCCTGTTACACAACAGATTACAAGGTACAGTATGTTTTACTTCTGCTTCTGGTTGGAGGAACTACGTGACTGCCATGCTGAACCATGTGAACAGCCCACTGAACCATTTGACCAGCCCACGGCCTGAAAAGTTTGGGTACCCCTGACCTAAAACTAAGGTCATGTCAGAGAAGAGCTTGAAAAAATACTGCATTGTTTTTAGATCTTCCTCTTCTTAATTCAGGTAATGCAGGCAGCTTGCTTACACTTTACTCTCTGTAGTGTTGGGACACAATGCTCAGTAACAGAACACACATTTTGTGAGTCTTTTGTTGGGTTTGCATCCATTGCAAATGTTGCAAAAATTGCTAATCTCTCTCTTCTTTCCTGCAGAGAAAAATGGATGCCTTTTGCCACAAGAGAGACCTTCAGCAGATACCTCCACAACTCCACCCAAACGTACACAGAATCGACCTTTCTGGAAACAAGCTCCAAAACATCACTGAGAGCCCCTTGAATTTTTACACCTCCCTCCAGCACTTGGACTTGAGTTCCAACCAGATCGGTTTCATCCAGCCTGGGATCTTTGCAAAGATGAGGAGTTTGGAAGAGATCAATTTAGCGAACAACCAACTGTATTGGTTGGCTCAGAGCAACCTATGGATCAGATTGCTGCCCCAGGTTAAGAGGCTAGACCTGTCTCGCAACAGGCTCTATAATGGGATGGCTGAGCATTTCCTGCATGAAGCGCCGTCCCTTCAGTACCTTTCACTGGCGGAGAACAGCATTATCGAAATATCCCAAAGAACATTTCAGGGCTCCCCGGGGTTGATCGAAGTAAACCTGCACAACAATAAGATCATGGAGATCGAAGAAGGAGCCTTTGAGACCCTGCTTCATCTTTCCAAGCTTAACCTCTCCATGAACTCGCTCACCTGTATTGCTGGTTTCAACCTAAAGCAGTTGCAGGTTCTTGACCTCAGCAGGAACAGTATTGAGACATTTCATTCCATTGAATCCGAGGAGGAGTTCAACTTGATCTGGTTGGATTTGAGTGAGAACAAGCTGCTTCGATTCCCAGTTCTCCCTCAAGTTAACAAGTTGGCCTATCTGAATTTGACTAAAAATATAATGCAGTTTGTGATGCCATCTTCTAGCAATGGTGTGGAATACAGCTGGGAAGGCGAGCCCTTTTATCATTTGGGAGAAGGACAAAACAGCAACACAAGTTCTCCACCCTTGTCTGGACTGTTGTACTTGGACCTGAGCTATAACGAGATCGAATCCATCCCAAGCGATTTCTTTGCTTCCATGCCTGCCCTTCAGTTTCTCAACCTCAGCAAGAACTGTCTGAAAGCTTTCACGGCAAGCTCCAAGCTGGTCTCCCTGGCCATCCTGGATATAGGTTCTAACTCTTTACAGGATCTGGAACTAGAAATGGACTCCCTGGGCAACCTGCAGGAGCTCTATCTTCAAGACAACCGCCTCCAGGCCCTGCCGTCGGATATCTTTGCAAGACTCCCACGTCTCTGGCTGCTTAACCTCCAAAGGAACAATGTCCATCTTTGCAGATGGTTTCCAGGGTTAGCCAGGCAAAGGATTCCCACTGAAGATGAAGGCTGTATCTCGTTGGTCAACCTTCCTGAACTTCAGTATTTGTATCTCTCAGACAACAACTTGAGAAGCCTTCCAGTGCATTGTTTCTACAGAACTCAGCTTGTGGTTTTGGATCTATCTATGAACTGGGGTCTCCATGTAGAGTCTAAATCATTGTCTGGCCTGGAACCGTCTCTTGAGTATTTGGATTTACATGGTAATGGTATGACAACTCTGAATGTCAACTTCCCACTTTTCTCTCGCCTCAGATACCTCAATTTGTCGGACAACCAGCTCAGTTGGCTTCCTCCTTGGTCGGAAGGCTGTTGCGTCCTGGAAACTCTGGACCTGCAAAACAACAGTTTCAGCAGCCTGAAAAATAGCAAGATCCCAACTTTGGAGGAAAATTTACGGAACTTGCACCTCGCTGGGAACCCATTGAGTTGTTGCGGTAACATATGGCTCTCCCACCTGATCCACAAAGCTAAGGTGGAGATCCCCAACTTAGACGTCATCAAATGCCAGCATGCCAAGAGCTTTGGCTACGAAGAAGAAGAAATGAATGTCATCAATGTGAGGCCTGAAGACTGTGAAAAAGAGGACCTCAGGAAAATCAGTGTGATGGTTTTGCTAGCAGCAGTCCTGGTTCTGTCGCTGGTTGCAATTGGAGTGGGATTGTTTTGCTGTTATCGCAGACATGTGTTTGGGCGTCACTATAAGGCATAGACATTAAGCACTGTACTCAGTCATGACACGGGCCTTTGGACACCACTCAGCCTCATTCCACTAGATGATGTCCATGTGGATGTGTGAATGGATGCCGTACAAGGCCAAACACAAGTTGATCTGCAAGTGTTGGCCATTTTTGGAGGACCATGTTTGTGAGTCAGAAGGCCAAGGGTCCTTGAAAGAACCTCAGCCTAGGACCGTGATGGCAAACCTTGGCACTCCAGATGTTCTTGGACTTCAATTCCCAGAAACCCAAGCACCCTGTGAATCCACACGAATGGGTTTACTGCTATTCATCCGGCCCATAATGCCCTCGTTGCTCCCGGGAAGTGGAAGTAAAATATGCTGGTATGGTTAAGACTCTTCCGGGTTAACCTTTCTTCCATATGGGCGCATTTTACTTCCGCTTCCAGGAACGATGGGGGCAGCGTGGGCCAGATGAATTGCAGTAAACCCATTCGTGTGGATTCAGAGGGTGCTTGGGCTTCTGGGGCCTAGGAAGACTGACCGAGTAGGATCTATTCTGGTGTTCCCCAAATTTTTAAATATCTTGGTACTACTGGCATTTCCACCAAACCAAAACAGAAGGTACACTATTCACTCTTACACTAAAACAGGGGTTCCCAACCTACTGCCCATGGGCTGGGCCCGGACCCTGACACCATTCCATCTGGCCCATCACCGCCTCCACCGCACCCGGGAGTGGAAGCAGATGCATTTATGTCAGCCGTAAAACGCACCTTGACCCATGCATGTGCAAACACACCTGCAGCTGTCATAAATGCAAAAGTGGGAGCATTTATGACAGCTGTAAATGCACCCGCTTCTGCTTCCGGGGTGGTGGTCCAGCCCCCGCTTGGCTGTCCAGGGGCATGTTCAGGACCCCTGGTGGAAAAGGTTGGCCACCCCTGCACTAAAACAATGACAAGGGAATAGAGCCACTTTTTCTATTCCCATCAACACCCATCAGGGTTTCTCTGCAATCCCTCCAGGATGCCCTAATTAATGGTGTTTCCTGGCTCCCCAGTTTCTTCATTGTCCCCCCCCCCCCCCCCAGGAGCAGGCCTTCTGGAAAATGAATGTGTGGTAAACTAAGCCACAGGCGTGTTGGCTCAGTGTTTAAAATCTATGTTTTCTTCCCTAGCTACTGTGAGCGTTTTAACTAAGCATCAGTTAAGTTTGAAGGGTGATCACAGCAGAGGATGTCCTGTCTGTTGACCAAACCCTGGTGGTGCAGTGGTTAAACTGCTGTACTGCAGCCAGAACATTGTGAGTTCAGTCCTGACCAGAGCTCAAGGCTGACTCAGCCTTCCATCCTTCCAAGGTCAGTAAAATGAGTACCCAGCATGTTGGGAGCAAAATGCTAATTAACTTGTAAACTGCCCAGTGAGTGCGCTAAGCACTATGGGGTGGTATATACATGTCATTGCTAATTGGTAAACAGTCCCTCATTTCATCATATATCACTACAGATATTCCTTGTCCCCAGGAGAAGGATTCATGTTCTGTATAGCCGCACAAAATACAGAAACAGAGGCAGCGAAATTCAGGTTATCAAGGGAGAAGTCTCGAACACCTTCAAGCCTGGATTTCCCAGGTTTCAAAACTAGGATTTTTTCTGATCTGTATACTGGCAACGCTTTCAAGAAGATCCATTTAAAAAAAGAGGGGCAGAACAAACAAGACAGATGCCAGAAAATGGCCCCAATCCTGAGGCATCCCATTGTTTGGCTATATGTTGTCCTTACTGGGTGGCTGTCATGGCAAATGTTACATTAAGGCCCTGCTTCTGTGACTTTTTTAGCATCTCGGCGGGTTTGATGACCAGCTCACTATGCTATCCTCCGGTCCCCTTGGGTCACTTCTAATGCTTCCTCTGACGATTATGTTAGCCCCTAGACCAGTGATGGCAAACCTTGATACTCCAGGTGTTCTTGAACTTCAGTTCCCAGAAGCCCAAGTTAACGCACCTGCTAATCAGGGCTTCTGGGACTTGAAGTTCAAGAATACCTGGAGTGCCAAGGTTGGCCATCACTGCCCTAGACCTTTTGTTTGCACTGTATCATCCGGGATTCATTAAATACTACAATGGAATTCGTATAACAAATGTCCCCTATAGCGAAAAATGGCATAATGAAAAACAATTGGGGGGGGGGGGCTCATATAACGAAAATTTTTGCTATGCAAAAATAGTGCTCCCTAAAGGGGAAACTCGTATAACGAAAATTTTCACTATGCGATACAGTGTCCCTGGGGGGGGGGGGGGATCGTATAATGAATTTTTTTATTGGAAAAACCACTTAGTGAATTTTTTTTCCTTATACAGTATGTTTTTTTCCATAGGGATTTTTGTTATGTGGGGTGGGGGAGCATATAACAAAAAAATCGCATAGTGAACAGCCTTATAGAACGAATTATTTTCATGATACGAGGTTTCACTGTACAGAATTTCAGTTTCCTCTGAGCAGCCTCCCTTGGTCTCACTTAAATCGACCTTCACCTGTCATATTGATGATGCCTCCTTGCTTTGGTGGCCCTGACTGGCCCTCCTGTGGGAGTTGTCCACACAGAGCATCAACATCTTGGACACGATCTTGATACTGACAACCAGAAACATGTACCAATGAGGATTTAAGTTTGGCCAGCAACAAAGCCAAGAAGGGGGCTTCGTTTTGGGCAGTTTAAAGTTTAAGCTGGACACAGAAGAAAGAAGAAGATATTGCTACTGTCAGGACTCAAATTCTTCTCCATAAACTGCGCTCTTGGCCACCAGCAATGTGAGAATACCTCAAAAGCATGGTGGCCTGCTTTCACTCCGTGCCTTAACGGGGATGTTTTTTGTACATTCCTGATAACCTCACAAGATAAGAATGGAAAGGGTTGTCTAAATTAACAAAAAAGAGGGTTGCTACTATTTTGAAGCAATAAATGGCAGGCTTTTCTTATTCATGTTTGTCAATAGGAATCTTGTGTTGAGGAGACATCAGGTGAACTTTATTGATAAAGCCTAAACCAGAGGTTCCCAACCTTTTCAAGCTGGGGGCCGGGTCATGTTCTCTCAGTCAGCTTACTGGGCCAGACGGCCATTTTGCACTGTCTGTACGATGGGGATGGTCATTTTGTTCCAACAGCTTCAAAGGGGTGGCCATTTTGTTTCTCAAATGCACTTGGAGAGGTTGGGGCCCACATGAAATGCTACCATGGGCCAGATCCAGCCTGCAGGCCTTAGGTTGGGAACCCCTGGCCTAAAAGGTCTTGAGAGTTTCCCAATGTTAGCAAAGAGACAGCTTAGGATCCTGTATTTACACATACTGAAAACTGACCTCTAATTTTGGGCTCATCAGATAAACATTTGTTTGGTGAGCTGTAGGATGGGTTGGTCTGATATTTTTTATGGTGCTCACACATGACATAATTGCAGGAACAACCAATTCACCACTAGAAAGCCTCTGATCATATCTTTTTGGGGCCCTGTTAGGTGATTCAATTTTTCTGGTGAGGGTAGGTGCACACTACTTTAGTCCATCCCCAGCATGTGAGGTTTCTGGGAACAGACAAAATTCAGCCTTGCAACTGTCAAAGGCTCCTTTAGGTGTCCATTTCTGGTTTCATGAAGTGGCGTAGTAGGATATCAGGAAATTGAACACTTCCCCTGTTCCTCTGTAGAGGTGCAGGAAAAGTGTAATTAACTTTTTTCAGTCTGCCAAACCATTGCTGAGTGCTGAATTATTTGCCTTTGTGTAGAATACTGGCTGAAATGGCGGCTATGGCTGTCTTCTTGATGGGCACTACACACAAGGCAAAGAAAAAAATAATCTAGTAATTTAGTGCATCAGTGGTCTAGCAGACTCAGGAAATTAATTTCACTTCCACTGCTCCTCTACAGAGGAACAGGGGAAGTGTTTCACTCCTGATTTACTAAGCTTCTTAATAATACTAGAGATATAACTGCTTGAAGTTGGTATACCATTTGGATGTGAGGGTGGCACCAAATGGTATACAGTATTGCTCTCCCTGACCTCAAGTGACCCTGTTTAGACTGAACTTGCCCACTCCAAACAGGACCAGTGCTGTCCCAACTTTGGTTTGTTTGTTCAGTATTTCGTGAAAGTGCAACTATTAAGCAGAAGAAAGGGGGCAATTTCTCAGAAGAATGGCATATAGATTTTGCATACAGATGTCTTCAGATTAAAAAACAGACACCAGTGTGAGAAAGGTGACTCAGTGGTTGAGAAGCCTCGCCTTGTTACCTGGAAGGCTGGCAAGTCGCCAGTTTGAGACCCAGGTACTGCATGATGGAGTGATAATCTGTCTCTGTCCCAGCTCCTGCCAACCTAGCAGATCGAAAGCAAGAAATTGCAAGTAGATAAATAGGGAACACTTTGGTGGGAAAAAATATTGGGGACATGAAAGGAGCTCATTCGGGCATCCTCTGTTCCTCCAGCAAAAATCCTTTCAATCCAGAATAATTTCTGACATTACATTATTATTATTATTGTCACACAATGCACAGGGTGTGGTGGTGGTGGGGAGAGATGCAACCTGATACCAACCAGCATGGAATCTAATGACTATAATTATGACAAAGAAAATAATTAATAAATATTACATGTTACATGGGGTACACAGAAAGAGACTCTGCGAAGATTGTGGTTTGTGAATCATAATCGGGCATACCTCAGCAACAGCAACCTTGTGTTGCCGGCTAATCTTTCTCACACTAATTTAGGGAAAAGGAACTGCAGAATGAACTCACCAAAAGGTGCCGTCATTTTGGCAGTTTCACATCTGGCCTAGAGACAGAAGAAGAAGAACTTGTCACCTGGAAAACTAAGACTAACAGCATCACAGTGGTACCTTGCTTTACAAAAGTAATGCGTTCCCCAGGACGTTTCATAGTATGAAAAATTCATAAAGTGAATTTCCCACAGGAATCATCATCATCATCATCATCGATTTCTATACCGCCCTACTCAGTAAAACCAACTCAGGGTGGTTCACAACACATATAAAATGCATTGAATGCAGTTTGCCATTGAAAACCAAAATTCATAAAACAAAACATGGTTTCCCATAGGAATGCATTGAAAACCAATTAATCTGTTCTGAAAAAAAATCATAAAGTGAGTCATTATTGTCAATGGATTTTCATTTGTAAAGTGAAAATTATGTTAATTGAAGCGTTCGTAAAGCGAGGTGCCACTGTATACCAAAATATAATGTGTTACAAATGATGTTGTTACACTCAAAGTCTCAGTTTGCTCAACAGTGGTAAATGTAATAGAATTTGAGCTGATTTCAATTCAGTATATGGCCTTGGAATGAAATCAATATTTTAAAAATCATCTGCTATTTGTGGGTCAAGTCACTGGAAATTCCATTTTTTCTTCCTCCCACGAGTCTTCAATTTGTGGTTTGCTCTTGCAAAAACCCAAAGAGTCTTGTATGCCAATATCATGCGTCTATCCACCCTAAACTTCCTGAGAACTCTAGAGCAGATGCATAGGATGGATAGGCATTGGTCTGGAGCAAACACTGAACATATACAGAGCACAGTGGGAGAGGAAAATATTTTACCTGCTTATCGTTCCAACATTGAATCCATGCCATTAATGGAAGTGATCTGGAGCAATTTTACACAAGTTTATCATAACATCTTATTTTGAGGGAACTTCATACGGACTACACTCCAAAAATATTTATGAATTATACCAGGGGTTTTGAACCTTTTCAAGCCAGGCCAAGTCACACCCTCTTGGTCAGCTTTGAGGGCTGGATGGCCATTTTGGCCTACCTACAAAAATGCCCTTGGAGGGGTGGGGGCCCCACATGAAATGGTGCTGGGGGCTGGATCCAGCCCACAGGCCTTAGGTTGGGAACCCCTGGATTATACCATTCTAAATAGATTAGACTTTAAAGTTACACAGAATCCTTCCTTTCTTTGTATCAGAGTGCTGAACAGTTAGATTAATTTGTACAGACATGGAGCAGCACTTCAATAGTTTTGTCCACTTACTAGATCTTCTTTTGTAGGGCAAATATTGCATGCACAGAAATGCAGCATTAATTGGATTTTGGAAATTTGCTCTGTGTCCAAGTTTAAGTTGATTATTCTTTGATCTTCCTACTTTGCTTTGGAATCTATTAAATGACTTCCACATGGTCCAGCCAGAATCCTGTCCCAATGAGAGAGACTTTTCTGCATTTATCCATTCAGCAAGGTGTGTTGTTTTGCTCTCAAAAGTTCAGCCCAGCCTCTTCTGGTTTAATGTTTGGAGCCTTGAGAAATGTGCAAAAACCTTTCTTCAATGTTGGCCATTGTTGATGCAGCGTTTCTCAAGTCTTGGCCACCCAGTTTTTCTGGACTTCAATTTCCAGAAGCCCCAATTAGCAGAAGTAGAGAGTTGGACTTCTGGGCATTGAAGTCCAAGGTCATCTGGGGACTTAAGGTTGAGAAACTCTGGTCTAGAGGGTTTGTATCCATTAAATGGGTGAGTTTGGTGCTATATTACCACATTGTGTTAATTATTTGCTAGCACTTCTCTACATGCCAGGCAAATTACAGAGTTTTTTCAGGTGGGTTTCAGGCAGCAAGTAATAATCTTGCATAATTTCTAGCCCAGCTGATTGTGTGAATGGGCACAAGAGGCCAGGTGCCACTTAAAATCTAAGTCACACGGCAATTGGTGCCAGTTTTCAATAGCAGCAGATTAAAGAATCTCATATTCCATGTGCCATGCCAATGGCTTGGAGCAGAATGCCATAAATTCTAATAAATATTGGGAAAGGTTCTGTGGAGTTATCTATTCTGAGGAAAAGTGGCTCGCATCCAAAAACATCTCAGTTAGTTTTCACCTACTTCTCCCAAGTTTGATTCCATCATTCCATTTACCTACTTAAATTTACACAGAAGTGACAGAAGAGGAAAAAATGTTTTCCCCCTATTTTCTCAGCTTTCATTTAAACAAAAATGAACTAGATGTTTAGCCCTTAAGTTTAGAAGGAGCCATCCAAAATGTTTAGAGAAAATATCTGCAAGAGACCTGGGACAACTCAGGTCAGATGATAGCATATACCATATTTGCTGGCGTATAAGACCCACTCCCCTCCTTGATATTTTGTGATGTTCTGCGATACCATGTTAGCGGCCCTGAGTTGCTCAGCAAATAGGGCGGCATACAAGTGAGACCAAACAAACAAACAAACAAATAAAATACTGTACACTGGAAAAATGGAGCATGTCTTATACTGTACACAGTGGGCTATTTTGGTAACAATGAGGTGTATCTTATACTCAGTTGTGTCTTATGTCCTGGCAAACACAGTAATAAAACCGGATGCTACATAGCCCCTCATGGTCTAGTTTCATGTCCTACCTCAGAGGGTGGTTGTGAAGGTCAACACAATTAAGATGGTGACACCGTTTGTAAATTAAATCTGCAGTGTAATACAAGAGGAAGATATACATGTGATCATAATCAACCCAAGGATGCTGTATTTTAAATCACATCTTGAAAAACTAGGCTTTGAGGCAGGCGTTCTCAACCTTTTCAGCCTTGGGCCGAACCATGCCCTCTCAGACAGCTAAGTGGGCCAAACTGGTGGTTCCCCCTCCGTAATCACTGCCATAAAACGCATCTGTGACTGCCGTAAACGTATTTACAAGGGCTGCAGACTCATTTACGGCTCTTACATGTGTTTACGACTGCCGTAAATGAGTTCATGGCTGATTCTGGTGACAGCTGGAGCAAGGTCGGGGGCCGGATGGAATGGCACTGTGGGCCGTAGGTTGAGAACCGCTGTCTTAAGGGGTTTGCCAGAATTGTCGCAAACCATTCTTTCAATGATCCACAGGATCTGTATGAAACATTTGTTAAGATGTGCAGAAGAACACAAAATAAGATAATTACGAAGTAATTCAAAATATTGTAATGACATGCCAGGCCTTGCACAATCTTCTGGATTGATACCCAGCTGTTGTTTCTTAGCAAACAGGATGCAGACAGGCACAGGAAATAGCATGTGGTATGAACAGTTTTTCTGGAAACAACTCCTAGTGCCGAAAGCAAAGGAAAGAAAAGAATATGTTCTTGTTTCAATTAAAGGAAAAGCTGCCAGCCAGACAATTTCCTTGTTATAAATGACAACACTTTGCATTTCAGGGTTTCCTCTTCCTTTGTCTTGCTAGTCCTAAAGCAGATCAGCACAAAACAGACCTATATTAGTTCCCTGGTAGTGAAGTTTGAAGAATGCACCATAAACCCATTTGGAAACCTTCAAGGCAGTGTTTACACTGCTGGGCTTTTCCAGGAACTTTCCTGAGTCCTACAAGAGAACAGCCTGTCTGTCCAGGTTATCCAAAGGGAAGGAAGGGTGAGGGTCCCCAAGAGGATGGAATCCCACTTGAATCCCTGATCTTGATGGAGGGCAGCAGCTTCATCCATCCTGGCCTGGGGCAGAGGAGGAGGACTTCTTTGTGTGTCAAAAGGGCTCTGGACCAGTAAGTGACTCACAGAACTGGATCAGTGGTACAGGGGTCATACTGAGATGCAAAAGGCCAATGGAAGGCCACTGCACTATAATCTCAGGACAATCTTCATGGTTGGTTGCCATGATGATCGCCCATGTGGAGCAGTGGTTAAACTGCTGCACTGCAACCAAAACTGGTGATGTTGCGAGTTCGATCCTGGTGAGGACAAGGTTGACTCAGCCTTTCATCCTTCTGAGGTCGGAAAAAGGATTAATCTTTATGTTTGGGGCAAAATGTTTAATTACCTTGTGAACCACCCAAAAAGTGCCCTAAGCACTATAGGGTGGTAAGGTAAAGGTAAAGGTCACCTTTATTCGAAAGCCAGTCGTATCTGACTCTAGGGTTTAGTGCTCATCTCTGTTTATAGCCAAAGAGCCAGCACTGTCAGTGTTTGTAGATGTTTCCATGAACATGTGGCAGGCATGACTAGACACCGGAGTGCACGGTACGCTGTTTACCTTCCCACCAAAGTGGTACCTATTTATCTACTTGCTATCTCTTGCTTTCGAACTGCTAAGTTGGCAGAAGCTGGGACAGAGATGGGGGCTCACTCCATTGTATAGCACTTGAGTCTCAAATTGCCGACCTGCCAACCTTCCAGTCATCAAGCTCAGCATCTTAACCACTAAGCCACTGCAGTTCCAGATGAGGTAGCTTTTTAAAAAAAGATTTCGAAAGGAAGAGAGAAGACAAACAACCCGTGTTTAACCATCCAGAGTGCCGCCTGATGGTTCACTCTTCTACTCAAGCATATCCCCAAAAGAGGACAGAGTGAGTCGCACAAGAGCAGGAGCGCTTGGCCTGTGATGTGAGCTCTGGTGTTAATTTAATATTACGCACAAGTTCCCTCAACGTTTAGCTGGCTATGAATCACAATGAGATATGCTTCAGGAGACAGACTTTATAACCTCCCCCACTCAACCCCCAAACACCCTGGAGAGTGAGAGCAGCCAGAATTCCTAGGGATTAGAATTCTGATTTGTAAAGATGAGGGGAAGAGAAGGGAACACGTAGCATAGCATAGCCGACTTTGGCCTGTAACATTTTGGCCTGCCGGGGCAGCTTCTTCTTCTTCTTCTTCTTCTTCTTCTTCTTCTTCTTCCATGTCCAGGTCTGACTTTAAACTGCCAAAATGAAGCCACCTTCTTGGCTTTGTTGTTGGCCAAAATCAAATCTTCATTGGTACATTTTTCTGGTTGTAACATAGTGAAAAGTAGAGACATCACATTGCAAACAAAAATTCGTATAGTCAAAGCAATGGTATTCCCGGTGGCAATGTGAGAGCTGGACCATAAGGAAAGCTGAGCGCAGAAGAACAGATGCCTTTGAGATGTGGTGTTGGAGGAGAGTTTTGAAAGTCCCCTGGACAGCGAGGAGAACAAATAGGTCAATCTTAGAAGAAATCAACCCTGACTGCTCCTTAGAAAGTCAAATAGTGAAGATGAAGCTAAAGTACTTTGGACATCAAATGAGAAGAGAGGATTCGCTTGAGAAAGCCTTGATGCTGAGAAAGGTAGAGGGCAAAAGAAGAAGGGGGCGGCCAAAAATGAGATGGCTAGATGGTATTGTGGACACAGAAGTGCCTGGCGGACAATGGTCCATAGGGTTGCAAAGGGTCAGAATCGACTGTGTGACTGAACAACAACAACTGGAAGACCAGCAAATGGTGGCTTAGTGGCTAAGATGCTGAGATTGGAAGGTCAGGTTTCGATACCCGAGGGCTGCACTTGGGGGGATGAAAGGAGCCTCATTCGGGCATCCCCTGAGCAGAGTTTCTCCAGCAAAAATCCTTTCAACCCAGAGTAATATCTGACACGAAATTATTATTACAAAATAGCAAATGATTTAGATTCTGATATCTTCATATTCACACAGTGTGTAGTTGTCCGCCAGCGGGATTCTTACCACCGGTTCTGTAGGACTGGGGCGAACCGGCCTATGCCCACCACTGAGAAGGGGGCGCTAGAGGATAAGTTGGCTAGAGGGCATCGTTGATGCAGTGGGTGTAGATCTGGGTGGACTATGGAGGATGGCAGATGACAGAGGCACCTGGCGTGCTGATGTCCATGGGGTCGTAAACGGTCAGACTCGACTGTGCCATTGAACAACCCTCAATAATGTTTGTTCTTGCCATCTTCCTAGATCTGAGTCGGTAGACTTGAGGCTCGTATCCAGGGCCTGATTTACATGAAAAGAGGCCCTAGGCTATTCCACTTATGTGGCCCTTTCACCTCCCATTTTTAAGTTTGTAAATTACATGAGAGATAATAAAATACATCAATATAGGCCCTTCTTGATCTTGAGGCCCTAGGCTGAAGCCTAGTTAGCCTATAGGAAAATCTGGCCCTGCTCATATCCGTTCAGAGGATGTTGAGGGTCCTTCTCTTAAAGCCTATCAGGTGATGATGTTGGGGGGGGGGGAGGGACCAAAAATGTGTATAAGGCCCAACCTCTGTAGGTGATGGGAACAAAAAGTCTTGTGTTTGTAACCCATCCAAAATGAAACCCTGCAGGCTAAGAACAAGAAGTCACATGAGAAAAACAGCTCTCCGTCTGGCCGTCTTGAATTCCCAGTGGAAAGTATAGGCTGCATAGTCTTCTTCTCCCAATTGCTCTGAAACATCTGGCATCAAAAAAATGGAAAGGAACCACAGCCAAGGGACAGTAGACACCTTTTTATTGCTTGCCTCCTTTAGAAAACTTAGAGGAGTTGTACAAGTTTTGTGCAAAATAGTGAAAGTGTTAGGCATCGCCTCCATCCCCAATGAAAGGCAACAGTTTGAGGTATTTGGGGGGGGGGGTGTCTTTCCCCTTTTCCAGATGTTGTCAATGCAGGAATGAGCAGAGGCTACTTTCCATTGAGGAAACTCCCCAAGAGGTGGAGAGAATGAATGAGTGAGAGAGGGCTCACATCCTGTTGGGTGCCCACCTGGTTCTTGTTATGGACACAGACGATGCTCAGGCACATGACCCCATGAGTCAGCAAAGGGAGGGACAAAGCAGATGACAAGCAGATTCAAGGCTGCTGAAGGATAGTTGGGCTTAAAGGGAGTGAGTTCCTCCTCGCCTTCCAGATGATGCTAGACTAGAATTCTCATTAGGTCGCATTTGCTCAAAAGCCAGTCATATCTGACTCTAGGGTTCAGTGCTCATCTCCATTTTCAGTCAAAGAGCCAGCACTGTCTGTCAGCAGATGTTTCCATGTACATGTGGCAGGCATGACTAAACACCGAAGGGTACGGAACACTGTTTACCTTCCCACCAATGTGGTCCCTATTTATCTACTGGTACTTTTAATTCCTTGCTTTTGAACTGCTAGGTTGGCAGGAGCTGGGACAGAGAAAGGAGCCCACTCTGTTGCGCAGCACTCAAGTCTAGAACTGCTGACCTTCCAGTTGTCAAGTTCAGCATCTTAACCACTGGCAAGGATTTTTGGTTGGTGGGCTAGTTACTTCCAGGACTTCACAAAAGTTACTTCTCAGAACGACTGCTCCCAGAACCCTTCAGGCAGCATTCCTAGAAAACTGGTTTGGAGCAAAAGGTTACCGGGACATAACTTGCCTCTCTATCCCTCTTGAGATTGTCTTTTTAATGCTGAGAAGTAAGAAAACATGTTTACTAAATATTCTGAGTCCCAGAACCTGGTGTTCTTGGTCTTCAAATCCCAGAAGCCCAAGTCAGCACCCCTGCTGATCAGGGCTTCTGGGAATTGAAGTTCAAGGACAGCTAGAGTGACAAGGTTAGCCATCACTGCCCTAGCCCATCCCCAAGATATCCAGAGGAGGAGGAGGCTAAAACCCTGAAATCTTCCATTCTAAGTCAGTGACTGACAACTCTTTGGCTTGATTAGTGAACATGAGTTCACAAACGTTGGGACCATAACCGACACTACATGGTGCCAGCAGTGATGGGATGTAACAGGTTCGCACCAGTTCTCCAGAACCGGCAGTAACTTTCCTCAGTGTCCCGGAGAACCGGTAGCAGCTTTTCGGGGAACCACCTTTGGGGCTTACCTTTTCACTGGTTCCCCACTGCACATGCGCATCAAGCATTTGGTGTGTATGCACACCTACAGTGCTTGGTGCGCATGCATGGCCTCCTTGCTGTCCCCCCAAGCGGGGAGGAGGAAGAGAAGCTGCTAGTCTGAAGTTCCCTATAGACTGCTCCCCAGGGTAAGTGACTCACCTTTGGATGTGGTGTATCTGTATTTTAATGTGCATTTGATACCTTTACCTATATTGACGTACTGCCACAGTTCCTAAAAAGGCCTGGTGGCCGGCAGGCCTGGCAACCTGGTTTGGGGTTTTTAAGCAAAGTCTTGGCGTTACCTCATCAATAAGCTACACCTGTGCTGTTCCAATTGCTGTTCCAATTGGAGAACCCTTAAGGAGGTACAGCTGTTTTACATTTACATTAAGGCATATTATCCTAGAGAACTGGTTAGGCAAAGACTTAGTACCTAACATCTTTAACTGTTGAAAAGTTGAAAAGTGCCAAAATGAAGCCATCTTGTGGCGATTTCATTCTGTAGTTCCTTCCATATAACCTAGTGTGAGAAAGATTAGCCAGAATAAGCTTTAAGCTCTGGTTTAAAAGCTCTGGTTGATTTGAGGTGTGTGTGTGTGTGCACCCTGGTGTCTAGTTATGCCTGCCACATGTTCATGGAAACGTTTGCAGACGCAGACATGGCTGGCTCTTTGGCTGTAAACAGAGAAGAGCACTGAACCCTGGAATTGGATGCAACTGGCTTTTGGGCAAGGGCAACCTCCCTCCCTCCCTCCAATACAGTTCACAGATGGTCTACCCACTACAAAGAGTTCGTTATCACTTTTGGAGCAACACGTTTCTGGACCTTGGATATATATGGAAAATAGAGGTGGGTGGGTGGAGGGGCAAAGTCTCTTTTTGGAAATGCAAGATCTGAGCAAAGCAAACATTTCTCAAAATAAACACAATAAGCCTGGGAAACAGGACATTCGAAGAGGAATTTGGCTTCCTAGGGTGATGTTTGTCATCTGGCTTTGAAGCCACGGAGTCACGTTTATTCTTAGTAGGAGATTTGCGGCCATGGCTGGGTTCCCGAAATGATTTATGCAACCTGTGTTGGTGGATGTGCTTCAAGCCAAACAAGACTCATCAATAGCCCCAGGTGGGCAAATTGAGGGTCACAGGCAACATGGTGTCCCAGAGAGACCCAGATGTGGAACACACACACCCAACACTTCATGGGACTTTCCAACACCTGAAAAAAGATGAAGTCTTACAATACTGTACTTGCTTACTTGGTTGAGCCATGTTTCACATCTCAGTTTGATGTGGCAGAGCGAAGCATTGTCTCCCACTGTTTTGAGATTTTAGCAGCCTCTTGCCATCGGGAGGACCTACCGCTACCATAGCAGAGCCCACTGGCATGCAGGGGACTGAGGCCTGTGTTTTTGATGTTCCTTTAGGCTAGCAGCTGGCTGGGCTCATGTTGAAGTTCGCTGTATTAGAGCAATGCACTGGCCAGGTGCATTGCCCGAATACCCGACCCCACTTGCTGACCTGCGGTTCCAGAATTGAGAACTTGCCAAGCTGGACCACTAGCCAAGACCTTTGCGGCATGGTTGAACCTACCGGGGGAATACACCACCCCTGCCACCATAGCTGTCAGGCAGCCAGGGTCACCACTGTGTCACGTTGAGGCATGAGGTGGGATTTGCAGCAGTTACAATGGCTATGGAAAGGACGTTTGGCTCAAAGGTTTGTGCTTTTGGGGGTGGGGATCTTGCAATGTTTTGAGGGTTATGAGTATTCCTGCCTTCGAATGTCCCCAAATTGTTAACATTCTCCTTAAAATAGTTTGGGGCTACCAAAGGACTTTTCAGTACGCCTCACCCCCTGCCAACATAGAAGTTCAAAAGCAAGAAATTCCAAGTATAAGAACGACAACAATTTTGTGTCAGAAATTATTCTGGGAAATTATTCTGGGTTGAAAGGATTTTTGCTCGAGAAACTCCACTTAGGGGATGCCCAAATGAGGCTCCTTTCATGTCCCCAAGATCTTTTCCCACTGAAGTGGCACCTGTTTATCTACTTGCAATTTCTTGCTTTCAAACTGCTAGGTTGGCAGGAGCTGGGACAGAGACAGGCGCTCATTATGTCACGCAGGACCCGAGTCTTGAACTGCCGACTTGCTGGCTTTCCAGCTAACAAGGCGAGATTCTTAACCACTGAGCCACCACAGTCCCAATTGCAAGTAAATAAATAGGTCCCACCGAAGTGGAACCTAATTACAAGTAGATAAATAGGTACCACTTTGGTGGGAAAGTAACAGCATTCCAAGTGCTCTGGTATCTAGTCATGCCTGCCACATGACCATGGAAAAGTTTGCAGATGCAGGCAGTGCTGGCTGTTTGGCTATAAACAGAGATGAGCACTGAACCCTAGAGTTGGATATGACTCACTTTCGAGCAAGGGCGACCTTGGGTTTAAATGGAGATGAGGACCGCACCCTAGAATTGGATATGACTGGCTATCGAGCAATGGACATCTTGACCTTTATCATAACCTCCGTGATGGGTGCATCTTCAAAAGCAGAATTCCCGTTCTCTTCCCCACACCCCAAAGAGATGAAAACCACAGAGGCTGGGATGATGGTCTTCGCTCCGCTACCAGAGTCTGATTTGGGAGAGCAAAGTGGCCAGATTTTCTTGAGCCACAAGGCTCTGGACATCTGGACTCTTCCACTGAACACACTCAATGTGGAGAGCAAGTCCGTTGGTCGGAAAACAACCGGGAGAAAAAGTGACTCCATGCTTCCGACTCATATCTTTGTTTCCTCAGGGACTAGAGTCTTCCTTTAAGAAATAAACAAAGTCGGGAATCTGGGTGAGCTAATGATCAAA
This sequence comes from Furcifer pardalis, assembly GCA_030440675.1. Classification (NCBI taxonomy): domain Eukaryota; kingdom Metazoa; phylum Chordata; class Lepidosauria; order Squamata; family Chamaeleonidae; genus Furcifer; species Furcifer pardalis. The sequence goes on from CP126895.1 coordinate 114,283,606, forward strand.
ACAAGGAGCAGCGGGCATGATGCCTAGAATGTGGGTGAAGCCAAGCTATATGGTTCATGTTGCAACTCCAATGAAAGGGCAGGGTAAGGAATGGCCACAGAGTTGCCTAAAGCAGTTGCCCACTTGAGGCTAGTGGCAGAAAGTAAACCAAAATGGTTTCCCGTCCCTTCTTTTGGGGGAATCTTGGGACTGTGGAGTTTGCCCAGGGCCACAAAGCTGGTTCTTCACAGCGGCGGAATCGAACTCTCAACCTCTGGCTCAACAGCTTGATATCTAAACCACTGGGCTATTCAGCTAGCCTACGCTTAGTAAGTTACCTTTAGAATTACTATGTGGTAGCATCTTTTTAAGTGTTCAGAAATGCACAGTCACACAAGTCTACTCCACTTAGATAAATGACACAGAACTTTTGTGTAATTGGCCTTTCATAAAATGACTTTCTCCAGACCACACTATAGATTACCACAATTAATTAAAATAGTTATGTAAGCTTCATTTTGATCTTTAGCTACATAACGTACTTATTTTGTCAAGATAATAGGCTAATAAATCATAATAGCTAGTTGATGACTCCAACCTTGTCCTTGATTGTTATTATTCTCCTGCCATATATGAATCTGAATATAGGTGATCATCATGATGATCAGCCATGAAGACTATCCTGAGAATATAATTCAGTGGCCTTTTATCTGCCTTCCTCATCACAGCATGACCTCCGTATCACTGGCCCAGTTTCGTGAGTCACTTTCTGGTTGCAAAGTCCTCATCAACCCCAGGCCAGGATGGATGAAACTGCTGCCCCACATCGAGATGGATTCAAGTGGGACCATTTAACCCACTTGAGGACCCTCCCCCTTCCTTGTGGACTTCATCACCCAAGGCTGTTAGTCCTCAGGGCTGTCAGGTTACTTAACCACCGCCTGATGCGCGATGTTGAATCGCTGGCAGTATGGTCTACTCTATTACCATAGCACAGGGGTTCCCAACCCAAGGCCCGTGGGCTGCATCTGGCCTGTGGCACCATTTCATGTAGGGGCCCCCCCCCACCTCTCAAAGTGCATTTGAGAAACAAAATGGCCTTCCCTTTGAAGCTGTTGGGACAAGATGGCCTCCCCCATTGTGCAAGCAGGGCGAAATGGCCATCCGGCCCTCAAAGCTGACTGAGAGTGACCCGGGCCCTGGCTTGAAAAGGTTGGGAACCCCTGCCATAGCAGGATAACCTGGCCAGGCTGGCCTTAATAATGAGGTTAATGGGTCGGTTTTCTCTTTCAGTCTCTGGCCTGGCTTTCAGAGAAACAGGGATGTGTAGACTCTGAATCAATGCAAACCGTTTCTCTCAACATGTGATACTTTCCCTTTCATGATGATCCACTTTTGCAAGGCTCCCTTTCCTCCCTCGCCAAGAGCTAAAGCTTTCTTTGGCAGCTTAGCACAGCACCCACTCTGGTTCACGCGGTGTTTATACATGTACCTGCTAAGATTTCGGCAACAGTCCCTACTATTGGGAGTCAAAAAAGCATTCCATTCCTCCTGCTCCATTTCAATGGACTTAATTACTTTTTGTTTATTTCATTTTTCAAGTCCGGGTTTGCATCATTTTTTCCAAGCAGAACAGCTTGTGGGAAATAATCGTAACAGTCCACCCCCACCCTCCCAGATGTGAATGTTTCAGAAATAGGCAATGAAGTGCTACGTTGGTAAGAGTCCAAAAAGAAAGTATGACGAGTAAAAGGATGTGGGGGAAATGCATGTCTTCAAAAGGAAAGAAATCAAAGATAGACCCTCCCTCCTGCAATCCAGCACAGGCAGCTCCAGTCCTGTTTTTATGTAAGGTAGGGACTGGGGTGGGCTAAGACGCTGAACTTGGTGACTGGAAGGACAGCAGCTCAGCAGTTCGAAAACTGAGTATTGTATGACAGAGTGATCTCCCATCTCTATCCCATCTTTGGCCAACCTGGAAGTTCAAAAGCAAGAAACTGCAAGTAGATAAATAGGGAGCACTTCTGTGGGAAGGTAAACAGCATTCCGTACACTCTGGTGTTGAGTCATGCCTGCCACATGTCCACAGAAATGTCTGCAGACACAGACAGCGCTGGTTCTTTAGCTATAAACAAAGATGAGCACTGAACCCTAGAATTGGATACGATTGGCTTTTGAGCAAGGCTGACCTTTACCTTTACTAGACCTGTTCTTCAGATGTACCCAGAGAAGCAAGATGGAATTGGCGAAAGCTTATGCTGGATAAAACTTTGCAGGCCCGAATTCTTTTGGTAATTTTAATTGAGGCTGAGCCATTGCACCAATGGACTTATTCTTCTTTTTCAGATGCCGTATCCATTCCGGATATTGGCTATCATCATGGTGATCGTCTTCCTGTTCTTAACTCCTTGGAACAGTTCTTCCGAGGACCTGCCACACCAGTCTCTCAGGGTCTCCAGCCTCGAAGTCCGTCTACGTCCAGGGCTGCCTCTCTTCCCAGGGATCTTTCCTTGCAGAGAGAGTTGGAGTACATGTACAGTACCCTATATTTCATTAATCAAAAAAGATTCATGTTGTTTCTCATGATATGGCCAAGGTATTGGAGCTTTGTTTGCTTAATGGTCTTAGTTCTTTTTCTGTTTAGTCACATGGTTGACCCATGACATCCTTAGCAGTCGTCTGAAGAGTCACATCTCAAAAGCTTTGATCATCTGTTCAGATGCTTTAGTCAATGTCCAAGCTTCAACTCCATATAGTAACACTGAGAATATGTAACATCTCACTATTTGGATATTTGTAGGCAAGAGTCAAAATCTCTACTGCAGAACAAACATCACATCTTTATGAAGGTGGATCTGCCTTTTTCTATTCATATTTTAATCTCTACCTCAGGATATCACTTTTCATTTAACATACTCCCCAAATAGACAATTCTATCCACTCTTTCATTTTCTTGTGTCCCTGTCGTTATTGCAGGAACAAGGGACATCACAAAATACAAAAAATACTATTTTTTGTCTTTCTTTCTTGTTTCTCTTTACTATATTGCCTGCAACTTTTGCACAGACTAACTCGGCTACCACTTCAAAAGTAATGTTATTTCTAACTCAAGGGTGCCCAAACTTTGTGGGCCTGTCATGTCGTTCAGTGGGTCAGTCATGCAGTTCCTCCCACCAGAACCAAAATGTGCCTTTCAGTCTGTTTTGGAACTGGATGAGATAGATTTTAAGCTTTCATTTTCTCTGATTAAACCAGGGATACCCAAACTATGGCCTGTGGGCCAGATCTGACCCGATGCCAATTCATCCGGCCCACGCCATCCTCATTGCTCTGTATGGCCACGTTTTACTTCAGCTTCCAGGAGCGACAAGGTTGGTGTGGGCCGGATGAATTGGCATCAGGGGTCAGATCCGGCCCACAGGCCGTAGTTTGGGCACCCCTTGTTCTAACTCCTTACTTCTGAGTTCTATGTTTCTGCAAAGAAACTTTGGGGAAGCCCCCAGCCTAACCACCCCCAGGACCTGTCTCAGTTTTTTCCATGACTTTCATTCCCCAAAAGAATCATCTGATCTCATGTCCTTCACCAGAACCCATGGTAGAGACTTCCATAAATTAATTCTGCCCATGTCTCTGCTTCTGCTGAGGGATGGGCAAATTTCATTTCATTCTGCCCCTTTTAGTACCCTGTCGTTTGTATCTCATGTCAATTTTTAATGTGTGTGTATATGTGTGTCTTTGCAGAGATGATCTAGTGCTGTAGTTTGTTTCCAATTTTTTAAAATAAATAAATAAATCAGAGCAACTAGGGAGATGCTCTCCCTGTCCAAATCTTCACATCCAGCTTAATACATCACCAGCAGACCACCCACCATCACACACTGTCTTTTTGAAGAACGAAGTAACTGATCTTCTTTTGCCATATCCAAATCCGAATACAGTACTGTACTGTATCGGCAATCCTCATTGCAATGAGCCATGAAGACTGTCCTGAGAATATAATGCAGTGGCCTATCGTCTGCTTTCCACATTACAGCGTGACACCTGTACCATTGATCCAGTTCCTTGAGTCACTTTCTGGTCCTGAGCCCTTTTGGCACACAAAGTCCTCCTCAGCCCCAGGCCAAGATGGATGAAGCTGCTCCCCTCCATCAAGATGGAGTCAAGTGGGATTTAATCCACTTGGGGACCATCACCCTTCCCCGTAGACTTCGGCACCCAAAACTGTTAGTCCTCAGGGTTGTTGGGTTCGATAACCACCACCTGACGATCAGCATTGAGTCGCTGTCAGTAGGGTCTACTCTACAACCATAGCAGGATCACCTGCCCAGTAACTGATCACACAGGGAAAACACCAAATTGACCTGGCTTGCAAAAAGTCAAATTTACTTCTCAGCAACGGAGAAGAAAATTCTGCATCTGAAGCACAAAGGGCTCAGTTGATCCATTCCATGTCTGCAGCAAATCTTTTACTATTTGCAAGTGCAATTTCAGCTTCACGAACCAGGGAACTTGCGATTTTGCCTAACGAACAGCAGTGAGTAGAATTTAATATTTTTTTCTCCAATGGGAAATAAAAAACTTTATTTTATTCCCAGTGGCTTGAAGTGAGGTCTGAAATCACAGCATTTGCTAGAGTAGGAGATGTGACTCACTTTAGATGTGGCTGGACTACAGTTCCCAGCTGTCACCACCATTGGCTCCGGTGTCTTGGGGTGATGGGAATTGTAGTCAAAGAAACCTGGAAAGCTGTGCCTGATCCGAATGTCCAAAAACTCTTTTTGTGCTATATCGTAAAACTAGCTATTGCAAAACTTTGTATTTTTCTACAGCAGGGCATCATTTCCCCCTCATCCCTCAGTGGTCAAGGTATCTAAACCAGATACTGTACTGTATATACATAAAACTCTTACCAGATTACCTGAGGAAAATCTGGTGATCTAGAAAAATTCATACTTTTTTTGGGTGAAATTTTAGTTCCAAATGTATTTAAATAGAACCCCACACAGCTAAAATTAGTGCAAGAATGAGAGGGGGAAAACCCACGTGGGAGTTGAGAAAAGATGTTTAGACTATTCATTTCTTCAGATACCATCAAATGGGATTAGTGTATTTATACCTTGATGTGACGTCTCCTTGCCAGGGTAGGTGCTGATTAAATCAGTGACGAAGTGACAAATAGCATGACCCAAGAGTGGAAATGGTTTCTGGGTGAATTTATGAGTCATTGCTTGGCACATGGAAAGTGGTTCAAAAGAAGGCTGGGCAGAAGTGGAACCAACCCACGCAGGAAGATCCCTTATCACAGAAATGGGATGTCCCACTATGGAGGGAGGAAATCACAGGGGCTGTTATAATTAGACGCTGCAGATTGAATCTGCTTCTCAAATTAGTTACATGCTTTTGAAATGCTCCAGGGGAAATAATATTGGATTCCCCCAAAGGAACAAGCCAGCTCTGCCAGTTTTCTTTTTGACTCTAACCCCTCTGCATGAAACAAAGGCCTGGTGCTCAGGAATGTATGTTTCTTTCTCATTTCTCTTTTGCAAGGCTCAAGACAGCTTAGAATTCAGATTTTCAGAGCAAGTGGTGGTGCAACAAACTGATGCAACCCAAAAGGTAAAAAATAAAGGTCGCCCTTGCTTGAAAGCCAGTTGTATCCAACTCTAGAGTTCAGTGCTCCTCTCCGTTTACAGCCAAAGAGCCAGCACTGTCTGCATCTGCAGATGTTTCCATGGTCATGTAGTAGACATGACTAGAGAGTTCCCTTTCCCACTGAAGTAGTACCTATTTATCTACTTGCAATTTCTTGCTTTCAAACTGCTAGGTTGGCAGGAGCTGGGACAGAGGACCAGAGCTCACTCCATCACGCAGCACTCAGGTCCCAAACGGCTGACCTTCTAGTCATCAAATTCAGCATTGTAACCACTAAGCCACCAATCCCTCCCACATGTGCCTGTAAAGCCGAGGTTTTCAGCCTACGGCCCGGGGGCTGGTTGCACCCCACAACACCATTTCTAGTGGCCCTCCGCCAAACCTGGAAGTGCCATGTGTGGAAAGCAGGGCAAAATGGCTCCCTGCCCCCTGAAGCTGTCTGAGAGAGCGTGACCACCTGGCCCTCGGCTTGAAAAGGTTGAGAGCCCCTGCTGTAAAGCATCCATCTTTTAGGTAGAACTTCCAAAATTGAGATTTATGGGAGCAGTAGTCCAAGAAACCCCAAACTTCCATTTCTATTGGTTGCTTGCCAATTTTGCAACCAGATTCATGAAGGAAAGCACAGCTGGGAGAGGATTCTTCAGTGACTCCCCTTCTGTGATCATGGAAGCCCGGAGGGTTCTGACCAGCGACTTTAAGGAGCTACAAGACTCTTGATTGCTTTTTTCCACCCCAAGCTAATACAACTGTCTCTAGAAACATCCCAGAGCTGGTGACCTTTGAATAACTAGACAGACACATCGATAGTTATACTAACCCAGGGCTGCCCAAACTAGAGCTCGTGGGCCAGATCTGCCCCTCAACGCCAATTCATCCGGTCCGCACCGCCATCATCATTCCCGGGAATGTTTTCCTTCTCCTTCTGGGAGCAATGAGGGAAGTGTGGGCTGGATGAATTGGCCTCAGGGGCTGGATCCAGCCCACAGGCCATAGTTTGGGCTTAAGCAGAGAAAATGGCAGCTTAAAAATCTATCTCATCCAGTTGCAAAACAGATTGCAAGGTGCGTTTTACTTCCACTTCCGGTGGGAGGAACTACGTGACCGGCCCGCTGAACCATGTGACTGGCCCATGGCCCAAAATGTTTGGGCACCCCTGTACTAACCAGTGCAATGCTGGAGGGTTGCCAAATTGGAGAACATAAAGCTAATGACATAAAGCTCTTGGCTGATAAAAATTGCAAATCTGTGTGTGCAAAGGAGCGGAAACAAGGAGCAAGATTTTCTCTTGGGACAGAGATATTGCTGCAGTTATTACGACAGTTTCCCTGCCATTCTTGATAAAGTCAGAGCTGGGAGATATAATTTTGGACTTCAACTCCAAGCTTTGGAAGGAACTTATAAGTTTCCAAATGAATCTGTGATTTCAGGCCAGTTCCAAAGCCTGCAGTTTATGTCTCTCTCTTCCCAGTTCTGTTGGACAAGACGGAGGTCTCATGACTCCACAGCATGACAAAACCCTTGCTGTGTATGTCTGTGCCAGACAATTACTTAAACAGGACACTGATTAACTTTTTTATGGTGAGTGTGCAATACGTGAAATATGATAAGATTACAGAGCCAGGAAAATAAAAGGTTTCTTTCTAAAACAGGCATTCTGTAAGATTCTTTTACAGTCACTTGATAATATGGCTGCCGTTCTTTAATAAATCTACTCTATATCCCACTCACTTCTCCTCCCTCTTGGTTTTGTTCAACAACACAGGTTTAATCGTTGCATGCGTGGATGTGAATTTTGGCAGCTCTTATTCGTGTTTTCTGGAGAAAGGCTGCAACTAGGGGACAGACCAAACATCTTTGGCTTCACACCCACTTGTCCACTCACTGCAAAGACCACTTTGTAAATGTTGTGGGTTGTCAAGGGAGTTCTCCATTTATAGTTAGTCAAAATTCAGTAGGGAACATGAAGGCAAAACCTCTCTGGCCCATCCCAGCAGTGTTGGAGTCAATTTCATAACCCACAAGAATTGCCAGGGGCAGGGCTGGCTGCAGGATTTGATCCCTGCAGCAGGGCATCCTTTGAGGGCCTCTTTCACTCAGTGGGAATCAAATGATACATTGCAGAGAGCACATCATTAGAAAAGTGGATCTGTTAAAGTGCTTAAAGCTGTCCAATTGTCACAGCAGGCGTTTTCCATGCCTCCGGCAGTTTGCATTTCTCTCTCTGCTTTATGATTACTCTTTCAGAGGTAAACACAGGTTTTATTTGCGAGCTTGATTTCTCAGGCAGCTTTGTTTGCCAGAATCACTAATCAGGAACATGACTGTGATTGCTACACTCGATGACTTGTTATTTGTAGAGAATAATTTGCCACCTTGGTATCTTCATCTATTGCTCTTCTTCCTCCTTGGTACCTGCTGCTGCTTCTGGCATCCCCAGCTGAAGAGCCAATGAACACATGGGTAACAGAGGCTGCTACTGCTTCTCCCTTGGATTATCAAAGTAAGGTCAAGGTCACCCTTGCTTGAAAGCTAGTTGTATCTGACTCTAGGGTGCAGTGCTCATCTCTGTTTATAGCCAAAGAGCCAGAGCTATCTGCATCTGCAGACATTTCTGTAGACATGTGGCAGGCATCACTAGACACCAGAGTGCACGGAACGCTGTTTACCTTCCCACCAAAGTGGTAGCTATTTATCTACTTGCAATTTCATGCTTTCAAACTGCCAGGATGGCGGGAGCTGGGAGAGAGACGGAAGCTCCATCATGCAGCACTCGGGTCTCTAACTGCTGACTCGCTGACCTTCCAGTCACCAAGTTCAGCGTCTTAAACACTAAGCCATTGCAGATTATCAAAGTATTTGGGTCCAAACCACAAAATGAAAAAATGCTGTTATGTGACATCAAATTGCCTTATGGCAAACCTATGACTGAGAGGCCTCCAAAATGACCTCAACAGTCCTGCTCAACTCCTGAAACTTATAGCCTGTGGCTTCCCCCAATGGTTAACAAATCATCTTGCATGTCTTCTTAGTTTCCTGCTGCCGTCAACCTTTCCCAGCATTGTCATCTTTTTCAGAGAGTCTTGCTTTGTGTGCCCAAAGTAAAACAAATTTCAATATTTTTGCCTCCAGAGAAAGTTTGGGTATGATTTGCTCTAGGGCACACTTGTCTTCCTAACAATCCTGCATATCTACAAAACTCTCTTCTAGCACACATCAAATAAAACATTTCTCTCTCTCCCTCCCCCCATCAGCTTTCTTTATTGTCCAGCTTTCATACCCATACATGGTGGTAGTGAATAAAATAGAGTGGATGATCTTGGTTTCCAACGTCACATTCATACATTTCATAGAATTACAGAATAACTGAGTGGGGAGGGGCCCTTTTTAGGCCATTTGAGTCCAACCCCTGCTACTCCATGGAAGAATTCAAACCAAAGCTCTGACAGAGGGTTGTCCAACTCTCTCTTGAATGCTTCCAGTGTTGGAGCACTCACCACCTCTCAAGGCAGTTGGTTCCACTGTTGTACTGCTCTAACAATTAAAAAGTTTTTAATGATCTTTCATGATCTTTTTTAATTCCTTCATTGATCCCCTTCGGAGTCTCAGCCTTCTTCTGATTTCTTGGCTGCAGACCCCATTTACATTGATGATTGAACCAAGGTATGCAAAATCTTTCACTATCTCAATATTTTCATTCTCAAAGTTGTGTAAGTCTTCTGGAGTCACAGTTGTTGCCTTCATAATCTTCAACTAGTCCTGCTTTGGCACTTCTTTCACTTTCCTTAAAAGTCCTTTCAAGTCACTACTGCTTTCTGCCAGTCAGATGGTTTCATCTGCATATCTTAAGTTATTCATTTTTCTTCCACTAATTTTCACTTCTTCTTAATCTGAATCTAGTCCAGTTTTTACTTATAATATGTTCCGCATAGAGACTGAGGGGATAAAATGCACCATGGCTGACATCTTTACCTACGAATAACCATTCTGTCTCTTCATATTCTGTCCTAAGGGTAGAGTCTTGTCCACATCATCAATGACAATCAAGTGCTGAGGGGCCCCTATTTCTTTCAGAACCCAGTTTCTCATGATCCACACAGTCAAAGGCTTTGCTGTAGTCTATAAAGCACAGACTAATCTTCTTCTGAAATTCTTTACATTCCACTAATGTAAGTTTCCAACAGAGAAAGAAAATATGCCCCAGTGCTGAATCACCAAGTTTGGATGGAAAACAGATCTCCCGATAGGGCTGGGAAAGAGTGGGATACCACCCAAATGGGCGGTAAAGATATGTAAGAAATAAAATATAAATATAAACAAAGTCTTCTACCTGAGCCCATGGAGAACAGCAGTGAAGAGAGAGGGATATATGAAATAGCTGACTTGTAATATTGACATGTTAACCGGCATCCAATGGCCACATATCATCTTTTAATGTGCTTATTTGAGTTATGAAGAAACTACTGCACCACATAGTTATCATTTTCAAATTGAGAAAAACATGCCAAGGAAAACAAGCAAATGCCATGAGGCCTCACTCTTATGTCTGATGAAGTGGACTTGGTCCACGAAAGCTCACATTTAAATACAAGAGTTTATTTTTATTTATTTATTTTTCTGATTTCTATTGGCGCCCAACTCTGAAGACTCCGGGAGGCTCACAGAAAATAAAACCAAACACATTTTAAAAACCAGCAAAAAAAAAAAAAACCCCATTAAAACTGCCACCAAAAATCACTCCGACCCCTACAGATTAAAAAGAGATTAAAAGAGGAAGCGTTCTTACTAAATCAGCCAATAGGCAGGGGTCACCACATTGTTGGTGCCCTACACCTGCTTTGCCAGCCAGGTTTTCAGTTCTTTCCTAAAGGACAGCAATGCCGTCTGAAGACACAGCTCAACTGGCAGGAGGTTCCATAAGGCCGGAGCAGACACAGAGAAGGCCCTCCTTCTGGTGCTAGAGAGATGAGCCTTCCTAGCAGATGGCACGAGAGAGCCTCTCCAGTCTGCTTTGGTGGGACAGACAAATGCTCTTGGGATGACACAGTCTCTTAAGCATCCTGGCCCACTACCATCGAGCAGGAGTCACAAGTCCAGGAGGACCCCCAGATTACGCACCGGGTCTGTTTGGGGCAAAATAGTCCCATCCAGAACCAAAGATGATAGCTCCCAAAATAACGCCCCCTCCCCAACCCATAGCCACTCAGTCTTGCTGGGATCCAGTTGTAGTCTGACCCCCACAGCCTCCAGTCACTTGGATAGTACTCCGACTGCATCACTTGGATAACCACGGGCCAAGATGTACAACTGAGTATCATCAGCATACTGATACCACACCCTGTGGGAATGGATGATCTCACCCAGTGGTTTCATGTAGAAGTTAAATAGAAGAGGTGAGAGCACCGAGCCCTGAGGCACCCCATACTGGAGAGTCCTAGGGCTGGACATCCCATCCTCCAACCACACCGACTGGGTCCGGCCCTTCAGAAAAGAGGCAAACCATGACCACACAGGACCCTGAATCCCCACTCCTTGGAGCCATTCCAGAAGGATACCGTGGTCAATTGTATCAAAGGCTGCTGAGAGGTCAAGAGCAAGGATGGAGGGATGATCTCCATCTCGCTCCCACCAGAGATCCTCCAACAGTGCGACCAATGCAGTATCAGTACCATATCTGGGCCTGAATCCTGCATGAAAGGGGTCCAGATAATCCGCTTCATCCAGAACCCCCTGTAACTGTCACACCCTTGCCTTTTCCAAAACCTTCCCTAAAAAAAAAAAAAGGGGGGGTTTGGATACTGGCCAATAGTTGGCCATTATTGTTGGTTTCTTAAGGAGGGGGCGCACCAAAGCATGTTTTCATAGTGTAGGAAACACCCCCTCCTGCAAAGATGCATTGACTATTGCTCCAACCCAACTGCCTTGACCAACCAGACGGGACATGGAACGAATGGGCAAGCAGTGGTGTGAACAGATCCAAGGAGCCAGTCCACTTCCTCAGGGACAACTTAGTCTTTAAGTTGCAACATGTTTTGTCTCTCCCCCCCCTCTTTACTCTCAGATAAGCAAATCCTGGAAAATAAAGACCAATCAATCACATTCTAGTAGCATGAAAAGCCAGGAAACCTGTGCTAAATGCAACAAATTCACTCCAGAAAAAGAAATACTGGTAATTGCTTTGGGTACCATAAGTCCTGTACATGCCCACTCTTAGTTGGGCAGACCAGCAGGGAGGGGCAAAGACATACTTTCTGTCCAATATATGACTTGCAAGTGAAAAATGAGATGCACGTTAATTTTCAGCCTTTCAAAGATACCTGAATTAGACCCTGTAATGTTTGGCTCAACATTATAACCTTATTTAGGTACTGTACCTTTAAGAAGAGGACAATTAATCAAGGTGACTAATCTTGGCTTGACTGAAAGGAGCTTTGGGGTATCAAGAACATCTTAGTTTAATGGCCAGCAGCTAGTTACAAAAGTCAAGTGGAAGGAGACATGAAAGACCTCTGCTGGAGATCCCAAAAGCTGCTGTTCATTAAGAGTATACTAGATTGAGACTTACCAGGGTAGACATGTTGTTGTTGTCGTCACACAGTTGATTCTGACATTATGGACCATTGCCCGCCAGGCACCTCTGTTGTCCTCCACCGTCCTCCTCAACCCGCCCAGCTCTGTGCCCATTGCTTCTACAATACCATCTAGTCATCTCATTTTTGGCCGCCCCCTTCTTCTTTTGCCCTCCACCCTTCCCAGCATCAAGGCTTTCTCAAGCGAATCCTCTCTTCTCGTTTGATGTCCAAAGTACTTGAGCTTCATCTTTACTATTTGACCTTCTAAGGAGTAGTCAGGGTTGAATTCTTCTAAGATCGACATGTTTAATGGCTCCCATTGCCACTTGTCCAGTTCTGGAACCTGCTGCAAACTGTACCTCAACCAAAAATGACCAGAAAGTCACTGCCAGTTTCAAGCTTTTCTTATTTTTTAAAAAGGAGATGCTTGTTTAAAAACAAAGCATGCTTCCATGAGGCTTGGCAGGATGAAGATTCATTTTGTTCAGGGATGAGCCTCCAGTGGGGTGGTGGACTGAGGCTCTTATTTTTTCCACCCCAAGATAGACCAGTCAATGTGCCACATTGATGCAAGGCAGTTTTTGATGTGCATATGGAGATGTAGTTTTGCGAGAGACAGTCCTCAGGAGGCACTTTGTTTTTCAAGATAACACTGCAGTCCACCAGCCGCAAGCAGATGCAAAGTATGGCTGAGGAAATGATGGAGCTAATTATCTAGTCTTCTTCCTTCTTCTGTCATATCTGAATCGGAATACAGTATAGGTGATCATCATGCCGATTAGCCAAGAAGACCTGAGAATATAATGCAACGGCCTTTCACCTGCTTTCTGCATTGCAGTATGACCCCTGTACCACTGATCCAATTCCACATGTCACTTTCTGGTCGCGAACTCTTTTGGCACACAAAGTCCTACTCAGCCCCAGGTCAGGATAGATGAAGCTGCTGCCCTCCATCAAGATCAGGGATTCTCAACCTGCAGCCCACAGGCAGGATGCGGTCCACGGCACTATTTCATGTCACCACCCACCACCTCCACCACACCAGGAAGTGCCATGTGGTGGAAGGGCAAAATGGCCATCCGGCCCCCGAAGCTGTCTGAGGGAGTGTGATCCAATGGCCCCCGGCTTTAAAAGGTTGAGAACTGATCAAGATGGATCCAAGTGGGATTTCATCTACTTGGGGCCCATCACCCTTCCCTGAGGACTTCAGCACCCAAAGTCTCAGGGTGGCCAGGTTTGTTAACTGCCACCTGACCCTCAGTGTTGAGTCACTGGCAGTATGGTCTACTCTATTACCATAGCAGGATAACCTGGCCAGGTAAATCTAATCCTGGATTTAGGTCAAGGATTCTAACAGTCCAATTTAGACCTGGAACAATCTGAAGTGGGAAGCGCTTCTGTATCAGTTGCAACACAACCACTTACAGATCCAGGGGCAGATGCTGGTCACCTTTCTCTCCACACCTACTCCTAATGGCACATGGCTAAAGCCATCCAGGTCTCAACAAATTGGGCAGAGGTACCCCCTGAACTATAGGTGAATTGGAACTGTTAGAACAGGGGTTCCCAACCTTTACAAGATGGGGGCCGGGCCACACGCTCTCAGTCAGCTTCAAGGGCCGGACAGCCATTTTGCCCTGGCTACATGATGGGGGTGGCCATTTTGTCTGAAGAGCTTCAAAGGAGTGGCCATTTTGTTTCTCATTCTCAAATGCCCTTGGAGAGGTGGGAAGGGAACATGAAATGGCCCTGCCGGCCAGCCTTAGGTTGGGAACCCCTGTGTTAGAGAGAGGCAGCAGGAGTGGCAATGGACTGATGAGCCTCTCCCATTCAAAGTGGTCCACACCTAAAGCATCCAGCCATGTGTGCATCCATCCATGCATCAGGCAACAATGTTTCCCAACTGTCTAAGAGGTGCTGCAATGTCTTACTAGAACATGTACTGCCCACAGAGTACATTGCAAAGTCCAGAGAACAGCCTCGCTCTGGTCTATGACACTTGAGTAGGAGCATCACAACAGTAAGAAAACAGGAAGGGTAAAAGTCTTTAAAGACTTTTATGAAGAAGTTAAAACCCAACAGGAGCTAAAAGAATGGCCAACAGCACCATCTCTAGGACAGCCAAAGAGTTACACACACGATATGTTAAAGACAACAGAGCATTTCGGGTATCATACTTCAAACCACCGGCAAGTTCCCTCTAGTGGTTGTTTAGTTACAAAACACTAAAATCACAATTTAGAAAATATTCACACAAACTGTATTAGAGCCTTCGGGAAAAAATTTCTTCTTACGAGTAGTATTTCAGCACCAAAAGAAACAAAACAAAAACCCAGGCAGTTCAACTTATATGTGCATGTACAGGATACATCAAAAAATCTTAAAATGCTTATGTATAATGAAATCTATACAAAAAAGTTAAAAAGTGTTCATATATACAGTATTCTTTTTCCATATAAAAAAATCCCCAAAGTTTTCATCAGCAAGATGTACAACAGACTGTTTCCTTCTTAATCCGTCTGCTTTAACCTTCAAAAAACTGCCCCCGCCATATTCCTTGTGCAAACTAAAACTATAAGGCAGAGAAGGTTCATCACCAAAAGAACATTAACAAGCTGTTTAAAAAGACAGACCTTTACATTTTCAAAGTCCCCAGAACGGTAATAAAAGTTCCTTAAAAACAAAATCAAAACCTGTAAGACTGAGAGAAATTTCTGAACATCTCCCTCCACAGTTAAGTTTGCAACTTGGACTTTCAATGCCCTCATTTTGAACAATAATGCTGTCCTTCACTGGGAAACATTTTTCTGCAGCTTAAAGTCTGAACCGTTGTGTTTAGACATATCCTGTTCAAGGTTACAGGGCCCGTTTAACAGGAGCACATGAAAGAACTCTCTCTCTCATGTTTTTTATAAATAAAGTTTTTAAAAAACCCTTTTGCCACTATAGGACTTGGGTGACATTGTCACCTCTGGATGCCTGAAATGTTTCTTGAAGTCTAGAAAATAATATTTCCTCACAGTGCTTCCTCCTGTAATTCGGAATACTCAAGACCTTTTCTCTGTTTCATTCTGCTTTTTTAAAAAGCCAGTATTTTCAAACTTTATTTCAAAATAAAAACTGCATTATTGGTGCAAGAAGACAGTCACCTTTGATTAAAATGGTTCCCTAGCACTCAGGGGTTGCTGCTGCTCTTCTATAGAGAACTGACCTGTTCCCTGTGGACCATCAAAAACAGCAAACATCTCCCCATGACATAAATTGGTTCTGGCCACAAACAGAGAGGTCTGGGTAGTGTGTAAGCTGGGGGCAATGCCAAGAAAGCTTGAGTCGTCAAGTCCACGATGTCACAGTAAACAAAACCTCAATCTGCTTTTTGAAAATATCACGAAATTCTGCACGTTGTTTGCCCTCTTTGTCTGAAAGAAAATACATTCTGCTGTCATAAACTCACTCCATGTGGCAACGCTGCCTCCTGTGATCCCTGCCTTGCCAACACGGTCTTGGCAACATACTGGCACTCGCAAGTCCAAATGCATCTGATCGGCAAAATACTTGTCGAAAAGAATACAAGGGTCTTGGTCACGAACGGCCAATCCCTTTTTGTGTATGTTTTTTTTAAAGTGCATCCTTGCATCCCAGACATGCTATGACTGTTCAGAACTTTGTGTTGGGCTTGGCTCTGTCCCATCCTCATTGCTGCTGTCCAGGTCCTGCTCCATCACCGTCTCTTCATCATCCAGGCGCTGGCTGGTGAAGTTGTTGAGTTCAAGAAGGCCGCTGGGTTCCACGACCACATTGGAGGTGGAGTGGCATGCTACAGAATACTGAGGGATCGTCTGGAAGAGAAGGGAGATGAGAAGGTTATCAGCGGTTGGTAGCGAATCCAGTTGACAAGGTTCTTGTCAGGGCTATGGCAGGAAAAGGACAGACATCTACTCCACATCGCAATCGTTTCAAGGCTGAGAGAGGAAGCTAGTGTAGGTTAGCAGCCACTAGGCTGAAGGCCACACTAGACAACATACCAGAGATCCATACTTCAATCCCTTCTTCTGCTGGATCCAAATCCAAATATAGGCAATGATCATGGGGATCATCCATGAAGACTATCCTGAGAATATAATGGAGTGGCTTTTCATCTGCCTTCTGCATCTCAGCATGACCCCTGTACCACTAATCCAGTTTCACGTTGTCACTTTCTGTTCCTGAGCTCTTTTTGGCACACAAAGTCCTCATCAGCACCAGGCCAGGATTTATAAAGTTGTTGCCCTTCACCAAGAATCCACTTGGGGACCATCACCCTTCCCTGTGGACCTAAGCACCCAAGGCCATTAATCTTCAGGGTGGTCAGGTTAATTAACTGCTGCCTGCCACACAGTGTTGACTCGCTGGCAGTATGGTCTACTCCCATGATGGCGAACCCTGGCATGCCAGCTGTTCTTGGACTTCAATTCTCAGAAGCCCAAGTCCCTGTGAAATCCAACCCAATTCAGACAGGTGATTTTTCATGGAAGGGGCACAAGATTCCTGAAGAACAATTTTTGACCTTAGTGCAAGCCACAAAAACTGGTTTCAACTGGGACTTTATTCTAAAACGAGTTGGGTATAAAACATTCCACATAAAGAACCCTGGTGGTGCAGTGGTTAAACTGCTGTGCTGCAGCCACAATGTTGTGAGTTCGATCCTGACCAGGATTCCAAGTTGACTCAGCCTTCCATCTTTCCAAGGTCAGTAAAATGGATACCCAGCATGTTTGGTACAAAACGCTAATTGCCTTGTGAACTGCCCAGAGACTGCACTAATTTACTTATTTATTTACTGCATTTTTTGCCACCAATTTGGGAAATTTCCCACTCTGGGTGGAGTACATATAACTATCAACTAAACACTATGGCAGGGGTGCCCAAGCTACAGCCCAGGGGATGGATCTGGCTCCCAACACCAATTAATCCAGCCTGAAAAGCCCTCGTCACTCTTGGAAGTGGAAGTAAAACGCCCGTACTTCCACTTCCAGGAGCGATGAGGGCTTCACGGGCTGGATGAATTGGTGTCGGGGGCCGGATCCAGCCCCCAGGCCATAGTGACCAGCTCCCTGAACCACATGACTGTCCCGTAGCCAGAAAAGTTTGGGGACACCTGCGCTATGGGGTGGTACAGATGTGGGATTGGTATTGCTACATCTTGAAGTCTCCTCTCATTTTCTTCCTTCAAAAGAGACAGCAATCAACCAGTGGCATTTGGGAGACCAAGTAAAACTTGCAGATTGGCTTATACAGGGCAACCCTTTCTGATGAGCATCAGAAGAAGCCTTGTGTTGGTCTCCAAAAGCTTTTGAAACCCAAAGGAAAAGAATAGGAAGTGAAGAGAGTTGGGAAAGGTTTCTTTTATGCCTCTGGACTATTAGAATACTCCACCCAGCTTTGTCACCCTATTTTAAGAGGCATCATTCAAACCCTCCCTCCTGGGGTACGAATTTAATGCGTTCTCCTGGACATTTTGTATCGCGAAAAAAACGTAACCCGATGTATCACTGTATTTTACATTGCAGACAGTGGCCTTTAGTGTCCAGCTCCGGTAATGCACCAGTTTCCTGGGGAAACTTGCTTCATATTCCGGAGGAAAAATCGTAACCTGAGACATTATTTTCAATGGATTTTCATTCGTAACCTGAAAATTTTGTTACCTGAGGCCTTCATAACCCGAGGTACCACTGTACAAGGCCAACCCAAACGCAAGAGACCTCGGTGACTCTGGCCACGTGTCTATAGGTCTTTTTTTCAAGGCTTACCTGGATTAAGATTTCTGCAGGCATCTCCTCTGCTTTCTTTGGGATGATATTCTGGATGCGAATGAACTGGCTGGCTGTTGCTGGAAGGGTCAGTCTCCTCTCTTGCACATGTGACCCGACGCCTGAGGGACTCAAAGCTGAATCCAAACGTTTTGGCTGCTGAAGAACGGAGGTTGCCATGGATGAAGCTGCCCCAACCGTGGCCACTCTCAGTACTGAAGCTGTTGATGGTTCTGTTTCAGCCGGCACATTCCCAGGGGGAGAAGGCTTACTGTTTACCGAGTCCACTAGCAAACGGTCTACACCTGGGTCTATCTGAGCCTCCATCATGGACATCTTCAAAATGTCTGCCACCGCTGTCTTTGAGGGCATCTGGGTGGGAAAGAGGTTCGAGAGAGGCGCGGCCAGCTTGGGAACTGCACTGATGCTGGCCACCTTGGACACCGTGGGCGGCTGATGTCCTTCAAAAGTTATCTTTGTAACAGAGGATCCTTGGGTTATTATGGGGCGGTTCACCTGAAATTCAAATTTGGGTTGTGCATGTTATAGGCAAGGTGGTTGGGTGGAATTGGGTTTGTTCAGGTTATCGCTACTGAATCCTAAATATGATATAAAAACACACCAGTAACAACTTTCTCTACAGGGAAGAGATTTGGAAGCTCAACAATTTTAACACGGAACAATTAGCAGCCAAGAGGAGGACAGACTATACAGAAAATACCAAGGTAGATTTCCCGACTGCTAGATGTCCATTTTGTCCATTATGTCACGGCAGTCCCGTTTTCCTTTGGGATTTACACCCCCAAAGCACTGCCTTGGTTATTCCCCCTTCAAAAAGGTCCCTAAGGAGAACAGTTTTTAAAAAGTGTCTATGGTGGCCAATATACACTTTTTTAAATTCCTTTTTGGCTATGTCATTTTCCTCCATTCCTCCATGGTTTTGGTTCTCCCAAGGAAAATGAGATTGCTCTTCTAAAAACACAGCGTTACTAAGCCAAGGGTGATGTAAACTACAAAGGAAGACGTACAATGGAGGTCCTTAGACGGCCGCCGGGAGTTCATCTTTATTTTCCATAGAAATAAAAAAAGTATTTACGGGGACGGAAATCAATAACTTTATACCTAAAAAAAGAACAAACAAAAGAAAACAAACAAAGAGAAAACAAATTAGGAATCAATCCATGCAACAGAAGTCATAGAAATTGGTACCATCAGTTCTGTCTTGTAGGCACTTGGCTGTTCTACAACTGGCACACAGCTGCTATGGCTTAGTGCAGTGATGTTGAACCTTGGCACTCCAGCTGTTCTTGAACTTCAATTCCCAGAAGCCCTGATTAGCAGGAGCACTGATTTGGGCTTCTGGTATTTGAAGTCCAAGAACAGCTGGCATGCCAAGGTTCGCCATCACAGGCTTAGTACCTAAGAACATACGGCAGTGGTGGCCAACCTTGGCATTCCAGGTGTTCTTGAACTTCAATTCCCAGAAGCCCAAGTCAGCACTCCTGCTGATCAGGGCTTCTGAGAATTGTAGTCCATGAAGATCTGGAGTGCCAAGGTTGGCCACAACTGACCTAAGGCTACAAATCAGCCAGCACAGGGTTCAAACTCTGCTTCTGCAAAGCACTCACTACAGTGTCTTTAGCTAAATATTTCCCCATCTGCACTGCAAGGGCTTTAATGCCGATATAATTTACAGAGTGGTTGTGAGGATTGCAAGAGGAAGCATGTGATGCACTCAGAAGATCTAAAAGCATCATGATTTTTAAAAGCCCCCTAGGGCAGTGACAGCTGGTGTGGTATAATGAAGTAGGCAGGGTTTCTCAACCTTAGGCCTCTAGGTGTTCTTGGACTTCAATTACCAGAAACCCAAGTCAGCACACCTACTGATCAGGTGCATCTGGGAATTGAAGTCCAAGAACATCTTGGGGGGGGGGCAAGGCTGAGAAACTCTGGAGTAGAGGATTAAGACTAAACAATTCAGGAGAAATTTCTGTTTGGCCAAGAAAATTCAAGGGTTTGGCAGGCACCAATGATAAACCATTCTTGGGACATCTCATGTATCTTAGAAAATGTTTGTAGAACTGCCATTATGTTCAAAGTGGCTTGATAACACACAACTGCAACAGCAATGGAGACATTAAGCTTGAGAGCACAGAGGCCTGAAAGGGGACAGGAAACCAAAAACACACTCCTCCAATCTGTGACTCTAACAACCAGTCAGATGCTCGTTCAAGTAAAAGGGGAAGAACTGAAGAAGACTCTGCAGGTCCACAGTTAAGAATCCTGACAAAACAAGTGAATCCTGCACTTAAAGACTTCTCTTCCCACCTGAGTAACTTCTGGATTGGGTGGAGACCTTAGAGTAGGGTTTTCCAACGTTTAGTTCTTGGACTTCAAATCCCAAAAGCACTGATCTGCCAATGACTTAGGCTTTTGGGAACTGAAGTTCAAGAACCAAAGGTTGGGAAACACTGCCATAGAGTAAGAGTCCTGGTGGGGCAGTGGTTAAGCTGCTGCACTGCAGCCAGATCGTTGTGAGTTCGATCCTGATCAGGGATTAAGGTTGACTCAGCCTCTTCGATCCTTCAAAGATTGGTAAAATGAGTACCCAGCATCTTTGGGCAAAATGCTAATTAACTTGTGAACCACCCAGAGAGTGCACTAAGCACTTAGGGTGGTATATAAGTGTAATTCCCAACATTTAGGGGTTTTTTTTTGAACTTCAATTCCCAGAACCCTAAGTCAATTCCCAAAAGCAATGATCAGCCAATTCACTGATTTAGGCTTCTGGGAATTGAAGTCCACCAGTGTTCCACGAAAGATAGTTTTTGAAAAACCAAGGCAAGGCTTACAAAATGCACCCTTGCCCTGATTTAACCATCTCTCATAAAGGGCTCAACACAACAAGCTCCGCAGCTGATGGAAATGAGTTGAGAATAAGCTGCTGAGTTGTATGCAGGGCCTGGCTTTGAATTCAGGAAGGGACAGGCATGTCTTCTCTATTGTTCCCATTTCTTCTCACTGCTCAACAGGTTGATTAAGTCCTAACGATGAATGCTAAGTTCAGTCTTGCGTGACACCATTCTTTTTAAGTACTGTACTAAATATCCCAAGGTGTTGAATCAGGGGTGGCCAAACTTTTTGGGTTGTGGGCTGGTCACGTGGTTCAGGGAGCTGGTCACTAAGGCCCAGGGGCCACATCCAGCCCCCAATGCCAATTCATCCGGGCCGCAAAGCCCTCGGCGCTCCTGGAAGTGGAAGTAAAACGCGCCCGAACAGGCGCATTTTACTTCTGCTTTCAGGAGCAATGAGGGCTTTGCGGCCCGGATGAATTGGCGTCAGAGCCGGATGTGGCCCCCCTGGGCGTAGTTTGGGCACCCTGTGTTAAACAAAGCAGGGCATCTATAAAGCTATTTTAAAAGCAAATCACAAATCCTGAAGGATTCTAGGAGTAAGAACACACTTAATCTTTCAGGAATGTTGAGGGGGAGTGTGTTAATGGGAAGGGGAGTAAATCATACAAAAACACTTTGCTTTACTCCTGTCTTCTCCAGACTGAACAGTGCAGCAGTTCTGGAAAACTATCCTCTGTCTTTCTTTATTCGTGTCAGACGCACCACCAGCATATAACAGCTATCCTCTGTGAGAAGCTATTCGTCTGCTTTTTCTACAAAATAAAAATGACCACATTCAAGTATATGAGATTGGACAACTATCTCTCATATCTGCTTTGATGTGGATTCCTGCACTGAGCAGATGGGGTTGGACTCAATGGCCTTAAAGGTCCCTTATTCCACCTCAAATGATTCTACAATTTTATGATTAACATTTAGTTTGCATACCACTCCATCCAAAACACAGAACCTCTGCAGCTATTGACCCAAACGGGGGGGGGGGGGGAGTTCAAGAGCTCTTTGATTTAACACAGGAAAGAAGTGAGCATGCTGTGTTATTTCATAGATGCATGTCTGTGAGATTAAGTAATATTGGACAGTATACTTATCAAAGTGGTTCCAATAAGCCCTGCTGGTGTTATGGGAAATGGAAGCTGTCCATATGCCCACATTTAGTGGCACTGCCTAGCAGTAATACGATATTGGATCACGATTCCAACAATCACTAAGAAAATTACAGGTCTGGATCTACAAAGACTGCATTCACCATACTGCTAGGCTTGTATAGAACAGTATTCTGCACTCTGAGGGCTGCACATCTGTAGCTAATTAAAGTGTGATTGATACACATTTCTACATCTGATCAACAGGAAAGCAAAGTATATCAACAGCATGCTTACATGCAATATAACATGTTTTAAGCTGCTGCCAAGCAGTTCATCAAATGCTACTCAACCATTCTGAGAAAGCTGAAGTTTTCTCATTGAGTGCTGCAATAGGTAGGCTTGGCTCATTTATCTATTTATGTTCATTAGGTAAAGGTCGCCCTTGCTCGAAAGCCAGTCATGCCCGATTCTAGGGTTTGGTGCTCAACTCCATTGACAGCCAAAGAGCCAGCGTTGTCTGCATCTGTAGATATTTCCGTGGTCATGTGGCAAGCATGACTAGATGCCAGAGTACATGGAATGTTGTTCTCTTTCTCACCGAAGCAGCACCTATTTATCTACTTGCTATTTCTTGCTTTCAAACTGGTGGCTTGGCAGGAACTGGGACAGATTATGGGAGCTCACTCCGTCATGCAGCCTTGGGGTCTTGAATTGATAACCTGCCAACCTTCCAGTTATCAAGATCAGCATCTTAAACACTAGGCCACCGTAATGGCCCAAGGAGGCTAGCAGGAATGGCCTAATGCTGGCAACCTATCCTGCTCCCATAACTCTGTTCCTGCCAAGCCTTCATTTCAGAATTGGCAAAACATTGACTTGAAATGACCTGTCAATTTCTGACTGGCCAGAGGAAGTTCTGGTCAACCTAAGACCAAAAGTAGCCCCTTTCTCCACAAGGCCACAATGCTCTGTGAGTCCCCCCCCCCTTGACCCTTCTTCTCCCATGAAGGTTACCTGGCTGGCTGGTTGCTTCTCAGAAGCAGTAGAGAGTTGCATCTGGCTTTGTGGCTGGACGTAGATCTTTTGCGCCGTGGGCGCCTGGTGGAGTTTGGGCAGTTGTTGGGTGGTTTTTACTGCCAGCACCTGAACCACAGTCTGTTGGGGTTGGGCCACCAAGGTGGGCAGCTGCCTCTCGCGGGTCACTGTGTGCTGAGAGGCCGCTGGCTGTGAGTCCAACCTGGGCTGCCCTAGGTCTTGCTGGTGCTGCTGCTGCAACGGGGCCAGCTTCTGGTGGCGGATGGAGAGCTGGGGCATTTGGGGCAACTTGTGGGGCAGCTGGTCGGCCTGGAGATGGATGGTCTGTTTCTGTTTGGCCTGGAAGCACTGGAGGGTCTTAACCTGCAGCTGCGTCTGCTCCAGTTGGGGCTGGCTCAACTTCTGCTGCTTCTGCACGTGTGTCAAGGCCGAGCGGTAGAACAGCCCCGTCTGGGGATCCAGTGTGTCCATTTCTTCCACTTCCCCCTCCTCTGTGCCAAGCTGGTCACTATGTTTGGTGAAGGCCGTGTGGCTGCTCAGAGCCTGGTCAGACATAAGGAAGAAGGGAACCATGAAGGGAAACAAAAATAACATCCAGAGCAAATATAAACATAGGCACAGGGGGAATATCATTACTAGAGCACTGGTCTGGACTGTGGGCGATCCAGGTTGTCATCTCCAATCAGCTATAAAACACACCAGAGGATTTTGACCTATTGGTTTGTTTTCATTTCTATACACCAAATGGATAAAGAAAAAGACCTCTTTAAGACCATCCAGCAAAGAAAGCTCCAATACCTGAGCCACATGAGGAACAATATAAAGTACGATGAAACCTCGCATAAAGAGCACCTCGCTTAGAGAGTACCAAATGGGGATCTCAGGTAGCTTGCAAGTGATTAGAAAACAAATGCAAACACAGTGGTACCTCGCTGAAAGAGCATAATGCGTTCCACAGGACTGTTCTTTAAGCAAGTTTGCTCTTTAAGTGAAACACCGTTGTGAGTGACCAATTGTGACTTCTGGCAGGGGGGGTTGTGAAACCCGATTTATTTGTTAAGTGAGTTTTTGGTCGGTTTTATTTGTTAAGTGAAGCAAACATTCAGAGAAATTTCTGCTCTTTAAGGGAGTTACTCTCTAAGCGAGGTGCTCTTTATGCGAGGTTTCATCGTACTTTATGTTGTTCCTCATGTGGCTCAGGTATTGGAGCTTTCTTTGCTGGATGGTCTTAAAGAGGTCTTTTTCTTTATCCATTTGGTATAATACTTCTATGTTAGTCACATGGTCAACCCATGATATCCTTAGCAGTCGCTGTAGATCCACATTTCAAAAGCTTCAATTCTCTTTTCAGATGCTTTAGTCAATGTCCAAGCTTCGACTCCATATATCAGGGATTCTCAACCTGCAGCCTGTGGGCTGGATGCGGCCCATGGCAACATTTCATGTGGCCTACCACCACCTCCACCACACCTGGAAGTGCCATGTGGTGAAAGAAGGTCAAAATGGCCATCTGGTCCCCAAAGCTAACTGAGGGAGCATGACCCGGCCATTGGCTTAAAAAGGATGAGAACTCCTGCCATATAGCAACAATGGGAATACATAACATCTCACTATTCGGATCTTTGTAGCGAGAGTCAGATCTCTATGCATTACAAATGTCACATTTTTTAAGAAGGTGTATCTTGCTTTTTCTATTCGTATTTTAAGCATCTTATTAAATAAAATATGAATTTAAGCCACAACATTAAAAAATCCAAACATACATTAGAATATGACCTAAGGAACATTATCTCTACCTCCCCATGCATCAGTTGTGACTCAATTTTACAATGTGATCCTGAAATGTAACATTACCTGCTTAGAGAAATGAAACTGGTTGGATGGTAAAACCTCCTTCAGCAGAAGAAACCTCTGAAGGTGGCCGCTGCCTACCTGCTGCATAATGTGGGTGATGGCACCAGAGGAAGAGGCAGGGATGGACTTCACCACAACCGATGTCTGGGTTGCTGTCTGTGACTGGGCCACGTGCTGGAGGAGGGTGCGCTGCTGGGGCTGGGCAGACTGCTGGTGGGGCTGGGACCGGTGACTCACTGCCGGAAGGAGAAACACAAACCACTGAAGATGAGCCACAAAGCCACTTGCTCAGCTGAACAGCCATGAATCAAGATAATTATGGATGAAATTTAAAATAAAAAAAAATGAGACATTGTCACCATCAAGGGAAAGAAGGGAAAAGGAGAAGCAGTATCTAAAGTGACCTATTGCAGAACTTAATTGCAAAATATCTCTGTGTGCTGTGGAGGGAAGGTTGAGATAAAAGAAGCCCTAGTAGTGGCACAGTGGCTAAACTGCTGAACTGCAAGCAAAAGGCTGTGAGTTTGATCTTGCCTGGGACACAAGGTTGACTCGAGGATGGTATTGGGGGGAAAATGCTAATTAACTTGTGAACCACCCAGAGAGTGCAGTAACCGCTATGGGATGGAACGCAAGTGTAATTGCTTTGCTTTAAAGATAAAAATCTCCCCTGCTCGAAAGCCGGCTACATCCAACTATAGGGTTTGGTGTTCATCTCCATTTACAGACAAAGAACCAGAGCTGTCTGTGTCTACAGAAATTTCCATGGCCATATGGCAGGCATGACTAGACACTGGTGCACACAGAACACTGTTACCTTCCTGCCAAAGCAATACTACTTGCAATTTCTTGCTTTTTAACTGCTAGGTTGGCAGTGGCTGGGACAAACAACAGGAGCTTACTCTGTCATTCAGCAGTCAGGTCTCAAACAGCTGACATGCTGATCTTCCAGTCATTAAGTTCAGCATCTTAACCACAAAGCCACTGCAGTCTCTCTGTTGATATAAACCAGGGTTTAAAAAAATAATATGGCCCTCTGGATGTTTTTGACTTACAGCTCCAATCAGCCTTAGGTAGCACAGCAAATGGAGAGGGATTCTGGGAACTGCACTCCAAAAACAAGCCCATACAGCTGTGAGATCTGTACAGATAGATTCTAGAACTGGCCTAAGAGAAGCTAACCTTGGTCCCTGCTTACCAGAGAAATCTCCATTCTCCCAACATTGTTCCACAATCATCTTCAACCCATCCTCCTCCAAATGTCATGACTTACAACTTGCTAATCTGGATACAGCACCCAAAGCCATTCCATCGCCAAACAAGGAAATGAATACAGACCATTCTGCACATGTGTGGATGTGTCTGTATTTACCTTCTGGTTCAGCGTGGTCATCCTTGCATATGCACAGAAGCGTCCATATCTTGGTTTTGTGCGGACATGCTCACACATGCTCAGAAGCATCCACGCCAAACCAGGAAGAAAATATTGATGCTTTTGCGCATGCACAGAAGTGTCCAGACCGAACCAGGAAGTAACTATGGCCACTTTCGGCATGTGCAGAAGCGTCTGCGCCAAACCAGGAAATAAATATGGCCACTTTCACACAAGCGCAGAAGCATCCGTGCTGAACCAGGGGGCGTGGTCTGTCCCACATCTGTTCTAGGGGCATGCCCCCAGGCTAAAAGGTTTGGGCACCCCTGTGCTAGTCCCTGATGACACTGCCACTACTCAGACACAATATGAGCTGTAGTTTAACACTTGGAGGACCTCAGAGTAAGGAGAAGCTGAATAAAAACAAAGGGTGCATTCTGTGACTTGCAGTTTGCTTCTTCAGCTGGGACTTCACTTTCTTGTCTCCTTTTGATTCAGTAAAGGATTGACAGAATGCTGGAAAGTGGGTATTTACCTTCCACTCTAGACCCAGCAGGCATTCAGGCTAGCAAAAGCTTAACAGACCCCATCTCACTTTATCACCTCTCTTTAGTAAAGGTAAAGGTCACCCTTGCTTGAAAGAGTATCCGACTCTAGGGTTTAGAGCTCATCTCTGCTTACAGCCAAACAGCCAGCACTGTCTGCGTCTTCAGACGTTTCCATGGACATGTGGCAGTCAGGACTAGACACGGAACCTTCCCATCTATTTATCTACTTGCAAGTTCTTACTTTCGATCTGCTAGGTTGGCAGGAACTGAGACAGAGACAGGAGCACACTCCATCATGCAGCACTCGGGTCTTGACCTGCTGACCTTCCAGTCGTCAAGTTCAGCATCTTAACTACCCCCTCTCTTTACATATGGACAAATATCATGTCAAAAGGACAGCCTCTCCCTGTGGCCAGAAACGGATTTATCAGGGCTCCAAAACACAAGGATCACATTGTTGTTGTTGTTGTTAATTAGGATTTATATGCCACTTTGAGTTTCTACACACAATGCATTGCTTCACATGGGAAGAGAGTAAGGAACAGGGGGAAAAGTGAGCTAGCTAGCTACAACTGAAAAACAAAGATATGAGAAAAACCAAGTTCCAATTATAGCTCCATCTCATCTCCGACTTCTTGACTTTCTTCCTCCATTCTACATAAAGCACTTTCACAAGAAATGATAATATTGTTTTCTGCAGATTCATGACTGCGGCCTGGCCATGAGGTGTTCTATTATTAATATTTATGCTCTTCTAGTTAAAAGACAAGGACTGTGGTGGCTCAACTGGTTAAGACACTGAACTTGAAGACTGGAAGGTTGGAGTTCAATAACTGAGTGCTGCATGACAGAGAGAGCTCCTGTCTCTGTCCCAGCTCCCACTTCAGTGGGAAGGTAAACAGCATTCTGTGCACTCCGGTATCTAGGCATGCCTGCCACATTTCCATGGAAATGACTGCAGATGAAGACAGCCCTGGATCCTTGCCTGTAAACAGAAGATGCTAAACACAAAACTGCTTTTTCCCTAGCAGATGGAAGACAATATGCTTTTACCAGATTGCCATTTGGGTTGCGCAATTCTTCTGCTACTTTTCAAAGGATGATTGACAAGGTTTTGGATGGTTAAAATTATGCCAGTGCTTATATTGATGATGTTGCGATTTACAGTGACACTCTTTCTGATCACCTCAAACACATTGAAACCGTTCTTCAATGTATTCAAGAGGCTGGTTTAACTGTATAGACCTCAAAGTGCCAATGGTGTCTTGGCAAAGTGATTTATTTGGGACATGAAGTTGGATCAACTGGGTTGGTACCTGTTTAAGCCAAAATTCAGTGTCAAAGATTGGCCAGTTCCTAAAACAAAGAAACAGGTAAAATCCTTCCTAGGGTTTGGTTGGGTTCTACCATGCATTCATTCCTGACTTTAGTACCATGCTTTGACTGAATTGACACAGAAGCGAAAGCCAATCAAAGTTGTGTGGACTGATGAATGTCAGAAGTCGTTTGACTTGTTAAAAGATAAATTGGTTTCTTATCCAATTCATAGAGGTGCAGTTTGACAAGGAGTTCATTTTAAAAACTGATGCTAGCAATATTGGTATTGGGGCATGTTTGTTACAAAAAGATGATCAAGATGTGTTACATCCTATCTCATATTTCAGCAGAAAATTGCTTCCTCGTCTGAGGGAGTGTTACCTACCCCCCTGACTATAAAAGATTGAGAACTCCTGCTTTAAATGTTCACCAGAATGGCTTTTGCACAATGATATGGGATACAGGACTAGGAAAAGTTACTTTTTTGAACTACAATTTCCTGAACGTCCTTCTCCCAGCCAACTGAGCCATGCTAAGGGGAAAAAAACCACCAAGCCTTCCATGCTGATGTAATCCACAATGCTTGTTCTCTAGGCTCACCAACAGACACCCTGGGAAGCTGAAAATGCATACAATGCACATAATAGTTGCGTCTCTTCCAGCATCTCAGGAAGAGCAAGTTTGCTATGAGATATCCAGGCTATTAAAAGACAGCTACCATAAAGTACACAAAGAGATCTCCACTTAAACCTTGCTATTTCTCCTGGTCTTCAAGGACCTATCAAGCTTTTGTGGCAAAGGAAACGGGTGGGGGAGGGTCACAGTTGAAAAACCATACAGTAATACCTTGGATAACGTTTACCTCGGATAACGCTAAAACCGCATAACGTTAAGTAATCTGGGGAGGAGAATTGGATCAAATAACGTTAAGGTCCTATGGGATGGATCGGATAACAACTGCTAAAGCCTGTGCGGATATAATGTATCTCTATGGAGCTTTAACGTTATCCGATCCATCCCATAGGATTTTAACATGGATCGGATAACACTAAAAATCGGATAACACCAAGACTTGTGGAACCAAGTCTTAGCGTTATCCGAGGTATTACTGTACTTTTATGATCACTTAAAGAGCCTCCTCGAAGACTGTGGTATTTTTGAACCACAATCAGGTGTACCCTGGTAATGGAAACCTTGTGTTGCCAGCTAATCTTTCTCACACTAGGTCAGGTGAAGGTGCCTTCATTTTGGCAGTTTCACATCTGGCCTAGTCATGGAAGAAGAAGCCTAGATACAAAACTGGCTTACAGTCGAGAATTTCAACCTACACTTTGAAGCACTGAGTTTATTGTTTTTCCTTCAGACCTATCAAATGCAAACCACATCACCACATCCTGTTACATTAGTTGTTTCTTACATGATGTCTTCTTCTGTCAAAACTTAGTATCTTTAAGATGTGTTTTATGAAGAAAAAACCTCCCTCCTTCATTCCTAAAGGGTTCGCAATCGAATGCTTTTAATGAATGAGCACTTTGTATGCATACAAAAGGTGGCTGCTTTCCAACAAATGTTATTTCTAATATGGTTGTAGGCACAATATTTGACATATGCAAAGACAGTGCCTTTCTGCTCCTTGGCTCCAATTGGCATTTGGGAGGTTTTTCCTAGGAGACGGAGAACCTAAATCTGTGAATGCCATTAGCTGTCCACAGGTGAGGTTGAGAAAGCCACATGAAAAAAGAAATGGCAGCTTGCACAATTGTTATTGCATCTCTATTAAGGCAACACTATAGCCAGCAACACAAGATGAATACCGCATATACTCGAGTATAAGCCAATTTTTTTAGCCCCAAAAATGAGTCCCAAAAAGGGGACTCTGCTTATACTCGGGTCAATGACCATGAGGGTCCCAGAACTATGACAGATTGAGATGTGC
This sequence comes from Furcifer pardalis, assembly GCA_030440675.1. Classification (NCBI taxonomy): domain Eukaryota; kingdom Metazoa; phylum Chordata; class Lepidosauria; order Squamata; family Chamaeleonidae; genus Furcifer; species Furcifer pardalis. Next base: position 114,313,657 of record CP126895.1, read on the forward strand.
CAAGAATTTAATTAATTTTGATATTTTCATGTATTTTGATTATAGAAACTCACTAGCAGCTGATGCATTTCTTACCCTCGGCTTATACTCGGTTCAATCTATTTTCCTGAGTTTTCAGGTCAAAATTAGGTACCTTGGCTTACATTTGGGTCGGCTTATACTCTAGTATATATGGTATCACAAGACAATGACAGATGAAAAGCCTTGAAATTAGGTAAAGAGGGAGCACGGGGAAGAGACACAATATACAACATACACATTTGACAGAGAAGAAAACAGAACACACATTAAAGCAGGGACTCCCAACCTAAGGCCCGCGGGCTGGATCTGGTCCATGGCACCATTTCATTTAGCCCCCCACACCTCCAAGGGCATTTGAGAAACAAAATGGCCACCACTTTGAAGCTGTTGGAACAAAATGGCTGCTTCCATCATGCAGGCAGGGCAAAATGGCTGACCGGCCCGCTAAGCTGACTGAGAGAGTGTGACCCGGCCCCTGGCTTGAAAAGGTTGGGAACCCTTGCATTATAGTATCACCCTGTTTAAAATAATGCTGACTTGGGGGAAATATAGAAAGAAGTTTTAGTAGGTTTCTTAACAGCTCAGTAGCCAAGGATATCTTTTGCACATGAAAAGATCATCCCCAAATACTCTCAGTGACAAAGATCTCTGCAAACTAATCTGGGAGGAAACTCTCCTAAAGGAATTAAGTGCTACAATTGGGGGCGGGGGGCGGGGGAGAGAGAGAGATATTTTCCCAAACTCTATTTAGGTGGCCTTAAATGGATTCATGCCTTCCTATATATTTTTTAAACCCGTCAGCATACAAAATAATCATCAGGTCTATATGGGCTGTAGCGAAAGCCTTTATGAATATGGACATGTGAATTTGTCTCTCACACAGAGTTGGTCCATCTTTCTTGTTCAATATCATGTACAGTAATACCTCAGATAACGCTAAGACTTGGTTCCACAAGTCTTGGTGTTACCCGATTTTTAGTGTTATCAGATCCATGTTAAAATCCTATGAGATGGATCGGATAACGTTAAAGCTCCATAGAGATACATTGTAACCGCACAAGATTTAGCGGTTGTTATCCGATCCATCCCATAGGACTTTAACGTTATTTGATCCAATTCTCCTCCCCAGATTACTTAACGTTATGCGATTTTAGCGTTATCCGAGGTAAACGTTATCCGAGGTATTACTGTACTGCTAGTTGCAAGCTTTGGTCCCAAAAGTTGCCTGCTGGCTAGAGATGTTAGGAGTTGCAGTCTAACATCTTGTGATCCAAGGTTAGGATCCACTAGCCCACCTTTGGTTTTTGAACTTCAATTCCCAGAAGCCTAAGTCAATACACTGGCTGGTCAGTGCTTTGGGGGACTGACTTGGGCTTGAGAACTGAAGTCCAAAACCCAAAGGTTGGGAAACAAAGCACTACCCCAAAGATGGTGAACATTTTAGAGACTGAACTGAGGAGTGGGTCGAATTCTGTGCTGGAGAGAGGCAGGACTCCCACTGGGATGCTGGGCAGAGGGACAGGGCAAACTCTGTGCTGGGGCGAAGGGGTGTGTCACCACTGCTCAAGCCTATTTCTGACTAGCAGTGCCTCTCCAGGTTATAGATATTGTTTCCCAACCACACAGATTGAGCCTGGGACCTTATAAAGAAAAGGAAGGTTCTCTAACCACTAAACTATGACTTTTTGCCAACTATGATTGTGCCTGCATCTAACAATAGCTGCAGCTTCTGTCAACATTTGCTGAGCAGGAGATGAAGCTTGTGGTGAGGAATAGTTGAAACATCACAATCAAGAGTACAAGTAAGCAGAACTCAAAATCAAAGAATTTTCTCAAATTTAAGGCTGACCTCTTGGCTATAAAACTACTGACCTGGCGAAGAATAAATGTTCAGGCAGCATAAATACAAAGGGAGTTATGTACAGATACTCCTTATGCAACTAGTTGTGCAATAAACCATGCATTGACAGTACAGGGGTACACAGAAAGAGCCTCCTCGAAGACTGTGGTATTTTTGAACCACAACCAGGTGTACCCTGGTAACGGCAATCTTGTGTTGCCAGCTAATCTTTCTCACACTAGGTCAGGCAAAAGGAACTGCAGAATGAACTTGCCAAAAGGTGCCTTCATTTTGGCAGTTTCACACCTGGCCTACACATGGAAGAAGAATTGACAGTACAGCTGCCTGCACAACTGTGACCATGGAACTGCTTACTGGATACGACTGCTACCTTGGTACAAAGTTCATAATGGTTTGTGAAACTTCAATTTAAGTAGACTAAGCTATGCTACATACCTTCAGCTCATGTGTTGCGTGCACTTTCAACAGTTATGGTATTAATTTCTGTTCTTACAAACAGTGTCTGTGAGCACGCGCAGCTGTCTTCCTAAAATATGGACTAAGTTTATCATGCAAGCCTCCCAAATATAATCTTTAAAGGAGGGCTAGGGAAACTTTGGCCCTCCAGATGTTCTGAATCTTTACTTCCAGAGGGCCTATCCAGCATGATCACTGTTTCAGAGACAGAAAATTCACCACTTCATTCATCGTTTTAGAAACCTCATCTCACGTTTCTTCTCTCTCTCTCTCACTTATCTTTGAGGTGTAACCAAATTCTTCTGGCTATGCAAGATATTATGGGCTGAATCATGTAACATCACAAGACAGGAATCCTTGGTTTACTGAATTCAAACAGCAAGCATAGTCACTTCAAACAAATCATTCTGCTTAGCTTTCATTGTTTGTTTACTGTGTTATCCAAACTTAGGCACAATGCCTAGTCCTGTGATGGCGAACCTTGGCACTCCAGATGTTCTTGGACTTCAATTCTCAGAATGCCAGGGCTCCATGATTCCACACGAATGGGTTTACTGTGATTCATCCGGCCTGCACCGCCCTCGTCGCTCCTGGAAGCGAAAGTTTTACTTCCACTTCCGGGAGCGATGAGGGCAGCTTGGGCCAGATGAATCACAGTAAGCCAATTCATGTGGAATCACGGAGGCCTGGCCTTCAGGGAACTGAAGTCCAAGAACATCTGGAGTGCCAAGGTTCGCCATCACTGGTCTAGTGAAACAAAGGAAACAAGGAAAATAAACCTCAAAATAAACCTTGGATTGTTAATCTGTTTTGCTGGTGGTGAGAGGTTAGCCATAACAGCAGCTATGCCTTGTTCAAACAACATGATAAACAAACCACGGCAAAGCTTTGTGAGGTCTTAGCTACCCTCATACCAGCAGGCTTGCTGCACATACTCATAGAATCACTGAGTTGGATGGGGACTTTTAGGCTACCGAGTCCAACCCCCTGCTCAATGTAGGAATTCGAATCAAAGGAAATATGACAGCTGGCTGTCCAATTCTCTCTTGAATGCTTCAAGTGTTGGAGCACTCACCACCTATCAAGGTGGTTGGCTCCACTGTTGTACTGCTCTAAGCATTAAGAGGTTTTCTTTATATTCAGCCTATATCTGGCTTCCTGTAGTTTGAGCCCATTACTACACATCCTGCACTCTGGGATGACTGACAACAGATCCTGCCGCTCCTCTTTATTACCATCTTTCAGGTATTTTTTTAAAACCATTGTAAACCACCCAGAGTGGGAAAATATCCCAGATGAGTGGTACAGAAATCAAATAAATAAGTCAAATAAATTTGTCCTGCTCCAACCATTAAGAATTTTTTTCTGATATCTAGCTTGTATCTAGCTTCCTTCAGTTTGAGCCCATTACGATGCATTTTCTTCTACAGTCTGTTACTTCTACTGGGAATTTATATTCTGGAGATAAGAAGGATTATAAATCTAAATAGATTGAGATGGATGATTTTCCCCCTTTCCAAGTCCTTCCATTCACTCCCCCAAGACTTACCAGTGGTGATATATTCTGCAACCAGCTCTGACTCCACAACAGCAATAGAGGGGCTCTCCGGAGAATGACGTTTCTCTTGGGCCATTTGGATGGGGACTGCCATCTGGCTCAGGTCTATTGTTGGCTGCCTTGGCTTACACTCCATTTTCTCCTTCACTGTTCCAGCAAAGGGGCAGAGAACAGTTGTTGTTGTTATTTCAAAAGGCTCAGAGTCAGAAAGGGCTCAGAGTCCATAGAGTCCATATCACCTCTGGAAAGTACTCTCTGGTCATCGACTACAGCTAGTGAGCCATGAGATGGCCTTCATACTCAAGAACAAAACAACATCTGAGTTAATAGCCAGGAATCTTAACAACAAAGCTGACAAAAATCCTTGAGTTGCGACTTCTATTAAACAAACAGGTGTCAGAAATAGAGGTCAAGCCAATACAAAACATCCAGCAATCCTGGAGACCCCTTCTCTACCTACTGCCTACCCCTGCTGTGCTACACCACTTGCTCTCTAGCTAGGTATACTGAAGAAAACACAGCCAGCTATCAGTGCAGCAGAATCTCATCACACTTGGATAAGGTTTCCTGCCCAAAGGCCTAAGGAACAAATCATCTCTTTAATAATAACAGGCTGGCATATATTTACATTGTTTGGCATTATAGTGTTGCCTGAAGCTAAAGGAACAATGCAGTAAGCCTTCCTGTTATGCCGAAAGCTCTTTCACGTAAGGCAAACTAAAAGGAAACCACAGAAAACGCCCACCTGTTGTCTGCTGGAGCTCCAACAATGCTTTGATAGTGGAAGTTGCTGACTGAGATTCACCGGACACGTCCTGGTAGATTATGGTTGGGCTGGAATCCACAGCAATCTCGTGTTCAGACCAATCCTGACTTCGGGATGCAATGACGTGTACCACAGGCTGAGAATCTGAGATGTAGGAGAGGATGTACAGTAAATCTCCATGTCAATGGACTGGCCTCTCTCTGGCAAACCATAGACCCAGTGTGCATACTGGGAGCCCGTCACTTTAGGTGAGCGATGGAGAACCTTGGCACTACAGCTGTCCTTGAACTTCAATTCCTAGAAGCCCTAATCAGGAGGAGTGCTGACTTGGGCTTCTGGTAATTGAAGCCCAAAAACACCTGGAGTGCCAAGGCTGGCCATCATGGCTTTAAGTTCTTTTTCTCCAATCAGAGGTCCATGCCACTCATCTGGTATCAACAACTTTCAGATGCAGCTCCCCCCAGTGGCTTAGTGGTTAAGATGCTGAGCTTGGAGACTGGAAGGCCAGGTTTCGATACCCAAGGGCTGCACTTGGGGACATGAATGGAGCCCGAGTGGAGTTTCTCCAGCAAAAATCCTTTCAACCCAGAGTAATCTGACACAAAATTATTATTATTATAACATCTTTCTTCCCCTGCCTCCCACACACAATACATTGCCATCTGCTGGCAGCTATCAGTAATTTTACCTCGTAGGTCACAGTTGCTTCTGAACAACTTTACCTCCAAGACAGGAGGAAAACAGACATCAAATAAGCACAAATTTGAGCATTGTAAGATGTGGTGCATCCACTTTGATGATCATAGCAGCATCATAGCAAACATGACAGCTGGGACTAAAAGGTCAATAATTACTTGGAGCAAATGAAGATGACAGTGACAGGTTACGACTTTGCTTTGAAAAATGGAGTCAAAGACATTAACTGACATGGGATGTTACACTATACTATGATTCACTAGGTAAAGATAAAGGTCTCCCTTACTCAAAAGCCAGTCACATCCAACTCTAGGGGTCAGTGCTCATCTCCATTTACAGCCAAAGAGCCAGTGCTGTCTGTGATTGCAGATGCTTCTATGGTCATGTGGCAGGCATGACTAGACCCCAGAGCACATGGAAGTTACCTTCCCACCAAAGTGGTACCTATGTAGCTGCTTGCAATGTCTTGCTTTCAAGTTGCTACGTTGGTGGGAGCTAAGACAGAGACGGGAACTCATTCCATTGTGTAGTACTCGGGTCTCAAACTGCTGACCTGCCAGCCTTTGAGTTGCCAAGTTTAGCATCTTAACCACTAAGCCACCACAGTCCCTGGAGTGCTTCACTAGCAGCGACTAAAGGCACAGCTCCTCCCTTCCCAAGATCCTTCCTTGAACTTATTCCAGCCAAAAGCACCTGGAAAAGGTTTCACGAAAAAGAATGCAAAATAGTTGTGATCCAGGGAGTTTGGAGCTCTGAGTATGGGTACCACAGCCATGTTCCACCTAAAGCCATGACAGTGAACCTTGGCACTCCAGGTGTTCTTGGACTTCAATTCCCAGAAGCCCAAGTCCCTATGAATCCACACGAATGGGTTTGCTGCACAGTAAACCCATTTGTGTGTATTCACAAAGACTTGGGCTTCTGAGAACTAAAGTCCAAGAACACCTGGAGTGCCAAGGTTCACCATCACTGGCCTAGAGAGCAAAAATTCCCTTTCATGTAAGTCTTGAATCTTCAAAGTCCTTCTACACTTCTCTGGAAAGAGTCATCCCACCCAACCAAGCCAAGAGAAACTATGCATGTTGCACCTTGTGAGCCCTGGGAGGATTCAGTGGAGGAGGAGCTACTATCCGTGTAGGCCTGGGGTTCTTCCTTCACCTCTGGCAGCAATGCGTTGCTTGCCTCCATCACTCGGGAAGCCTGCTGCAATGTCTCCGTGACCAACTGCCTTGTCTGCTCGCTTACAACAGTTGCCTGGAAAGTCACTGGCTTTGGCTTGATAAGGACCTGGAAAAAGAGGTTGGAAGGGAGGACTGCCTTACATTAGTAGTTCGTCTTGGGAGGCAAAATACAGATTAATAATGTGACTGTAGCTGATGAGGGTTTTTTTTTTGAGGCTACCCTGGTCTGAAATAGCTGCTTCTTCTTTTGTGTCTAAGTCAGACATTAAACTGCCAAAATGAAGCCATCTTCTTGGCTTTGTCTTTGGCCAAACTTAAGTCCTCATCAGTACACCTTTCCAATGGTAATTGGCAGACCAGAAAATGATCCCATGGATTCTGTATCTCTCCACATTCATACCAGCAGCCCCCACTTGAGCATGTTGGTCTTACATTTAGGGTCTCCAACCCTCAGCCTAGTCAGGGTCCTCCAAGTGACGTACAGGGGAGGTTGAGTTCCTCAGCCAAATCCTCCTCAAATGTCATTCCTTGTTGTCAGAAAGGGGAGGATATAAATCATATTAATCCATTATCTGGAGGGCCTCGTATTTCCCAGCCCTGATTAAGGAAAGTCCAGACTTTAAAATGCAAACCAAGATTTTCAGTTGTTCCTAGTTGACTATGTGGTCAAAATTCCATTTTGCTTCAGCCCCACTAGCAAAATTTGAAATTTAAGAACCCGTTATCATTCTTTTTTCAAACCACCTTCAAGTGTAAGATATAAGCACCGAATAATTTCTTAAAAAATAAATTGTTTCTTCATCTTCCACAAATTGATGCAGTTGGATGGGTGTATTATTATCTCCTCCTTTGACTAAGGACACTCAATCTGACAGAATTCAAACATACCTGTGTCTTCCCTTGCTGCCCATATACAATTTTGGTTGGGATGATTTTGGTGGCTGGCTGGAAGGCGGAGCCTAATCCCTTTGGCTGAGTGACTATCATTTTGGTAATGGGTCGGCTGGCTGTAATGATGGCTGGTTTTGCTCCGGCAGGCACTGCTTGGATAGTTTTCTCTCCCTAAGAAGAAAATTAGGAGATTTCCATTCAGCTGAAGCCAAAGACATAAAGCAGGGGTGCCCAAACTTTTCAGGCCGTGGGCTGGTCATGTGGTTCAGTGGGCCAGTCATGTGGTTCCTCCCACCAGAAGTGGAAGTAAAATACGCCTTGCAATCTGTTTTGCAACAGGATGAGAGATTTTTAGGTTGCCATTTTCTCTGCTTAAACCAGGGGTGCCCAAACTACAGTCCGTGGGCCGGATCCAGCCCCCAACACCAATTCATCCAGCTCACACCGCCATTGCTGCTCCTGGAAGCTGAAGTAAAATGCGGCAAGGGTGGCGTGGGCTGGATGAATTGGTGTTGGGGGCTGGATCCGCCCCAAGGGATGTAGTTTGGGCACACCTGACATAAAGATTCCTCCCTCATCACAAATAAAAATATGCCTATCTCACTATTTGGCTTACTTCCTTATCTACAATTTTCAACTCTATGCACACCTTTCTACAGAATTAAGTATTTCTTCAAACCACACCATTCCTCCAAAATAGGTCAAATCTCAACCTCACTTGTTTCTTCAAAGTAAGTTCTACTCTCAAATACTTTAGTTTTTTAAAAACCCATTAAAACATAGGTCTGTAACACTTCAGACTAGTGATGCAACAAATTAACAACACAAATTAGTGAAAATGTAGCAACAGCAATCACACCCCATAGGACTTAAGTGCACTCTCTGTGCGGTTCACAAGTTAATTAGCATGTTGCCCCCAACATGCTGGGTACTCATTTTATGTACCCCGGAAGGATGGACGGCTGAGTCAACCTTGTTCCCCATCAGGATTGAACTCACAATTTTCTGGCTGCAGTACAGCAGTTTAACCACCGCACCACCAGGGCTCTTAAAGTGTTAATATGGAAGCTACAGTATTTGACATTTTCCTGGGTTGCAGGGCTGTGCATTCATCTTCATTTCCACTTTCAAGACTGGCCTCTGTTTTTCACCTGGGTCTAGGAAGGGTCCCAGTTGCAAAGCTGCCTGGTGAATTCTGGGAACTGTAGTTCAAAACCCACAAATCTTCACACCTCTGTAACTACACAATTTCTAAGCGCAAGTGCCAGGAGCTGGGCCTAGAACTTGCCATGGGTAAGCAGCAGACTGGCCTTCTTTCAGGAACCATTAGCACCAACATCATCTAGAGCTGCTTTACTCCCCACTGAAAGACTTGGGCCAAAGAACAACTCTTGAGGTCATATCCCTCAAAACCATCCACACCATTATATCCCACTTAATAATAGCTGTGTGATTTAGAACAACCCTCTTTGGGGTTTTCTAGGTAGACAGTACTCAGAAGTGGTTTACCATTCCCTCCTTCTAGCGGGCAGTCTAGGACTGTGCAGCTTGCCCAAGACCACACAAGCTCTCTTTTCTCCTTCGGGACACAACAGGGAATCCAATTCCCAGCCTCTGGGACCACAGTCAAATACCAAAGCTACTCAGCTATCCAGCCACATTTACTTACCCCTGCGTTAAGCAGCGTCGTGACCACATTCTTGCCTGGAAGTCCTTGGATGGTGGTGCCTTTCCCTGTTGTCTTTTGCACAACTATCACATTGGGCTTAGACGTCACAGGGATTGTAGTAATTTTGGTGGTAGTTCCTTGTGGAAGAAATGGAAAGAAAGCCTGTTGAAAAGGATAGCCAATGGGACGCTACAGCGCTGGTTTGTTCTAGTTTAAAACAGCTTCATCTTGGCACGCTTGAGGGGCACCGTGCACAAAAGAACACAAAACCCAGGGACAGCAATCTTTCCTTTGCTTGGAGAGTGGATGTGCCCTAGGACTCAGTCAATCGGAACAAATGGAACCAAATGGCACAAGGATGTCTCCATGGAAGGTGATCAGTCACCTCTTTTTACATTACACAGAGCAGGAGTTCTCGAGCCTTTTAAAGCACCTCTAAAGAACCTTTTCAGCACCAGAGGCAGGGTGAATCTCTCTGCCTTTGTCTTTGGGTGGGTGGGTGGGTGGGTGGGAGTATGGGCTCCGGTTCAGCCTCCAACCCAAAGGCAAAAGCAGAGAGATTCTCCCTGCCTCCCATGCTTTAAGAACAGGGTGTGCAAGATGAATCCCTTACTGTTAGATGAATCCCACACTGAAAGGCTAGCAGTGAGGTATCCGTCTTGCCCACCCTGCCATTTCAGCAGGGGAGACTGGGAGAATCTCTCTGCCTTTGCCTGGTTGGGGGGGGGGGGAGTACGGGCTCCGGTGCAGCCCCCAACCCAAAGGCAGAAAGATTCTCCCTGCCTCCCGTGCTGAAACAACAGGGTAGGCAAGACGAATCCCTCACTGTAAGGCTAACAGTGAGAGATTTGTTTTGCCCACCCTGTTATTTCAGCAGAGGAGGCAGGGAGAATCTCTCTCACCTTTGGGGAGATCTCTGCCCCAAAGCCTGCAGGGTCCAGCCCTGCTGACTTTGGGGCAGAGATCAAAGTTGGGGAATTTGAGGCAAACATTTGCATCGCACAACGTTAAGATAACGTTGTGTGATCCAAATATTTGCCTCAAATTCCCCAACGTTATCCGATTTTAGCCTTACCCGATGCAAACGTTATCCGAGGTACACTGTACCCTTATTTTAACTTCTGTTTCTTGGTGTGCTATGTGGTCTTGGACCATAATAAAGGTTGATTGATCACAGAGATATTGGGCTCAGGAAAGTTTGCTAGGTCTTGGGCACATGTGAGGTTCAGATTTAACTAAACCCAGAGAAAAAGGAGCCAAAGATTGTATTTCCAGAACAAGATGACCCCTTTCCTCTGGACAGTTAGAGATTCGTGTTAAAAGAAGGAGGCTCGTGGACCTGGGTGACTTGGGATAATAAGTCATTTCCAGCCATCGGAGAGAAATACTAGGAAAACGGGAGGCATGCAAAGAAACAGAAGGGATTCTGCAATAACCATGGGTAAAAAATGCATACAAAGGTTTGGATACCTTTTTGTTGAAAATAGGTCTTCATCAAGGAGTTACCTTTTAAGAAAGTGAAAATGAAAGAGTTTGGTCTATGAACTCTGGAATTTGCTTGGAAAACTGCCAATGAGTTGGGGTGTGGAGGGTTTAATGGTGTGGAATGGGAAAGATGGAATAGAACATAGCAGTGTTACACGTTAGCATTCATTTATTTATTAGTTATTAGTTCAAATTTATATTGCCGCCCACTCGCCGTGGCGACTCAGGGCGGCTTACAGACAATACATTACATTACAATACAATGCAATATGTTGGGGTGGGCACAGGGTGGCAAGGTCCTCAACCTGCCCTGGCTTCTCCTCCCCCTGGCAGTTGGTATAGGCACAGGGGGAGGGGCGGCAAGGTCCTCATCCTGCCCTGGCTGCTTCTTCCCCTGGCAGTTGGTATAGGCACAGGAAAATTTCCCGCCAAATTCCCTCCTATGCTCTTTAATCGCCTCCAAAAAATTTGACCACTATGCTTGCTTTCCCTTGAGCTCGCTGTTTCCCATCCCAGCCCTTTGCACCCTTTGGTTTATGCTTCCAAGCTGACAACTCCATACCATCATGCCAACAAAGTGATCAGGAGCTATTAGCCATGGAGTCATGCTGGGAGGCAGCCACAGCGGCCAGTAGAAACAAAGAGATCAAGCGGCTGTAAAGAAAGCCACTGTGAACCACATGTGTGTGCGTGTGTGTGTGTGGGGTCATCGTCGTCGTCACTGGGAACTCTCCATGTCAGATCACATTTAAAAACAGCTTTGGAAAAGCAGCATTTAATTATCTGCCTCCTTTACAGAGCAACTGGCCTTTGTTCAAAGCTAACAACAGTTAGAAAGCTGCCATGAAAAAAGGGAAGGGTGACAGTAGAGAACATCCGTGGCTCTTTTTCGCTCCCTTTGAGAGTCTGGCACAGCTCTAGATAGGTAGCAGGAAACTCAATGCCTTTCTCATGGCCAATGTTACAACCAAGCAAATGGCAGGTGCTCTTTCAAGCCCACTGACTGGCAATAGAATAATTGTCATTGTGGTGGCCCCTGAATGCAATGACATGTGGTCATGCCCATTTCTACAGACCCCAAACCACCCCAACATCTTCTGCTGCTGCCAGAATTCACCATTAAGGAAAAGGAGAATCATGCTCTTGAAATTCTCCCAGAGTGGTGATTCTTCTCAAAAGCAAAACACTGGGCTTTGCTTAAAGATAACGTGGCTTTTTAAAAAATAAATTCAAAACTTTGAAGCCCACAGAATAAACACTCCTATATTCTAATTCAGGGAGTGGCAGTCTTCAGCTGATTTCAGAGAGGTTTAAAACTCTCCTCTTACCAAAATGGCCCTTCTCCGCCCTCTACACAAGGGGAGCAGGTCAGAAGCATACGTTTTTAACTTGCAAAACAAAATCTCTAATTGTATTTTGATTCTCTTGTGCTGCTGTGATGGCGACCCTTGGAACTCCAAATGTTCTTGGACTTTAATTCCCAGAAGCCCCTGCCCCGTGAATTCACACAAATGGGTTTGGTGTGATTCATCCAGCCCACACCACACCGCCCTCATCGCTCCTGGAAGTGGAATTAAAACACGCCCGTACGGTTAAGACTTTTCCAGGTTAATTCTTCCCCCGTATGGGCATGTTTTACTTCCAGGAGTGATGAGGGTGGCGTGACACGGCCAGGTGAATCGCAGCAAACCCATTTGTGTGGATTTGTGGAGGCCTGACCTTCTGGGAATTGAAGTCCAAGAACATCTGAAGTGCCAAGGTTCGACATCACAGCATTAAAACTGTGGAACTGCAGTTCACAGCAGACCAAACCAAATACCCGTTATTCCCTTTTCCATCACCATGGGAGTTCCCTCCCCACCAGGCCCTGTATGAAAGGCAATGAGAACCTGCCTACTTACCAGAGACAATATTACTGCTGATGATTTTGCCCCCCAGTGTGGCTAATGACTTGGGGACCACCGTGATGATGCTACCACTGGTTGTCTTCACGTAAGTGGCAGCAGCGGGTGTTCCGGTCATGCGGGCGCCCAGGGATGGACTTACTGTTGGACGAGTGTAAGTTGCCTGAGTCCCTGGTGTGTGAGGGGAGGGGGAGTAAGAAGAGAGACAAGCAAAGCATCAAACATATCTGGAAGAGGCCAGGTCAGGAGAGAGTGGTCAGGTGAAGAAAGAACATGGGCAATGGTAATTCTGCGCTGGACACTGCAGTGGCTTAGTGGTTAAGATGCTGAACTTGACGACTGGAAGGTTGGCAGGTCCACAGTTTGAGACATGAGTGCTACATAATGGAGTGAGCTTTTGTCTCTGTCCCAGCTCCTGCCAACCTAGCAGTTTGAAAGCAATACATTGCAAGTAGATAAATAGGTACCACTTTGGTGGGAAGTAAACAGCGTTCCATGTCTAGTCTTGCCTGCCACATGTCCATGGAAACGTCTGCAGATGCAGACAGCACTGACTCTTTGGCTAAAAAACTGAGATGAGCACTGGATCTTAAGAGTCAAATATGACTGGCTTTTATGCAAAGAAAACTTTTACCCAATTCTGCAGCTCATAACTAGAAATGATGGGAGGTTTTAAGCCCAATGTTTAGCTGTGTCTACTTCAGACTGCGGACAAAAGCTCACATGTCTGAATGATCCTTCACACATCTGAAATTGCTCCGTGAGGAAATCAGCACATCAGGGCGAAGACATTTGCTGCCAGGCAAGCAGGGAATGGGCAGAACAGAACCATCCTTTAGGGCAGGGGTTCCCTCCCAACCTTTCCAAGCCAGGGGCCGGGTCACGTTCTCTGAGTCAGCTTTGAGGGTTGGGAACCTCTGCTTTAGGCTAACTGCAAAGTAGCTCAACCATGACAAAGGTCCACTCTTTCCGTCTTCCCTGCCATCTGCTGCATGGCACACATGTCTTGTAGTGTGATTTCTGGGTGTTAACACTTTCTCACCATCCCCCAGGATAGGGAAGAAACTTACCAGCAGGGGCCGTGACCAGTTTGGTTGTCATAATTGTCCCGTTACTGCTCACCACCATGATAGGGGAGCTGCTGCTGCTAGGCAAAGTTGCTGTGACTGGCTTGGGGAGGATCTTGCTGGGCTGAACTTGCTGAGTGATGATTTTGACACCTAAGCAAAGGAGTTCAGAGAGGAGGGACACATTTTTGCAAATACGAGAAAGTGTGCTTAATTTCCCTGTTCAGGTTTGGCTTAAGGCACACAATCCATACAAAAAGCTCTCCCATATAAAGCCCCCAGAAATCTTGCTGTGTAACAAAGAACCTCTAAGAGATGTACTGTCAACCAAGACCTATACAAACATTGCAAAACAAATGTGTGGACCTAGGCTGTGAGAAAGAGCAACCCTTTGGGAGCCAGCTATTGTAAGGCCAACAACTCAAAGAATGGAGATAACAGCTCTGTTTCTGTGTCACATGGTAACTGATATTTAGTGGCACAGATTCACAGGTAATATGAAAGCTACAGTATGTGGTGGAATTGAAAAAACACAAAATTTTTCCATTAGCTCTGGAGGCTTCTGCATAGCTAAACCAGCTACTGGACATTTTGGTATTCTTTTAGTGGGTATGGTGGTATCAATAGCCTTGCAATGATAGTACAGTGAACCCCCACTTTACAGAATTAATCTGTTCTGCAGGGTTTTCTTTATAGTGAAAATTCCTTAAATCAAAGTGTGGTTTTCCATAGGAATGCATTGAAAATCAAAAGAATCTGTTCCAAAGCCAATGCATGGCTTTCAATGAATATTTGGCACATTTCCAACTACACCATCTGATGGCCACCTATGGTAATTGCAGGAAAAGTACCTGCCGTTCAGCTGTTGAGGGGACTTTCCGCACTTCCTGGAGTGCTTCTGGCGGTACCAAATCGTGACAAAAAATTGCAAAACCATGGGAAGCGTAGGAAGACCCAAAAAAAAACCTTTTCATATGGCGAAAAAAACGTAACCTAAGGTGTCATTTTCTTGGGATTTCCTTCCGTATAGCGAGTTTTCTATTATGCGAGGTGTCAGTATAGTGGGAGTTTGACTGTAATCTTAAAACTGCAGAGCTGAAAGGGATCCTCTGGATCATAAAGTCCAGCCCATTAAGGAGGCACAAAGGGGTGTGTGTCAAACTCCGAACCTTTTGCTCTGCAACCAGGTACTTAAGCACTGAGCTTGCTTCCCAGAGCCTAGCCTTGCGGTTTTCGTTAATTTTCTACTCCCAGGAGGACTGCTGAACCTAAGGTGGGCTGGAGTGTTGGAAGAAGATGATGCCAACCAAGAATTAATAGTCATCATCACAACTGACCCTCTTTTGGGCTCACCCAGTGTAGGGTATTGTGAGCTAGAATGGTCAGAGAAGAGCCACTTATCTGTGCTCCTACCCTATGACAGGATAGATCATTGATATAATGCCTGATTTGGTTTATTCCTGCACTGTAAAAAAGAAAATGCAAACACTATTTCCTTGGCATAATTTTTGGATATTTTCAAGACTGTTTAAGGGGCACATTATTAGGGGGGAATGAGCAGTGTTCATTTCCAGTGCAAACTAGCAAACCTAGTAAGGCTGGTAAAAGTGCCTAAAATTTGATTCATCCATCCTGTTCTTCAGGATTTAAGTGTGCATCCTTCATAAAGAAACTTTAAAAGGCAATAGATTTTGCACTAAATATTTTGTACAAATGTGGAATTTACAAAGGGACATCCTTTCAGCTTGTTCTTTTTGTACTGCAAACGAAAACTATCTCCAAAATGTTGTCTTTTTTGTGTTTGTTGGGACAGCCTGTCTCAGCAAAAAATGAGACAACGATGAGTGTTTCCACACTATCATGATGGATAATCCCCTTTTGAAGGCATCAAAGCTAGCAGTCATCAACCTACTTCTTGCAAGCAAAGTCTCTAAATAATGCAACAGCTGAACAAACTCTCTCTCTCTCGCCAATCTGCCCTGTGCCCATCCCCTCCTACATTTCATTCAACAACACTCATCCATTAATTCCTCTGAATGGCCTGTGCAATACCTGATTCCTGTTTGATCTGAATGGTGGGCTTAATGCCCTGGGGCAAAGGAGACTGCTGCGCTGGCGGGGGCTGCTGCTGCTGCAGAGGTAGCAGCTGTGGCTGCGGAGGGGTGGGTGACACCTGTGTTAACTGTTGCTGTTGTGCTTGTTGCTGCAGGTGCTGTTTGGATGAGGCCTGCTGTTGCTGCTGCTGCTGCAGCTGCTGCTTAGGAAACTGTGCTAGGATCTGAGTAGGTGTCCCCACCAGACTCTTGGGAGAAGGCAGCCGGGCTGATGCAACTTTAATGGCTGATGTGCAGACCCCTGGAAGAGAAAAGGCAGGGTGAGACTTGGGGACTCTAAGTTACCTGTCACCCCTGGCTTAGCAATGACTACAACACTTTAGCTCTCTATCTCTCCCTCCCATCTTCTGAAAAAAAAAAGAGAGATTTTTATTTATTTATTTCTATCCCACCTTCTTCTTCTTCTGTGCCTAGGCCAGATATGAAACTGCCAAAATGAAGGCACCAGTGGTGGGCATCAGCAGGTTCACACCAATTCACCAGAACTGGTAGCAGAAATTCTGGCTAGTCTCGCCCATCCAAGTTTTGAAATAAAGTACAGTAATACCTCGGATAACGTTTACCTCGGATAACGCTAAAAGCGCATAACGTTAAGTAATCTGGGGAGGACAATTGGATCGAATAACGTTAAGGTCCTATGGGATGTATCGGATAACCACCGCTAAAGCCTGTGCGGTTACAATGTATCTGTATGGAGCTTTAACGTTATCCGATCCATCCCATAAGATTTTAACATGCATCGGATAACACTAAAAATCGGATAACACCAAGACTTGTAGAACCAAGTCTTAGCGGTATCCGAGGTATTACTGTAGTCCTAATTTGGGTGCAACACAGTGGTTTTCCCCTGGCCACGTACCATGCCCACAGTGTGGTATTAAAAATTTTTTGAGTCCACCATTGGGAGGCACCCTTTGTCTGACCTAATGTGAGAAAGATTAGCCAGCAACACAAGGTTGCCGTTACCAGAGTATGCCTGATTGTGGTTCAAAAGTATCACAATCTTCGAGGAGGCTCTTTCTGTGTACCCCTCTATACCACCCATCTCGGTATCCTTTTCTCACCCTAAGTAGCTTCTTTTTGTGCCAGGTCTGGTCCTGAATACTGGCTATCCTCATGGTGATCAGCCATGAAGAGTGTCCTGGGAACAATATAATGCTGTGGCCTTCCATTTGCATTCCGCGTCACAGTGTGACACCCGTACCACTGATCCAGTTCTGCAAGTCACTTTCTGGCACTGAGCCCTTTTGGCACACAAATTCCTCCTCAGTCCCAGGCTAGTATTGATGGAGCTGCTGCCCTCCATCAAGATGGATTCGAGTGGGATTTAATCCACTTGGAGACCATCACCCTTCCCTGTGGACTTCGCCACCCAAGGCTGTTAGTCCTCAGGGTGGTCAGGTTAGTTCACCACCACCTGACGATTAGCTTACATGGCTAAAATCCGTATCCAAACAATAAATTATATAATAACAAGAAATACCCAACTATATTGTATTATCCCAGTCACATTTTGACAGACCTCATTAAACTGGTGGATCAAAGACTGGAAACCAATCCCTATGAGGAAAGATGTGATGTGTAATAATGGGCTGAAAATGAAGGAAGCAACATATAGGCTCAATATCAGGAAAAATATATTTACTGTTAGAGCAGTATGACAGTGGAACCAACTGCCTTGAAGGGTGTTGGTGGCAAGTGTTCCAACACTGGAAGCATTCAAAAGAGAATTGGACCACTGTCTGTCAATCTACTTTGATTCGGATTCATGCATTAAGTAGGGCCATGATGGCGAACCTTGGCACTCCGGGTGTTCTTGGACTTCAATTCCCAGAAGGCCCAAGCCTCTTTCTTGTGAATCCACACGAACAGGTTTACTGCGATTCATCCAGCCCGCGCCGCCCTTGTTTCTCCCAGAAGTGGAAATAAACGTATGGGCACGATTTACTTCCTCTTCTGGGAGCGACGAGGGTAGTGCGGGCCGGATGAATCATAGTAAATGCATTTGTGTGGATTCACGGGGGCTTTGGCTTCTGAGAACTAAAGTCCATGAACATGTGGAGTGCCAAGGTTTGCCATCATGGGAGTAGGGGGTTGGTCTTGATGGCCTAAAAAGGTCCCTTCCAACTCAGTGATTCTATAATAATATTTTTGTGTCAGAAATTATTCTGGGTTGAAAGGATTTTTGTGGGAGAAACTCCACTCAGGGGAGACCTGAAAAACGCTCCTTTCATGTCCCCAAGAACTGGGACAGAGACGGGCACTCAAACCGTCAAGCAGTACCGGGGTCTCGAACTGTCAACTTGCCGGCATTTCAGCTAACAAGGTGAGCTGCTTAACCACTGAGCCACCATGGCCCCCTAGTGATTCTATGATTCAGTGGCTACTAATTATAAGGATGGCATGTTTCCTTTAATATCAGAAACACTGCTGAATACTCGTATACTCATTGTAAGCTCCCTGGGGTGGCCAGTTGGCTGATGTGCCTTTGGTCTGAGGTGGTTCAACTCTTCTTCAAGTTCTGATTTAATTCTTATGGGTAGACTTTTCACTGGCAATGCTCGACAGACTCCTTACATGGGAATGTTTATTTGATTATTTAAAACATTTATATTCTACCCACTATCCCAGGATCTCAGGGGTGCAACAATAAAATGCAAAAGCTGTTCTGCCACTAAGTTAAGGTTTCTCACATAATTGCTCTTAGGAAAAGCAAGCATCTCACCCTGTGCTACTGTTGACATCACCACTGAAGGGGTCGAAGGTACCACAGTGGTCACAGCGACTGTGCTAGGAGTGGAGGAAGGAATAGAACAGGTCCCAGTGGCAGTGCTGGTGGTGCTACCGGTGCTGCTGCTAACCAGTGAGGATTGGGAAGCAGTTATAACCACCGGCTGCTTTTGGGTGGTCGAGGTGATGACAGACGTCGGGACAAGCTTAGTGACCGCTGCGTAGTTGTGAGACTTGGAGAGGATGTTGGGGACAAAGGTGGAACTGGGAGATGTGGTTACAATGATTACCTGCAAAAATAAATCAACAGATCGCCTTTTATGAATGGCATCTTGGGAAGACTTTTTTGTAATCATGGTCACTTTCACTTGCTAGCTTCCAAAAGACGGCTCCCAACTGGAGTCAGTGTTCATCTATCCCAGAGGTACCTAAACTATGGCCCATGGGCTGGATACAGCCCCAACACCAATTCATCCGGCCCACACCACACATGTCACTCCTGGAAGTGGAAGAAAAATGCACTTGTGTGGAGTGGCAAGGGTGGCGCGGGTGGGACTAGCAAGGGCGGTGTGGGCCACGAGTGGCAAAGGCGGTGCGGGGCCAGATGAATTGATGTTGGAGCCAAATCTGGCCCATGGGTGGTAGTTTGGGCACCCCTAATTTAAGCAGAGAAAATGGCAGCCTAAAATCTATCTCATCCTGTTGCAAAACAGATTGCAAGGCACATTTTACTTCCGCTTCCAGTGGGAGGAGCCACATGACCGGCCCACTGAACTATGTGACCAGCTCACAGCCCAAAAAGTTTGGGCACCCCTGATCTATCCAGGACAACCATGCTGATAAGAGGTCACTGCCCTCTATCTCACCTGGCTATGTGACATGATTATGATATGAACTACAACTGGCTAAGCACCATTATGAGCCCTAGTGGTGCAGTCATTAAACTTCTGTACTGCAGCCCAAGCTGCTGATGTTGTGTGTTCAATCCTGATAGGAATCAAGGTTAACTCAGCCTCTTCCATCCTTCTGAGGATGGTATCTACAGTGTCTATTTCTGCCCCTATGTTCTATCAAGTTCTTCTTCGTGGTCTCTGTGAATCCACACGCATATGCACAAGTAAATCCATTTGTGTGGGACCATGAAGAAGAACAACAATTACAGGTAAGCAACCTGTCATTATAGAGCTTTAGTGGTGAAGTGGTTAAACTGGTGCACTGCAGCCAAAAATTCCAACTTTTGTGAGTTCAATCCTGATGGGAATCAAGGTTGACTTATCCTTCCCTTCTTCCAAGGTCAGTAAAATGGGATTACCTGTTCTTAGAATCAGAGTGAGAAACCTGTGGTTCTCTACAGGATGGTGAACCCCAACCTCAGTCAAACTTGGCTAAAACTCAGGAATGATGTGAGTTGCAACCCATTCATAGGAGGACAATATGTTCCCCAGCCACCTGCTGTGTGGAAAATACTTTTCACTTGATCCTGAGGCTATCCAATGAAACTGCCAATAGTGGGTGAGCCTGGCAACTTCCCTCAACCAATGCTATTCTAGCAGGAACTACAAGTCCCATAATTTCCAGACAGTATAGATCAGAGATGGTGAACCTTTTAGAGACAGAGTACCCAAACTGCAACCCCAACCCAAACCCACTTATTATTGCAAAGTGCCAACAAGGCAGCAGGGAAGGGAGGAAGGGCTCTCATTGGGCTGCT
This sequence comes from Furcifer pardalis, assembly GCA_030440675.1. NCBI lineage: Eukaryota > Metazoa > Chordata > Lepidosauria > Squamata > Chamaeleonidae > Furcifer > Furcifer pardalis. Next base: position 114,333,767 of record CP126895.1, read on the forward strand.
GAGCAAAGAGGTGGGGTAAACTCTGTGCTGGTGGATAAAGGAAGTGCTCCCATTGGGCTGCTGGGCAGAGCGAACTCTGTGCTGGGGGGAAAGGAAGAAGCACTCCCATTGGGCTGCTGGACAGAGAAGTGGGATGAACTCTGTACTGGGGCAATCACGTTGGTGCCCACAGAGAGGGTTCCGAGTGACACCTCTGGCAGGCATCCCATAGGTTCACCACCACTGGTATAGATACTGAGGATGGCGGGAGTTGGATGTTCGTCACACGAGGGGCAGGTTGGAGGATGTGACAGGCCCAGGCAGTCATATTCGCTGAATGTGCTGGCTAAACACAGCTATCAAGTTAAGTCCACCCAGTCATCTATAAGCTGCATCTTGAGTTATAAGTGGTTAAAGAAAAAGATAGCAATTACACATATATATGACCCCATAGCATGTAGAATGCTGTTTACCTTCACATCAAAGTGGTAACTATTTATCTACTTGCAATTTCTTGCTTTCGAACGGCTAGGTTGGCAGGAGCTGGGACAGAGACAGGAGCTTACTCTGTCATGCAGCACTCAGGTCTCGAACTCCTGACCTACCGACCTTTCAGTCATCAAGTTCAGCATCTTAACCACTAAGCTACCACAGGCCCCTATGGTTAAGTGTGTAAATCCCACCTCACGCTCAACGTGGCACAGAAGTGACCCTGGCCATCTGACAGCTATGGTGGCAGGGGTGTATTCCCCCAGTAAGTTCAGCCATGCCACAAAGGTGTCAGCTATTGGTCTGGAATGGGGAGTTCTTCGTTCTGGAGCCATAGGTCAGCTAAGTGGGGTCAGGTATTTGGCCACTACCCCTGGCCAATTAATTGCTCTAATATGGCCAGCTTTGACATGAGCCCAGACAGCTGTGTCATTGTACAGTAATACCCCGGATAACGATTGTACCGAATAGTGCTAAAACCAAATAACGATGCAATATTTTTGGAAAAATCTTGTATCAGGTAACGCGATTTTTAGCGTTATCCGGTACAATCGTGTGGGGGGGGAGGGTTGGATTGGGTAGAACATCTACCCAATCCAACCACCACCACCCGGGGCCCGCCCGCCCGATGTTTGGAAACGGTACGGGTCCCCATACCCTTTCCAAACACCGTGCAGGCGCGTGCGTGTCAAACAGGGTTTGGGGAGGGTACGGAGATCTTCCCCGTACCCTCCCCAAACCCCCTCTGTCACACGCGCGCCAGCCCGCCCGATGTTTGGAAAGGGTACGGGCCCCCATACCCTTTCCAAACACCGTGCAGGTGCGCGCCTGTCAAACGCGGCTTGTGGAGGATACGGAGAAAATCTCTGTATCCTCCCCAAACCGCGTTTGACATGCGCGCGCCAGCCTACCCAATGTTTGGAAAGGGTACAGGGCCCCATACCCTTTCCAAACACCGTGCCTGCACGCGCCTGTCAAGCGCGATTTGGGGAGGATATGGAGAAAATCTCTGTATCCTCCCCAAACCGCGTTTGACATGCGCGCGCCAGCCTACCCAATGTTTGGAAAGGGTACAGGGCCCCATACCCTTTCCAAACACCGTGCCTGCACGCGCCTGTCAAGCGCGATTTGGGGAGGATATGGAGAAAATCTCCGTATCCTACCCAAACTGCATTTGACACGCCAGCGCGCCCGATGTTTTTTAGCATTGTTCGGTGTATACCCCGGACAACACTAAAAATCGGATAACGACATGACTTGTGGAACCAAGTCATAACGTTATCCGGGGTACTAGTGTATTTAAAATGGCTGAAGGAGCATCGAAACATGGGCCTCAGCCCCCCGTGTACCATCAGACCCTACTACAGTAACGGTAGGACCTCTGGATGACAAAAGGCCACTAAAATCTCAAAACAGTGAGATGCAATGCTTCGATCTGCCACGTCAAACTGATGTGTGAAGCACAGATCAACCAACTAACAAAGTAATTCTCTCTCCCTCTCCCTACCTTCTGGGTTGTGGTGTTGGTTGTCTGTGTTGAAGGCTTGGTGAAGGTAATCTTGACAGGAGACATATGGGGTGGCAAGGAGTTGGCGATACTTTGCATGATGCTGCTCATTTTAGGGCTGCCACTGACAGGCACTGTGATGGTCTTTGTGACTGGCGTAACAGCTTTTGGGACCTCCTTCAGCAGGACAGGAGAGGAGCTGGAGGAATTGGTACGCCGCCGCTTGCGGGGCTTCTCATCATCATCTGAGCAGCTCACGCCTGTGACAAGACACACACATACTCCTCAGTCAGAAGAACAAAAGCAAAGAACTGCAAAGCTAGGCAGCCACCAAAGGGTATCCTGTCCAAATCCCACCGAAAACCCCAGCTAAAGAATCCCAGACAAGCAACCATCCAAACTTATTAAAAAGAGGAAAGGGTGTGTAGGAAAGGTTGGATCAAGAATGCCTGTACTTGTTATTTATTCTTACTTATTTATTTCCTTAAAAAAAATAATATTGTCCATCTGACCTGTAGGTCCCTCTGGTTGGCTGACATAATAAAAATGTATAACATAATCAAATTGATCATGTATACATAACCAAAGTATCTAAACACTGTACATTTAAAGTAAATCTAAATACAGAGGTTTAGTCTTTAAGGTGCCACAAAGGTTTTCTTTTCTTTGTTTTTTGTTTACTCTCTGATAACCAAACTAAGACATATAAGTCAATTAATAAACAAATTAAACCAAACTTATGAACTCCACACAGTAACCTTGCAATGGTGGCTTATAGCAAAAAGGCAGTGCACTCCACTGCTGAAGGGCTCTTACTATCAGGTAGTATCTCCTATATTGTGATTTGAACCCGTTATATATTGAGTACAGTCTCCTAGAGCGGCAGAAAACAAGATTGCTCCACCTTGCATACAACTACTCTCATACAACTTGCTCCACCTTGCATACAACTACTCTTTGGTCACTTTCCCCCCTTCCCCCCCTTCCAGGCTAACCATATCCAGCTCCACGAACCATTCTTCACAGGGCTCACTTTCTAGAACTTTCCACATCCTGACCGCCTTCCTCTGGACATATTTCAGCTCATCAAAACCATTCTAAAATGTTGATGCAGAGAATCAAACCAGAAAGCAGATTTACAACTCTATTCCTTATGACTACTCCAAAAAGGGTGGTAGCGTTACTCAAATAATTTCATATTCATAGTAGGAAGAATTGGGATTATTTAATTAATTGGGTGGCTGGGGTTCATCAGGTCTACTTTCCACTCAAGAAACAAGCAGCACTGCCTCCTTTTTATTTACCCTCCTAACACTGCCAATCTTTTCAAATAAATTATTCAACTTACTCATCTACCTTTAGCCTGCCTCTCTGCCGGTAAACACAAGGGACTTCTAAAGCAGTTTACAGGACAGCTGACAGCAGGGTCAGGCACCATTCCAAACCTCAAATCACACTGACTAGCCCAAGCCCTTTCTGCTGCATGAAGTTACCATTTCTCCAGATGCTCTACTTACTCTTGACATACACGGCACTTCCGCTTGGCAGGACGACAACATTGGATGCTGGACTGGCAGGTCGGGGGGACTTCACTGTGGCAACGCTGCCACCTGGAACAGGAGTGGACGTTGGGGTTGAGGTGGTATTTGTGTAGGAATAGCAAACCACCACTGAAGAGGAAGAGAAGATAAAGCTTGCTACACAAATGAAGCCTATTATCTTCCATCCAGAGCAGCAACGTGTGGCTCTCCACTAGCTGTCAGGCTGCAATTCCCATCCCTGGCTACTGTGAGAGCTTCACCTTAGCTTTTATTACCCCAACTGTAAAACACACACATTGCCTGGAACACATTCAACTGTTGTTTTTATCAATTTCTAGGGAATGCAGCAGACACATGGGGTGGTCGTGTCGAAAACGAAAGAAGCTCAGCTATGGATTCTCTTCATATTTCCTGAGGTGTTCTTTAGGCTGCTTTCAGAAGAGCCCAATCACATGCTTTCATGGGAAGAAAATTGGGGAGGCGGGCTCATCCTGCTTGCAAAGACCTACAGCTAGCACTTCTCTTGGATGACCTTTGAAGAAAATGTCAAAGAGCTACCTTCATTATCAACCCCTCCTCCAATGCCCTGGAATGATACTGCATTAGAAGCACTGTGGAGAATTCAACTGGCACCTCCTAATCCCAATCATCTATCACTGCTTGCTCCATTCTGCCAAGGGCCTTGCGAGCCTGGAACTGGTTCAGGATTTGATACCAACTGGACTAGGGTGTTGTACCAGGGGGCTAAAGACGCACTGTCTAACTCAGAAAGAACTAATATCAATTCACCATCCTTTGACTGGTACAAGTAATACCTCATATAACATTAGTATCGAATAACACGAAAATCGCATAACATCAAGGAATCTGGGGGGAAGAATTGCATCAGATAACATTAAGATCCTATGGGATGCTTCAGATAACAACCGCGAAAGGCTGTGTGGTTACAATGTATCTCTATGGATCCCATAGAGGATCAGATAACACTAAAAATCATATAGCACGAAGACTTGTGGAACCAGGTTTTAGTGCTATATGAGGTTTTACTGTATTTTGAAACAAGCAAATACGATGCACTTGAGAAAGGTTGACAGCCTGAAGAAAAGATTCCTTCTGGGCATTACAAAAACCACCTCTCTCTCAACTCCCAATAGCCCAAAGGGAAAAAAAAGATCACATACCCTCACCTTCTTTGCTTCCCGTTTCAGCAGGGGAAGGGAGAGAAGCATTGTGCTGGAGAGCTGCGTTGGCAACTGCATTTGCTGTAACAGTAAAAGCTGTCTGGGGAACCAGCCGTGGCATAAGCGGTACCAGCCGGCGGCCTTCAACAGACCATTCTGAAGAACTGTTGGGTCCAGACATGCTAAAGAGAAACACATCATCCTGAAGTTTACAGTACGGTGTTCAACCACACTTTACACTTAAGCCCACTTTCACACCCACAAAATATTTCCCCAAAACTTCTGTTCTCTGCTGCTTTCAAAGAATCTAAAACAATGTTTCCCAACCTTTGGTTTTTGGAGTTCAATTCTCAGAAGTCTAAATCAACTCCCCAAAGTGCTTGACTTTGGCTTCTGGGAATAGAAGTCCCCTTGTGGTGCCCGGGCCCCACATTGGGAACCATTGATCTAAAGGAACAAAATCTTCATCTGAAATCTTGGATGGTCACTGCTATCACGGCAGACTAGCCTGGGCTAAAGAGTTCCAATTTAGCAGAAGGCAAAGCAATCACACTTATAGACCGCCCCATAGTGCTTCGTGCACTCTCTGGGCACTCTCTCACAAGCCAATTAACATTTTGCAAATACATCTGTTAGGAGGGATGGTGTTGCTTGGTGGTACAACACAAGCTTTGCAGTAGAAAGACTTAAGATCAAAACCTCCAGCTGGACAAATCTGAAACACATGCTGGGAATCTATCTGGTTTTCTAAGATCCTGTAAACAAACACAGTCTACATTTCTGCTCTGTCATGGTTTTCTCAATTTACTTCTTCAAATTCCCTTCCTTTTTCCCCTCCTGAAAATGGCCTGTTGTTACTAATGCTCAACACAACTTGTGGTCTTTTGCTTCAGAGGAAAGAGAAAGACTTGCTTCTGAGACCAAAAAAAAAAAAAAAGTGAGAGAGAGAGAGAGAGAGAGCGAGAGAGAGAATTGCCTCCTAGCTCAGACCTTCACCCTCTAAAAAGCTTGCCTCAAAGTGAATAATAGCACTGCAGGCAAAAAAACCAAAAAGATTCATGTCTTATATAAGTTATCAGTATAACCTGAATCCAAGTGGGTGAAATCAAGATACTGTGTGGATGAAACTGCCTTTTATAATATCGTAAACTCAGGCTAAGAAAATAATGAGTCCTATTTCTTTATTTAGTCTTTTTGGCCCACCACTCAATAAAGTCATCTTCTTCTCTAAACAACTAAAATCAGCAGGATTGGTTCCTTCTACCCATTTCTCTTCTTTACAACAACTCCACCAAATAGGCTATGTTATGCTGAAAGTGACAGGACCAATACAGTGAAACCCATGTCTTACTATGTCTCCTGGTTTCTATTTCAAGTACCTGACCCAATATACTACATGTATGTGATCTTTTGTTGTTAGGTGCTGGGGCAAAACAATGAAAAATTGACATGCAGTGATGCACCTGGAAGATGGCGTAAAAGGGTTTTAATGGATTTCCATCTTACTTATGTGCAATCGTGGTCAATCGCTCATCATTGACTGCTCTCCGAACTTCAGCCCGATGCCTTTCTGTTGAAATACTGTTGAAAGATATCAAAACGTTACGAACAGAAAGATATGTTTCTAGAAGAGAAACTCTGCTTCATTAAGAATGAAATGGATGCCTACCAGATATAAAATCATTACAGCAACAGAGGGTTGTTGTTTGTTTAAAACTATAATCCCTAAGGTTCCCAAGCCAGCATCAGTTCTTGGAACTTTAGTTCCAAAAAAGTAACTTTTCCAAGCTCTGTAAATGAGTCAGTCACATTAACGATAATAGCAAAAGTTGGCACAGCTGTTCAACTTCCATCATGATAGAAAAAGACTCATTTCTGTACAAAGTAATATATGAATATTAATTTTTGTTTTAATTTAACATTTAATAAAAATTACAGTAAAGTCTGTAAACAAAACATGAAAATACAATCACCACACTACATATGAAATCCATGTGTTACATGGCATCTGACAAAGAATAAAAGAGAGCTCCAACAGTGGCTTAGTGGGTAAGGCACTGAGCTTGGAGACCCGAAGGACAGGGTTTGATACCCGAGAGCTGTGTGATGGGGGACATGAAAGGAGCCTCATTTGAGCATCCCCTGCAAAAATCCTTTCAACCCAGAGTAATCTCTGACATGAACACACACACAAATAATAAACAGTTTTCTAGCTACTACTAATAACACAGCTATTGCATGGAATGGCCTTCACGAAATGTCTTTCCACGAGCTAATTTGGCAAATGTGTGTGTTTTGTGTGTGTCAACCAGGCATCTATCTTTATTAATGCAGGCAAGAGGGTTTCTTTATACCCCACACAAATCACACATTTGTTTGGTACGACTCATATGTCTACCCTGCTATGTCAACTTGTTCATAAATGCAGGCAACCATTCCCTTAGCCACTACGGATACTGATTTGTTATTATGCTAGATTCAGATGAAATGGAAATTACAGCTGCATAGAAAGTAGACAGAGTCGGAAATTGGGGTGAAAAACATTTCAAACGCTATAGAAATTATTCTTCAGAAGAATAAAAAAGAAACACTATGATAAAGCTATCAAAGTACTAGAACTCATTAGCACATTTCATTCTATTTTGTTTAGGACTTCAAATAAATGACGACTTCACTCCCTGCCCGGCCCAACTTTCCAAGCAGCCCTGCCCTCTTGAACAGCAACAACAACCAGCTAGGTATGTAAAGCAGGAATGGACAACTGTGGTCTTTCAGACATTGAACTACAACTCCTAACACCCAATCAACACTGGCTAGAGCTAAAAAAAATGTTGTAGTCCAACCCTAATTGGTGGGCCAGCGTCACCAGTATTTGTCATAAAGGACAGTGGGAAAAGACCTCATTTTGGCTCTGCTTCAAGATGACTCTCCCCACTGATTATTATGTTCACCTTTCCCTTTCATTCCCTCCCAGCATCTCATTTGTGCTTTCCTTCACTTTCAAATGCATTTAAATCTTACTTTAACACAGGTAAGAAAACAGCATCTACCACTATAACCGACAACACCAGAAGTGGTAGAGGGTGAATGCCGTCACACTGTGGCTCAGCATCTTGCTATCCCTCTGTACTCCTTCTTCTTGCCGCATGGCTTAATGACAGAGAGAGCTCTGTATCTCACTTTTCCTTACACTTTAAATTACCAAACTGTGATCAGGGACTGCACAGTGGGAGTAACTCATGACATTCCTTAAAAGAGGTGTGCCAGCATCCAATCCATTTCTGGGCAAAAGTAAAATCATAGCAATTGAAGTGAATCAGAGCCTTCAGCCACGGCGAGTGGGCGGCAATATAAATTTGAACTAATAAATAAATAAATAAATAACATAAAAAAGCCAGTTTTTATACTAGCCTGCATATACGCTAAAGTCACCATCATAGGCCCTTCTTAAGAGTCCTGTCAAATGAGATACAGTGGGTGGGAAGCAACCAGGAACAAACCTTTTCAGTGGCTATATCTCTTTTTCTGCCACATTTTCTGCTGTTCTGCTATCAGTGCAGGAATGGTGAGCAAGGAAAGGACTTTAGTTGAACTGAACATCAAGTAAATTCTCCCAAAAATGTTTGACTTGATACTGAACAGATATCTGGAATAGAGAAATCACTTTCACGCTGTACAAAGACACTCCAGCATGACAGGGGACAAATGGGAGAATCTTTTTTTGTTGTGATGTCAAATTTTTGGAACTCTTTTCTACAGGAAGCCGATCAATCACCTTTCACCAAAAGCGTCAGCAAAAATTATGCACTTCTGCTGAGTACTGCAGCTTTTATGACTGTGTAAATTGCTTTAACTATACAGTAATTTTGAGGTTTAACTGTTACTAGATTTTAAACATTTATGGTTCGCACAGTTTTGCCCTCATTGCACACCTCTTTGCGGCTGATCTGGTAGAATTTACATGTAAATAATAGAAGAAGCCTGGATTTACCTAAGGACTTTGGAGAGTTCTCCAAGAAGGTCTTTCTTCTCCTTTGTAAGATCCCCCTGGGCACGCAGAGCGCTGATAACGCCTGCATATGCCTCCAATTCTGTAAAGAAAAGGAGAATTGGAAATGATGACTGTATCTGGGGGGAGGGGGGGAGAGATTATAATGTCCAGTACAAGACTGAGGGGCAGGAAAGCAAAGATATTGTCATAGGGCTGCTTCCGGATAGAGAAAAAGAAGAAACAGGGATATCCTTCTAGCTTGGTTTTTTCCAACCCAGTAGCTTCCACGAATTACATGCTGACTGGGAATGATGGTCTAGACTACCATTCATGAATGGCACTGGGCTGCTTTGCACCCGCTGGATTCTGGAAGTCTGTAGTTCAACATATGAGGATGACATAAACTACAGAAGGGTACTCTAACTCAGCACAGGAATTAGGAGGTGAAGAACTGCTGAAAAACAGAAAGTGAAACTCCAGAGAACATCCATTATAGCTGGGTGATCCAAATACTTAGTACAGTAATACCCTGGATAACAATTGCATCGGATAACGCTAGAATCGGATAACGACGCAAGTTTTTTGGAAAAAACTTGCATCGGATAACAATTATGGATAATGATTATTAGCGTTATCCGAGGCAATGGTCTGCGGGTGTGGGGTGGTTTGGGTAGAACTACTCAATCCACCCCCCACCCGCAGCGGTCTCTGCGACTGCAGTAGGGTTGGGGAAAAGCATGCGCCTTTCCCCAGACCCTACTGCAGTCGCAGAGACTTGCTTGTCTCTCTTTCCCTCCCTGAATTTAAACTACAGGGAGGGGGAAAGAGAGAGACATGATTGGTTCTCTAGAGAACCAATCACATCTCTCTCTTTCCCCCTCCCTGTAGTTTAAATGCAGGGAGGGAAAGAGACACAGTTTCTCTCTCCCTGTAGTTTAAATACAGGGTAGTTTAACTACTCCCTGTAGTTTAAATACAGGGAGTAAAATGATCGCAAATGCGATCGCGTCTTTTTCCTCCCTGTATTTAAACTACAGGGAGAGAGAGACTGTGTCTCTTTCCCTCCCTGTATTTAAACTACAGTTTCTCTCTCCCTGTAGTTTAAATACTCTAGAGCAGTGTTTCCCAAATCCTGGTGTTTGGACTTCAGTTCCCAGAAGCCTAAGCCAGTATATTGACTGATCAGTGCTTTGGGGAATTGACTTAAGCTTCTGGGAATTGAAGTCCAAACACCAGCATTTGGGAAACACTGCTCTAGAGAACCAATCACGTCTCTCTCTTTCCCCCTCCCTGTAGTTTAAATACAGGGAGGGAAAGAGACAAGCAGTCTCTGCGACTGCAGTAGGGTCGGGGGAAAGGTATGCCTTTCCCCGACCCTACTGCAGTTGCAGAGACCGCTGCGGGTGGGGGTGGCTTTAAAGGCAGGGAGGAAAAGGTCTCTTTCTTTCCCTGCCTGCCTTTAAAGCAGTTTGTCCCTGAAATCAGGGCTTTTTTTTTAGCGTTGTTCGATGCATGCATCGGACAACGCTAAAAATCGGATAACGTCATGACTTGTGGAACCAAGTCATAACGTTATCCGGGGTATTACTGTACTTATATCTGTTAATCCATGATGAACTAGCAAGTCTAATAATTGCAAGTGTAGCCCTAGCACGCCCCAAGGACTGCATAAGACCCAGAAACTGTCAGCAGTTGGCCAACCATATATCCCATTTCAGTGCTGAAGGTGATTGGGATGATTAGGGCTATTGGGGGAGGGGGAGGGAGAAGCTGTAACCCATTAGTGCAAAGCCTACTACCTATGGCAGGGATGGCAAACCTTGGCACTTGAACTGTTCTTCAACTTCAATTCTCAGAAGCCCAAGTCTCTCTGAATCCATACAAATGGGTTTACTGGCATGCCAGATGTTCTTTTGACTTCAATTCCCAGAAGCCCAAATCCCTGCGTATGCACAGTAAACCTGTTCATGTGGTTTCACAGGGATTTGGGCTTCTGGGAATTAAAGTCCAAGGACAGCTGGAGCGCCTAGGTTCACCATCACTTACTTATGGAGACATCCAAGAAGCAAAAAAAGTTATACTCTGCAATACATCTGGAGCACTGGAGACTTTTAAAAAAGCCCAACAAACAGGACTTTCTCCACCAGTCTGCTGGACTTTTAGTATTAAAAAGAACAGTCATTAGATAGCTTCAACTTGTCCTGAGGAGACAAATTTTAAGCCTATATACAAAGACAATGCGTAGAACTAGAATTCCCTGCAGCATACCCAGTTTGCGTAGGATCCTTTTGCATTCATCCCTGCTGAGATCCAGAAGGGTTGGCCACACAACAGGCATCGTTCTCCTCTTGATCTGCTCCTTATGGAGTTCAACCTCCCTGCAAACACAATACAAAAACAAAAATCTTCAGGAAAGCCACTCTTCCTTGCAGACCTTATGAACAACTAACTAACACAAAACAGCAAGCAAGCAAACAAGCAAGCAACCCAATTGTTCACATGTGTAAACTACTATTCTGAGAGAGTTCAAAGGGTTTTGAAAACAGCAGTTTACCAATGTCTCAGTACTCCTTGACCAAAGAGAATCAGTACACTGTGTTGTAGTTTCTTCCAGCAATACGCTGGGGTCAGAAGAAAGTAGACAGCAGAAAACTGATCTGTGCACATCCCAAAGTAGACCTCTCTGAGGTTGTTCTATCCTCTAACATGGAAGCAGGTCCATTCCTGCACTAAGTATGCAAGATTTGGAGGAAAAGAACCAGTCTGGAAGTGGGGAGTTTGTTGTTGCTAATGAATGGAAACAGTAGAATTGCCTTGCATCTCTCAATAGCTTCTACATTCTGGAGTATCTCTTTCATATTTCATTTCACAAACTGGAATAGAATAACACACAAATTCCTTCTGCTTTCTTCTTCTTTCTCTTTTTTTTCATTTTTGAAGGGGGGGGAAGCAGGCCAACTCTTGAACTATCTGAATTTTGACAGGGAGACTTTTCCCTTTGAGGCCTATTGTGTCTCTAAATCTCATGTACATCAGTGTAAAAATAACAGTTGGCCAGAATCTTACTGGTTAGTTACACCAGAGGAAGTACAATGGAATAAACTACAGAGTCTAATTGTCACTAATTCACAGGTCAAATGAACTGGTGCAAGGTAAGGCATGCAAACAGCAATTTGCTACAGGGGAACCTTGGATAGTGAAGGGTCTGGATAGTAAAATGCTTGCAGAACAAAAGAAAATCAAATGTGAATGGTGCCCTCAGATAATGAAATTTTTCATAGCATTTTTTCCATTTTCAATGCATTCCTATTCCTTTGGTAAATCACATTTCGCGTAACGAATGTCTGCTAAAACCACAATGTATATCAATGGATTCCTATGGGAAATTTGCATAACGAAAAATTTTGCTATACAAAAAAAATCATAGAAAGAATTAATTTCGTTATCAGAGGTTCCACTGTGCTGTGATTTAGGCCACTGCAATTCCTCTTCTTCTTCCGGGTCCAGGCCAGATGTGAAACTGTCAAAACAAAGGCACCTTTTGGTGAGTTCATCCTGTAGTTCCTTCTGGATGACCTAGCGTGAGAAAGATTAGTGGGCAATACAAGATTGCCATTACCAGGGTATATCTGATTGTGATTCAAAAATACCACAATCTTTGAGGTGGCTTTTTCTGTGTACCCCACCACTGTAATTAGGCTGATGTAACTAACCAAAATGGCTCTAACTGCTTTAGCAATTTTGTTTTTCCAGTGCAAGGGAAAACTTAAACATCGGCTGAGATGGGGCACAAATTACTCTGGACTAAATCACAATACTCTTTAAAACTCAAACTGATCTCCAGATGACAGAAGCTTTGCACATCCTTAGACTGCACAGCAGTAACAGAAGATGATGCAGTTTTCTTCTTCTTCTTTGATAATAATGTTTATTCCACTCCCTCACTCGAGGAAACCACGGTAACATCTTTAGTTCTCCAACTCTAATTGGCACAAAATGGGTAATTTGATCCTAACTTCACAAATACAGCATTGAAGTCTAAGTTGTTGACTGAGCTTAATGAAAAACACCAAAGCGATTCATGGCTGCTGCGAAAAAGCCAGATCCTGTACTGAAAAGAATTAGGAAGAGAACTGAAAATAAGACTGGCATGGGGAACATACATTTACACAAATGTATAAACATGGAAGCACTTGAAATACGGTGTATTCTACATCTCAAAGATACTGTATAATCACCACATCTCAGGATATCATGAAGCTGGGAAATCTGAACAGTTTTAGAAAGCACTGATAGAGAGCAATCTTCCTAAGGCTATCAAGCACATTCATGGCAGAGATGAGATTCAAACCACAAACTTCTCAGTTCAAAGCTCAGTCTCTTAGGCAACAGCCTGTGTTATAGATCATCACGTTGCAACTTATGACAACTGTAATACTGATTTCAAGGTATGTGAGATATTTAAAGGGTGGTTTTTAATCACTGCCACCCCTGAGTTTCCATGGCCAAGTGGAAATTTGAGCTTAGGTCTTCCGACTCCTAGTTCCTTGTTCTGTCTATTACAGTACATTGACTCTTAACAGCTTTCAAATCAGGAGTCAAAAACATGGAGAAGGAAGCAAAAGCTGTCAATTTTGGACAAGTTACTTTTTTTGTCTGTAACTTCCAAAATTCACAATGCAGTTCAGTCAACTAGTCACAGCAACTGTGATAATTTTCAATATGGTAGTCCGGAGGGGGGGGGGCAATTTTCTAAGCACTGGAAAACAAATTCTCAAGCTGTGGTATAAATGGCTAAACATAATAAACCAGATCTTCATTTAACTGCTGAGAACCATTCATTTTTTATTTTATACAGTCCCTTTCTCTCAGAAGAGGTAACCAAGGTAGGCCGCAATTTACTGATACAATAAAATCAAACACAGCTACAGTACAGTCAAACCTTGCTTAACGAGCATTTCACTTAGTGAAAAACTTGCATAATGGGCGGGTTTTTCAAAAAGCGATCCGACTCGGACTTTCCCTATGGAAAAACTTAGGTAATGAGCATTTCTATGGGGAAAACTCGCATAACAAAATTTTTTTGCTATGCGAGTTTCTCTATAGAAATTTTCGTTATGTGAGTTTTTCCATAGGAATTTTCGCTATTCGAAAAAATTTTGCATAGCGAAAAATTCGCATAGCGACCACCCTCGCAGAACGAATTAAATCTGTTATGCGAGGTTTGACTGTACTATATAAACAATACAATGCACTATTTAAAAAATTGAACAAACATTATTAAAAACTGCCATTCAAAAACATACAAACTGAACATCAATAAGAAAAAAGTTTGTACGGTGTGTGTATTTATCCTCACACATATACTGTATGTATACATGAATATACATTCTTACTGCATCCTGTTAACAGCACTTACTTACCCAAATCAATTAAAAGTTGCCTTGAAAAGGAAGGTCTTTGTTTACCAGCACCAACTGGAGCAAACCCATTGAACTGTCTTAAAGCATACCGACTGAATGAGTCTACAGACTGAGGCTCTTGTCTTACAGTTTACACAGAGCAAAGAGAAAGCATGTGACGCTTCACTTTTGATTGATTCAACTCCAACCTAAACTCTAGTTTTTACATCATGCAAAAAATATGTATTTTTGGCCTGAGCAGTTATAGACTTTTTCACTGCCATCCATATACGTACTTAAGGAAATAAGGATAGCTGTTTCATTTTCTAACGAAAATAAAATATAATTTAATGCACGAGTGCACTAAATCATTAGAATTGAAAAAATTGAAAAAATAGGAGACATCTGCAATTCTGAAACAAAGCTCATTTCTATGCCAATTAAGAAAATATCTTGCAGTGCTCCAATGCCTTACAGCAGGGGTTCTCAACCTTTTGATGCCATAGACTGGACCACTCCCCCTCAGACAGCTGAGCAGGCTGGACATGTGGTCTCCCACACATACCATAAACCGCGCTGGGCACATTTATGACTGTTGTAAATATGTCTGCTTCCGCTTCCACGGTTGTTGGTCATGGGCTGGATGATTTGCCATCATGGGCCGGAGCCAGCCTGCAGGCCATAGGTTGTGAACCCCTGCCTTAGAGCCAGTTATTTCTAATATTTAAAGCCTATGCAAACAATACACAGGAGACTGAAGAGTTCTTTTCAGCTTTTAACTCAATATTGCAAGAAATTAAAGACATAAAACAGATGTACTATGCAGGAGAAATAACAGTTCTGAAATGCTTTTATGGTTATGGTGGATGGAATATAAAATAAACTTGGAAAAGAGAAGTCAATTAAACAGAGATTGATATTAATTCTTGCTTGGACATCCAAGGATGACTTAACTGGGCAGAGTCTGTCATGTGCTGTTTGAATACACAGAGCTCTGCTTGACTAGTCTTAAGGTGGAACAAGACCCCTACATGACAAAATAAGCTCTATCCAGGCCTGACACAACCTAAGTCATGTCTTGTGGGTGTCTTCTTAACACTGTTCTGATCCCAGATAATTTTCACAGTTCAAAAATGTTCCTTTAAAAAACAAACTATACCACCCCAAAGGGGCTGTGGTGGCTTAGTGGTTAAGATGCTGAACTTAATGACTGGAGGTCAGAAGGTCAGCAGTTCAATGTCAAAGTTCTGCATGAATGAGTGAGCTCCTGCCAACCTAGCAGTTTGAAAGCAAGAAATCGCAAGTAGATAAATAGGTACCACTTTTGTGGGAAAGGTAACAGTGTTCCATGCACTTCAGCATCTAATGCTGCCACATGACCATGGGAATGTCTGCACACTCAGACAACACTGGCTCTTTGGCTATAAATGGAGATGGGCAACGTCCCCTAGAGTTGGACATGACTGGCTTTTGAGCAAGGGAGACTTTAATCTTTACCTTATACTTCCTCAAATCCCTAGGAAGTTGTTACCAAATGATCCTGAAAGTGAGAGTCCCAAAAGGTACTGCTTTCAACAATTGTATAGGTGTGATATAACACAGTGATGGACTAGGACTGTGATGATTAACCTTGGCACTCCAGCTGATCTTGAACTTCAATTCCCAGAAGCCCTGATCAGCAGGAGTGCTGATATGGGCTTCTGGTAATTGAAGTCCAAAAACACCTGGAGTACCAAGGTTAGCCAACATTGGTAGGACAAGGGAGACCTCCTCAGAAATTCCTGCTTGGCCAAGGATACTCACATGCCTTGAAAACCCAATTAGAATCACTGTAAGTGCAATATGACTTGATAACACATAACTCTGCGTCAGACCTGGCCAAGATGGCATACTAAGTCATCCCAATGGAAAATAACATGGAAAAAGAGACAGAGAAGTGAGTAAATGAGCAGAAGCCAGTTTTACTAAAAGCAAGCTTCCTCAAGGACAGTATCAGTCAGGCAAGGTCTTGACTTCAGTGTTGGTACACCTTGACCTTAGCTACTATTCTACAACAATCTAGTACCCGCTTACCAACGGGCATTAGCCAGGTGTTTTGTACAACAATTCCCATTAGATTCCACCAGCATGGCCCAACAATCCTGAAGGATAACTGTTCAAGGGCTGAGTCTGGATTAGGATGGGGAATATTATAATTGTTCAATTTATATGCCGCCCCAATTGCTTATAGCAACTCTGGGCGGCTCACAATGAAACAATACAGTTGTACCTCGCTGTACATCACAGTTACAATATCAAATAACAAAGTACAGTTGTACCTCGCTTAAAGAGCATAATGCATTCCACAGGATTGCTCTTTAAGCGAGTTTGCTCTTTAAGTGAAACACAATTGTAAATTACCAATGGGGCGGGGTGTGTGTGATTGGGAAACCAGATTTATTTGTTAAGCGAGTTTTTAGTTGGTTTTATTTGTTAAGCGAAGCGAACATTCAGAGAAAATTCTGCTCTTTAAGCGAGTTACTCTTTAAGCGAAGCACTCTTTATGTGAGGTTTGACTGTATAAAAAAGAAGAACATTTCAAAGAATCCCAGGTCAAAGTTACAAAATGAGTGAAAGTCACAATGAAACAATATATCACAGCTACAAATCAGATAACAAAACAATTACAAAATACTATACCAATACATCATACAAAGCATTTCAAAAATCCTTAAACAGAGCATCAACACAACAATACCCCGGCCTCTCTACCCCATGGCGAAGTCCTGCCGCACACAGCTGCAGCAGCCCTCTGAGCCCTGGTCCTGGGGTGGGGGCCATGATGCCAGAACAGGTGGTGGTCTCGGTGTCCGGCGGCACAATAGACTCCCCGCCCCGTCCGCACGGGAATCCCAAGGAGGGGGACTCCATGCAGCCCTCCAGATATTTTTAGACTGCAATTCCCATTAGCCCCAACCAGCAAAGCCACTGAGAAGGGATGGTGAAAGTAGCAATCTAAAAACATCTGAAGGACCACCCCCAAAACACACCAAACCTTCTGTAAATCCAAAAAGAGAAACCTCTGATCCTCCATAATTTAGCCTACAACTCCCAACCACATATGAATGGGACTGCGAGACTTAATACAGTAGTCCCAAGCATGTTAGATGACCAAAGCTTCACCATTACTGCCCTGGGGATGATAACAACAAAAACAACAGTGCTCAATCAATGCCTACTTATCATGATCTTCCCAAAAATTGTAAGGTCAAAATACTCACACATGCCTTACCAGTCTGTTATTCTGCTGGTACTCTAGAACAGCTCAGGTTGCCCATGGACACACAAATGAAAGGATGCACAACCTCAAATATCACACCCACTCTGGGTATTCTTGGCTGGCCCCTCTCCCACAAGGCATAGTGAGTTTCCACAGCCAGGCATAATCCAAACATCCCATTTGCAGACAGAGACAAAGAAGGTTCTAACATTTTTCAAGAAGTGGAACAAAAATGCAAACTTTATTGTAAGCAGTACTCTTCTGTGAGCATTATTTTCCTCACAGTATTCTCCAAGGAACATCAATACATAGTGCTGGAGTGGTCTCTCTCTGGGAAATAAACATGGTTGTTGCTGATTGGTCTGGCAACCATAATCACATAACTAGCAGAAGTAGAAAAGAAAGATGAGAATTATTGTTTAGGGAAATTCTCCAGTTCCAGCTTTAAAACAAAAGCTTTAACTAGAAAACTTGCCACAGCTGTCTTCATAGGCTCATCTGCATGCAAATATATGAAGAAATGGTTCCCTGGAGATAATCTGGGGGCTACTGTGGTCCTGGTAGAGTAATAAGCATTTTTCTTGGTAAAATGATTACGGTAGTTCACATTGAGCAAAAGGAAGTCCCAACAGAGCTGGGTGGTGAATTGAGTTTATGCCTGAGAACATGGCCATACTCTGAAAAGACTTGGGGATCATGTTTCCTAGCAGATGTACAAGGTTCAAAGTTGCAAAGATGCCACTTTTGCTGAAGATGGAATCACTGATACATGTGAGAGGTGCATTTACTCCAGAACAGTGTTACTTTCTCCCCCACCCCTGTGTTACTCTTCCCTGAGAAGAACCGGTAAGCAACCTTTGAAGGGCCCCCCTATGTATGTATGTATGTATGTATGTATGTATGTATGTATGTATGTATGTATGTATGTATGTATGTATGTATGTATGTATGTATGTATGTGTTTATCTTTATAGATCCTGCCTCTGTCTTAGGTAAGCTACCAAATTTCTTGTGTTGGGAACTTTTCATTAATTTGGTAGTCACATGACTTCATGCCAACCCCACCCACCACCACCCGTGACTTTTGGTCGACCCCCTCCCCCTGAAAATGGTCATGTGGTATTTGAACAACTCCTAAATTACAGCCATGGCATGCATTCCTACGCAAAAATGGGGCATAGACAATAATTCATTTCCCTCCATCTATGCTCACCACTGCTTTTTACTGTCTCCCTAAAATGTTCTACAATACATTTAACTGTTCTGCTTTTCATACAAACTAAGAGTATTTCTCCTCTGATTTCCTCACACAGAAGCCAAGGCCCTGGTTAATCAGAGGTGGGGCAAGGAACTGACAAAGTCAAAATTAGCTTCTGTTAATTTGAAAGAAACTCCGGAACACAATGCTTTCATAGAAAGAACAGTTCTGGTAACTTAAAGCATAGGGTTCAACATACTGTATAGTATTCTGATACTCTGGGCAGCTACCCAAACTGGTCCTAGGAACAGAGTTCCTCATTCTGAAAATCAAACTGGAAAATACTTTCTGATACTTTGGTGCAAAGTCCAGACTTGGAATAATGGGGACTGGAGTGTGTGTGCCTGTTTAAATCTTAGTTCCTATAGTTGTGCAGGACATCCAGAGGACAGAACTTTGGAATTCTGCACACCATTTTACCCTCCTGCCATTTTATGTTGACAAACAAATACACGCAAAACCATTAGTTTGGTAAAATGTATGCCAACACTCAGCAGACACTCAACTACAGCTACATAAACAACAAATCCACACCCACTGAATTTCATTTTGTAACCCAGCAGTGAAATAATGACATCCCATTTGCTCCTGGAATGCCAAGCAGCAGCTAGTTTAATTTTATCACCATTAAAATAATGTACCTAAAACTCTACTGACATTTCCATTTCACTCCTATTACTGCCAGAATACTGTATAGTATATGCATCCACAGACTCACAGTTATATACCATCAGTCAAAACATGACTTCACTTGGGTGAGGGGACAATTTTACAAGGCTGTGTGATCTGGAAGAACAGATCCCTGTAAATAAACTTTGCAGATTTGTTGGCAATGCAGAAATAGTAACTCAAAAAATAATAATCAAAGAACCAAGAGGAAACAAAGTATCTTTTCAAGAAAATAAGCTTTTTTAAAATGATGAACTGCAGTTGAGCCTAAGCATGTTTGTTTGTAATCTAAACTTCCTTTTGACATAAGGAAGTAAGCCAGAGGCCACACACAAAAAGAGAGATTTGTTGGGCTTTGCTTCATAAGGTTCTTATTATAGTAGCAACCTAGAGCCAAATAAAGTATGCTACCAATTAAACAAATATGCTCTTTCATTATGAAACTCAAAGATTTGAATCCGTATTCTCCACACATTATTCAAATAGCCATACAATCCTGTAATTCAGTAGGGGATACCCTCAAGTTAACTGCTCTTAGCAGATATAGCAATTGATCCAAATAACGTATACCAAAATTACATTTATTTCAAGCAGATAGTGAAAATAGAGGGGGGGCAGGACTGATAAAAGTATGAAATGCTTGAAGTGGTAGCCGTGTTAGTCTGTACAAACATATCTGAGAGTAAACAAAACAGAACAGCAAAAAAAGGAGAAAGAATGTCAGGGCACCTTAAATAGTAACTCCTGTAAAGTATTTAAATGTGAGCTTTTGTGGACCAAGTGCATTTCATCAGACATAAGAGAGAGGCCTCAATGGCATCAATTTATACACACATCAGATACATAGGCACACAATAATTGGCCAGCTTAACAGAATAGTAACACTGTATACTGTATTTTTAACCACAAAAATCTGTTATTATTCAAACCTGCATGGGTGAGTGTCCAGCTAGATTAACATTTCAAACCACTTTAATCTACCTGGACACTCGGCCATGGATTTGAGGGTTGCTGTTCTAGAGGAATTACAAGACTAGAATCCAGAGAGAGATAGCAGAGATCAAGTACTGTACATGCATATGTTAGACACACATCTCAGGGGTTTGAATATCAGACAGGGGTTTCTGGAACATTATCAGATTTGATGCACCACAACTAACAGGTTGTTATATGCGGCAGTTTTGCCTGGTCACTCAAACCATTGTCAATAGGTGCTATAACTCATCGGCAAATATGTAATGCCACAATATTTGTTGCATCCACTCTTTGGAAGTGATGCATCAGCTTGCAAGAGAAGTTTGTTTTGCAATCATTTGAAAGAAGGGGACCAGGCTTTGCAGCAGGTGTGAATAACAGGAGATTTTGGCAGTTGAAAAAAGATAACAATGTTATCATTCTGTTAGGCTGGCCAATTATTGGGTACCTATGTACCTGATGCCATCGGGACCTCACTCTTATGTCTTGATGAAGTAGACTTGGTCCACGAAAGCTCACATTTAAATACAGGAGTTAGTCTTTAAGGTGCCACAGTGTTTGTCTTTTTTTGCTGTTCTGTTTTGTTTGCTCTCAGATATGATAAAAGTATGAAGATATCAAAAATAGTGTATGGAAGGCCTCAGGTAAAAGATGGAGAATTGATGTCTCTAGAAATGTTATATTCCAAGTGACTGGAGTTATAGCCAACATTATCTGCACAGCAAGAGGTTCCTCATTCCAGCCAAATGGCACAAGTCCAATAAAGGCCATATAACAGTCACATTCATATTATAAACAATGTCTCCACCCAGTGCCATCAACAATTATTATCCCTTCAGGGAAGAATACAAAAAGAAGGAATTGCTGTCAATTATCCCAGGCTTATTATGTGCATGTTATATCCATCAACTTCAGCAACACTCCCGGCTAAGTGACTGCAGCCTCAGCCACTGGGGACAGAAACTGAGTTTGCTGTATAAATATGAATTATTAATATATCTCTTTGGGTTAGGAAACCCTAACATCTCTCTCAAAAGGTCAGAAACACATAGAAAAGGGATACATCTTCCATCCACCTACTACACACTTGCTTCAATTCTGCCACCCACCAACCAAACAAAGGAAAAGAAAGAAAGAAAAAAGGGGCAGGAAGAAGGGGATACTCCAGGGGAAAGAAAAACTGGGGTGGAAATGCTCTCACCTGGCAACGCACATAACATGGGAATGAATTATGAACACAGGACCCAAAGAAGGTAAAGAAGAAAATATGGAGTAAAATAATAGATTAATACAGTAATGTAAAAGGGAAATTTAAAAATAAGCCTCCTGTACTTATCTCTCCACTGTCACCACATTCTGAGAAAGGAAAGGAGAAATCTAAATAAAAGTAGCCTCATCTGGAGAGGGGTATGCTGAAAATCCCTCATTTTTATCCTCTCTAAGGCCTAAACAACCTATCTATCTATACACACACCATGTATAATAATTATATCTATATACAGTATCTCTCTCTCTCTCTCTCTCTAGACAGTGGAGAGATAAGTATAGGAGGCTTATATATATATCCCCTTAAAAACCTGGATGAAAAGCAAGATAGCCATATAAAGAAGCCAAAACACATCCATCATGGGGGTGCGGCTGGTATTTCTTCCCCCTAACAAATACAAGGCAGAACCTGATTTGCAGACAATTCTAGTTATTAACACACAAACACATACTCCAAGTAACCAATGCCCACATAAACAAGGGAGAAAGGAGGCAAATAGGAATGTAAGGAGAAGCAGCCATCAACCTACCCACAATAGCCCCCCCCCACACACATTTTCTCTTCCCCCAAAAAAAGATTCAACACAAAAGGGGAGAAGAGCCTGTGAGAAGGAAACACATTAAGAAAAAGGGGGAAGGATAAGAGGATGAGAGAGAAAGCCCACCATGGTTGGTTTTCTCTCTCTTCCCCCCCCCCCTTGATTTTATTTCCCCTCCAATAAAATAAAAGATAGGATGGGAAGAGAAAGGGGGGAGGCACTCTGAGATGCCAGAGGTACTAATTATGACATGACTTGAGGGGGATGGGGAAATAAAAAAATTATAATTATTTCTGTTACTTATTCAAACCCCAAAAAAAGGGGGAATACGACGGTCATTGAGGGGGGGAGGAATAAAAATTATAATTATTTATTTATTCAAAAACAAACAAACCGGGGCGAATATGACAAGAATTGAGGAGAGCGATAAAATTATAATTATTTCTGTTACTTGTTCAAACCCCCACCCCCACCCCTCAACAAAAGAGGGGAAAAATATGTCAGGAATTGAGAGAGGAAATAAAAATTATAATTATTTTTGTTACTTATTACAAAAAAAAAACCCCATAGGGGAATATATAGTAGCAGGAACTGAGTGTGTGTGTGTTAAAAACACAGTTATTCCTGTTAATTATTCAACCCCCCCCCCCAAGAAGAAAGAGGAGGAGCCCCCCCTCCCTTCCCCTCACAACCGCCTGAGGGGAGTAAAGTGAATTGAGGGGGGGGGGTCTTCTCCTCCTCAGCGGCCCCCCCTCAGGAGGACAGTTTCCCCCCCACCCCACCCCCCCTTTAGGCCTGCCGCTTCCCAGGGCTTCTTGGGACCCGTACCTGCCAGTCCGCCCCGGGAGCCACCATGGGTTCCCCCCCCCCTTCTCCGGCCCTTCCTCTCCGCGGCCCCGGCACCTTCGGACGGAGGCTGCTGCTTTGGCGGCGGTCGAAACAGGCAACGGCGTCGCTGGCGCCAGCTGAAGGGGAGCCAAGATGGCAGCCCGAAAAACCCGCCGCGCGCCTGCGCGGAGCGGCGCGCGAGGCTTTCCGGGGATGGTAGTTTTCTTTCACTCCCGGCCCTGCCCCCCCTTTTTCCGCCCGCCGCTTCTCGCCCTCGGGATTGCCGCTCGCGGCATTATGGGTAGAGAGGAGAGAATGGGGGGGGGGGTTGGAGGGGAGGAGGAAGGAGTTTCATCAAGGTAAAGAGACCAACGCAGGACCCTTTCCACCGCCCGACACGTCCGGTTCCTTTGACGTGTTTTTGTTGTTCCGTCGCACAGTCGATTCCGACCAGTGGTGGGATGTCAAAAATTTTACTACCCCACCGTGATGTCATCACAGTGTGGGCGGAGCTAACATCATGATGTCATGTCATGGGCGAGACCAAAGGAAAAAAAATACAAAATAATAAAAATAGGGAGCTTCAGGCTATAGGGAGCTTCAGGCTCAGAGGCGTAGCTACTGCCGTATCTGCCGTATCAATTATACGGGCCCCCCAGGCCACGGGGGCCCCCAACGTGCGTAAGCAAAACAAATCTTTACCCTTCCTAAGGGCCCCCAAACAAATGTTTATACGGGGCCCCGCCAAGGCACGCTACTCTTCTGTTCAGGCTAGCAGCTTCTCTTCCTCCTCCCAGTTTGGGAGGACAGCAAGGGAGGCCGTGCATATGTGCCAAGCACTAGGCGTGCATGCACACCAAGTGCTTGGCATGCATGCGCAGTGAAAAGGTAAGCCCCGAAGGTGGTTCTCCCCAAAAAGCTGCTACAGGTTCTCTGGGACACTGGGAAAAGTCACTGCCGGTTCTGGAGAACCGGCGAGAACCTGTTACATCCCATCACTGATTCCGACCCTCTGCGATGACCCTATGGACCATTGTCCGCCAGGCACTTCTGTCTTCCACCATCCTCCTCAACTCAGCCCTGTGCCCATTGTCTCTACAATACCATCTAGCCATCTCATTTTTGGCCGCCCCCTTCTTCTTTGGCCCTCTACCTTTCCCAGCATCAAGGCTTTCTCAAGCGAATCCTCTCTTCTCATTTGATGTCCAAAGTACCTTAGCTTCAACTTTACCATTTGCCCTTCTAAGGAGCAGTCAGGGTTAATTTCTTCCAAGATTGACCTATTTGTTCTCCTCACTGTCCAGGGGACTCTCAAAACTCTCCTCTAACACCACATTTCAAAGGCATCTATTTTTCTGCGCTCCGCTTTCCTAATGGTCCAGCTCTCACAACCATACATTACCACCGGGAATACCATTGCTTTGACTATGCGAATTTTTGTTTGCAATGTGATGTCTCTACTTTTCACCATTATGTTCCCCAGGTTTCTCATCGCTTGCCTCCCAAGAATCAGTCGCCTTTTTATTTCATGGCTGCAATCACCATCTGCAGTGAGCTTTGATCCTAGGAAAGTAAAATCTGTCACTGCTTCTCCTTCTTCCCCATCTATTTTCCAGGGACTGATAGGGCCTGTTGCCATGATCTTGGTTTTCTTTATATTGAGTCTCAAGCCCGCTTTTGCACTTTCTTCTTTCAACCTAAATCAGGAGCTTCTTTAGGTCCTCCTCACTTTCTGCCATTAGGGTGGTATCATCAGCATATCTCAAGTTCTTGATGTTTCTCCCAGCAATTTTGATCCCAAATTGTGATTCCTCCATCCCTGCATTGTGCATTATGTGCTCTTTGTATAAGTTGAATAAGCAGGGTGATGAAATGCAGCCTTGTCTTACTCCATTTCCTATTCCAAACCACTCTGTCATTCCGTATTCTGTACTAACTTGCTTCTTGACTCTTATACAGATATATCATAAGGCATATAAGGTGTTCTGGTATTCCCAACTCTTTAATTACTTGCCACATTTTGTTGTGGTCCACACAGTCCAAGGCCTTGGTGTAGTCAATGAAACAGAAGTAGACTTGTTTCTGATATTCCTTTGGGGTTTTTTGGTGGCATAAACTAAATGGCATCAATGGCAAACTCTCCCAAAATCCATTTAAAATCATTTCATTCATTCATTTATTTACTGTTAATAAAGAAGGGATTATTATTGGAGTCCCTTTCTTTCTTAACGTCCTGCTGGCCTTGCAAGCGAGCGAGAGCGTGTGATTCCAATGGATACCTGAGGTGGTGAGGTGGGCACAGGGCGCTCTTTGACTTTTCCCTTACCTCTATAACCGTGCGTCTTGCGCAGGCGCAG
This sequence comes from Furcifer pardalis, assembly GCA_030440675.1. Lineage (NCBI taxonomy): Eukaryota > Metazoa > Chordata > Lepidosauria > Squamata > Chamaeleonidae > Furcifer > Furcifer pardalis. Next base: position 114,359,008 of record CP126895.1, read on the forward strand.
CGGCGGCGCAGGCGCAGCGTCCCCTGGCCTGGCGTCTCCCTCTCGATGGTGGTTGGCGGAGCGGCCCGGGTTGCGGGTGGTGGCGCGGTGCATGGTGGGAAGGGGGCGGGGGGGGCAGTCCTCCTCCTCCGGCCGAGCCTCCTCTCCGCCGCTTTCCCGCCGGGCTGCGCGCGCGGGGCGTTTGAAGGCGCTCCCGCTTTCCCTCCGCCCGAGGATGCCGAACTTCTGCGCCGCCCCGAACTGCACCCGCAAGAGCACCCAGAGCGACCTGGCCTTCTTCCGCTTCCCGCGGGACCCCACCCGGTGAGTGAGGGTCCCGGTGGGTGGGTGGGAGGAAATGCAGGTTCACGTGTTACGAAGCGCCGGAGGCACGTTCACACGAGACGCGGAGAGAGAGGGGGGGGAGGAGGGTTCTTTGCCCTGTCTGTGAGGCAAGTCACCTTCACACGTGACGCGACGGGAAACCTGGGTTCGCGCGGGTTCGGCCCCCACCAACTGTGGCTGTAGCGTCCCTGACTCGGGAGGGAGGCAGAACCGCATTCACACGAGACGCAGAGGGTTCTTCTGTGCCCTGGTTGTGAGGCGAACCCGCGTCCACACGTGACGTGCCGGGCAACCCGGCTTCGCGCAGGACAGACCGGCAGGTTCGCCCCCACACCGGTGGTCGTGGCATCCCTGACTTTGTGCCTGACACGGGAAGGGGGCAGAATCGCGTTCACACGAGACGCAGATGGAGAGGCGCTTCTGTGCACTGGACATGAGGCAAAGCTACGTTCACACGTGACGTACCGGCAAACCCAAGTTCGTGAGGGACGGACTGGCAAATTCGCCCCAAACTGTGGCCATTGAGCGCGTTACTTCGCACCTGACACGGAAGGGAGGCAGAAGCGCCTGTCACAGGAGGGAGGCACATTGACACGAGGTTGTGTGCAGGGCGGGCGGGGTCCCCACCTCCCCATATCGCTGGGTGGTTGACATTAATTCCATTAAAGAACGATGGCAGGCTGAGTTAACCTTGGCCCCACCAGAATCGAACTCATAACGTTTTGGCTGCAGTACAGCAATTTACCCACTGGGCCACCAGGGTTCTTTTACATTGAAAACTTTATTAGGTTCAGTGGTTTAGATACCTGCTCTACTGTGCATTCCAGGAAGACGAACATCAATCTGTATGTCAGCAGCACAAGCCTTGACATATCAGAAGAAGGAAATGTCCAACCTCTTCTTTGTATTCTCTACCTAATAATAATAATAATAATAATAATAATAATAATAATAATAATAATAATAATAATAATAATAATAATAATAATAATAATTTCGTATCAAAAATTATTCTGGATTGAAAGGATTTCTGCAGAAGAAACTCTGCTCAGGAATGCCCAAATGAAGCTCCTTTCATGTCCCCAAGAGCTGGGACAGAGACGGGCACTCAATCCGTCATGCAGTACCCAGGTCTCGAACTGCCAACTTGCCAGCCTTCCAGCTAACAAGGTGAGCTTCTTAACCACTAAGCCACCACAGCCCCTTACCTAGAAAGTCTTATAAAGGGGCGGAATAAGTCAAAATTAGCTTGACAGCACATAATTTTTATTATGAGTTAGACCCATCTCTCTCTCTCCACATGCAAGAGGAGGGTGTCAAGGCAAGTGAGATGTTTGAGGATTGGTTTTCTCATGGCCACCTCCAGTGAGTTTCCATAGCATGAAAGCAATGATCTGAAGCCAAGTTCCCTACTATTCCATTGCACTCTCCACTAGCCCAGCTGCCTGCTTGCTACTCTTAAAGTTTACTTTGACTCTCAATAGCAACAGGGACCATAATGATAATGATGTGCTATTAATTGAGCTCAAACTTGCTCCCAAGGTTGTATGAGATAACATGTTCATTTTTCCAGTCCCTTATTCTGGTGGTGCTCCGGGACCACTGAGGCCACCCAGATGGCAAGATATGTAAACCTCTTAACCATATATACCCTCTGAGTGATTGTGGTTGACTCCAATCTTGAAGGAACATTGGGGATTTGAACTCCCAGCACTGTAGCTAGCTGCTCAGACCTGTTGACCAATATTACCCTTGGGACATGATGACGATTATAGTGATAATGTGCCATTAAGTCAATAATGACTTATGGTGACCTTTTCCAGCTAGAGCAGGGATCCCCAAACTTTTTGTGCCACAGGCCTGACCAGGGCCCCCCGGACAGCTAAGTAGGCCAATCTACTTACTAATATAGTTGTTAGCCGCCCAGAGTTGCTTAGTTAAGTGGGGCGGCATAAAATCGAACAATTAAATTAATTAAATTAAATTAAATCACATGGTTTCTCCCACCATAAACGCTGCCATAAAATGAGTCCATGATGGCAGGCCACATAAAATGGTGCTGAGGATCAGGTCTGGCCTGTGGGCCGTAGTTTGGCCACCCCTGAGCTAAAGAATACTTGGTAGTGGTTGACCATTCCCTTCCTCTAGGGGGCACTGCGGGACTGTGCAACATGCCCAAGGCTATGCAAGTTGGCTTTTCTCCCAGGATGCTAAACAAGTAGGTTTCTTTATTGACTATTTGGTGACAGCTACATGTACAGTCCCTTGTAATGGATTGCTTGAAAGCGTACTTATAAACAAATTATAGAGTACCCAAAAATGTATGATTAGTTCTCCTGCATCATTTGTTCTTTATTTATTACATTTGCATTTTAATTAGCCACATCCTCTTTCTGGTTTGAGCACAGACTTGAACAATGGTTATGATGATAGGTTTTCCAATTAGTCTGAGATTCTTCACGCAGACTTTGTATTCCTTTAATCCTCTATTGACCAGACTATCAGGGAATAAGGTCCTGCTGGCCGCAACTCTTTTTCAATTCATTTCGTTACTGCTTTCTTCTTCTCCAGGTTCGACCAAAACTTTTCACAATTGGGTCATCCCATCTTTCGGGGGGCCTGCCACGGGTTTCTTTTTACTCCTCTGGGATACCACTATGTGACTGCTGCTGTCCAACACCTTTCTGTCATTTGAGAGATGTGTCCAACCCAGCGCAATCTCCGTTTGCGATATTCAGCAACAGCTTAGTTGGTTTTGCTTTGTTCTCTTACCTGGGGGTTGGAGATGTGGTTGTGAAGGGATATCTTTAGCATTGATCTTTCCATGGCTCTTGATCTTCTTTCTCGGCCTTCGTTAGTGACCATGTTTCACTCCCATAGAGGAACACTGTTTAATTAAAATGGTTGGCGCGTTGATTCTTGTCAGTTTTCTTGTTTAACAAGATTTCTTTGATGGAATTAAATGCTGGCCATCCAGCTTTCTTTCTTCTGGCTAGTTCTGCTCTCTGATTGTTGTTCATCCCAATCAGACGGCATAGATAGATGTACTGGTCAACCTGCTCAATGGGTTAATTCTGGATTTTTATTTGGAATTTCTGTTGGTTGCTTGATAGCATATATTTTGTTTTCACACCATTCATTTTTAGGCAAACTTTCCTACTTTCTGCTTCAGGCTTGCACAGCATTTTTTGGAATCTGAGCATTTCTGGCAATTAGTACTATATCAGTGATGGTGAACCTTTTAGAGATCCGAGTGTCCAAACTGCAACCCAAAACCTACTTATTTATCACAAAGTGCCAACACAGCAACAATTGATTTAGAAAAATTTATTAATATTTATTTTGTGCTGTGTTGTTTTGCTGATTGTAAGCCGCCCTGAGTGGGCGGCGATGTAAATCTAAATAAATAAATAACCCTACGCAACAAAAAATTTGCTACTGGGTGAAAATAACGTGATTGTTATGTAATAGGGTGCACTGATTCCGATTTTGTAATCAGAAATGTTGTAGGATGTCTGGATTTAAAGTTATAGCTGAAAGTCATATGATAATAAAAGCCTGTACATGGGTTAATATGTAGTTGCATCAACAAGCCGTGTTTGATGTATGATTTTGTGTGTGTGTGTGTGTGTGTGTGTGTGTCTTCGTTCGTTCGTCCATCAGTCTGATTCGGAGGTGACTAGAGAATAGTTCGTGGTAGTGTGGTTCTGTGTTTTATTAATCAGCAGTTGCAGTAACATGCATTTATGTGATTTCATATAAGACAATTTGATAATTCAGTACATGGTGATTCAGTAAATGAAAGATGAATAGGCGCAGCTGTGTGAATTGTCCAGACTGCTTTTGCTACATTTGTGGCAAGTATACAACATCTGACCAACGCAAGAACATGTCCAGAAAGCTACGTATAGTTTACAAACATTATTTCGGATGTGAAATCGGAGCTCAAACAAAACCCTGGGCTCCTCATCTCTGTTGCACCGTCTGTCACTCTGGCCTAACCCAGTGGTTAAACGGTAAGCGAAATCGAATGCCTTTTGCTGTTCCCATGATTTGTTGGGAGCAGAAAGATCACCATTCAGATTGCTGTTTCTGCTTGACCATCATATGCAGGTGCAGCAAGAAGAACAAGTCAAAAATCATGTATCTGGATTGTTAGTCTGCTCTAAAGCCTGTGGCGCATGGTACAGATTACCCACTACCAATTCCTCCTTCATCCGATGCAATTAACAACTAAGAAAGTGATACTGAAGGTAATGACAGTGACGCTGGAGCTATGGAATACACGAATGATCTAAACAGTGACATTAAAAAGCCACATTTGATCAGCCAAGCCAAATTGGACGACCTGGTTCGCAATTTGTCCCTGTCGAAAGAAAAGTCTGAACTGTTGAGAAAGCAAGAAGCTCTACACACTTTTAAACCAAGCCATTGTTAATCTTAGTGTAACTAAGGGTCCATGACTCATTTTAGAGGTAAATAAACATTTATAATTCACTTCTTAATTATAATATTTAGTGTTTTCATCCCAAAGTACGCACATTGATTTCCCTGAAATTTCTCACACTCGCTTTTCAACATAGTTAATAGCATTTTCCTTGATAACCTTTACACGTACATAACTTTTTTTCCTGAGGTGCCAGAGCAAATTTGACTGCAGTTCTGTATGGAGCACATATGAATTACTATAAGGAACATATTTTCAACCCAGTAGCAGGGAAATTTTTGTTGTTGCGTAGTATAATAAATAAACAGGGGAGGAAGGAAACACTCCCATAGGGCTGCTGGGCAGAGGGGCAGGATGAAATCTATGCTGGGAGGAGGGAGGAAACGCTCCCATTGGGCTGCTGGACAGAGAGGTGGGGTGAACTCTGCTGGGGGAAGGAGGAAGTGCTCCCATTGGGCTACTGGGCAGAGGAGCGGGACAAACTCTGTGCTGGGGTGACTGCACAAGTGCCCACAGAGAGGGCTCTGGGTGCTACCTCTGGCACACATGCCATAGGTTCGCCATAACTGTACTATATCATCTGCAAAACTGAGATAGTTTATCTTCTCTCCATTCGGTTTGATACCATTTTCCCAATTTAATCTTCACATAACTTTTTCTAAGAATGCGTTGAAGAGCTTCCGTGAGATTATATCTCCTTGCTTGACACCTTTCTCCACCGGTATTCTTATCCCATTTTTGAACAAGGTGATGGTAGTGGAGCCGTTCTGGTTTGCTTCCTTGAGCAGCTTGATATGTTCGGCATTTACTCCCTGTTTGCTGGTTGCTTGCATGACTGCATTTACTTCAACACTATTAAATGCTTTTTCATAGTTGACAAATGCTGTTGATACCTATAGCTTATATTCTCTGCAATGTTCAATAAGTTTGATTTGATTTGGGTAAGAGTGAAGATGTGGTCTGTAATGTTGTAACTCCAGTACTTCTGAACCTGGCCTGCTCTCTTGGTTGTTGCTCATCTAATGTTCTTGAGAATCAGTTTGTTATTAATTTTGACAATAACTTATAAATGTTTGACAGCAAACATGTTGGCTTGTAATTTTAAAGGTCCCTGCGATCTCTTTTCCTGTATAGTAGCACTGTAGTAGACTCTTTCCAACATTCAGGGATTTTTTTTTCATTTCTATATACAGTACGTGCTGAAATGCAAGGGATTTCCATAATTCATGGTTACCAGTCGTTAACATTTCTGTTATACAGTATTGTCTTTTCTTGGGGTCTTGCATGATAAATCGAAATGAATGAATGAAAATGAATGAATGATATGCATTACAAGACCAAAATACATGTACAGTACTACATCTAGTTTCCTGTTAGAGTCATACTGTTTCCAGACATTAAAAAGTTTAATCATCCCAATTTTTTGTTTTGTAATTCCAGTTATTTTGTTACATCCTTCTTCCACGCTGTATTCCAATTATATGCACCATTGGGCTTTCTTTTTGTCTCTGTGCACATTGGCAACTAGACATCCTTTTGGCTTTAATCCAGTTGCTTTCTTAACAATAATTCTGTTTGCACTTATCTTTTGTTCTTCCCCAGTATCCTCGGAGAACAGTCTCCGTTGAATATCTTAAAGCTTGGGGAGGCTCATATGAAATGTTTTTGGCTTTTCTTCTAGAATGTTAGAATCTGTTTAGATTTATTTTCAAGAGACCCTTCAATCATAGGTTAAGTTATTCTTGATAAAAAATTCTTTATGGTATCAAAATCTGTCTTGTGTTGATTCATGATCTTGTTTTGGGGTGGGAGGGGGAACTTGCATAGCTCTGCAAAATTGTAGATATGATTTTTAAACTCAAATTATCAGGCTTACATGCCTTTGCTAACTGTGCACAGACTTGATTTTTAGCTGATAAAATTTTTTAGGGTACTTTTAATGTCTTTATATTTATTAGGCTCATAATGTATCTTATCTATGTGTTTTAAGTATTATTTAAGGATGGAAATCTGCAATCTTGAAGTGACATCATAACTATGATTTCACAATGTGGATTTGAAATGTTTAGTCTTCCTATATACAGTTGTATGGGTTCTTATTTATTTGCACTACGTAACTATACTGTTGATCTTCATTGCCTGCTTGATGGTTTTAGAGCAGGGATTCTCAACCAGTTTGAGACCCGGGCACTACATGATAGATTGAGCATCCATCTCTGTCCCAGCTCTTGGGGACATGAAAGGAGCCTCATTCGGGTGTCCCATGAGCGGAGTTTCTCCAGCAAAAATCCTTTCAACCCAGAATAATTTCTGACACAAAATTATTATTATTATTATTATTATTATTATTATTATTATTATTATTATTATTATTATTATTATTATTATTATTATTATTATTATTATTATTATTATTATTATTATTATTATTATCTGATATTCTTAATGTTGCAGCTTTCTCCAGATTTTTGCATAAAAGTGAAAATTTATTCTCAAAATGTTGACTTTTGGGGTGTATGGGAATAAGAGTTGCCTGCCTTCCAGAGATTTCACTCTTGTCGTAAGAACCTGTGATCTTGATGGAGAGGGGTGTGCCTTGCCCCAGATTGAGGGAATGAAGTTGAGATCTCAGACCCCCTTTTCCTGTGGCTTTCTGCCTGTGGGTGAATAGTCTGGTTGTCCTTTCCAGCACAATTCCCCTTACATGTATTGCTTAAAGCATTCTCTGGGCAGATAACAGGTGATCAACATTTTGCCCCCAACATGCTGGGTACTAATTTTACTGACCTTGAAAGGATGGAAAGTTGTGTCAACCTTGATCCCCATAGGATTGAGCTTGAATCGCAAACAGAGTTTTGGTTGCAGTACTGCAGATTAGCCACTTCACCACAAGGGCACAAGCAGAGATACTGCAAATATGCAAACCTGGTTAATGCTCCTAAGTGTTTTCACTGAATGATTTGGTTATGCCCATTTCAAAAACTTGGTAGAATTACATCGTTTGAGGATAAATTAACCTCTCTTTTTTGGAGTGGTCAATCATGCAAATAGACCAGTGTTTCCCGACCTTTGGTTCTTTGAATTGAAATCCCCTTGTAGAGGCTGGACCCCACATTGGGAAATACTGAGATAGACAGTGGGTATTTTCCTTTGTGAACAGTTATGTTGGGTTACCAGTGATCGTGTATTTCTTACTCAGCACCCATTTTAGGAGTATTTGTTATGAAAGCTTTTGAATAGCTCAAAATCTGTCTTTTGCAGATGTCAGCGGTGGGTGGAGAACTGCCGACGGGCTGATCTGGAAGATAAGACACCGGATCAACTGAACAAGCATTACAGATTGTGTGCAAAACATTTTGAAACCTCAATGATATGCAGAAGTGTAAGTGGATGGATGCAGCAGTAATAACATCTGTTTATAACAAGAGAGAGCTGCATGCAACCTCCCCATCTGTTTTTGAAGCTCCTGCATTTCCTACTCTCTCTCCAAGTCAGTGGCATGCTGATAAATTTTGGTATTGCATTTTTTCAAAGGTTAATTTCTGAACTAAAGCACACCTGAGTCTGCAGAGACTTGCTAGTGGGGTAATATAGATTGTGGTCCATGGAAGAGTATGCAGGAATAAAATTCGCTTTAAACATTCACCTTTTGAGATGACCCGGTAGGAAACTCTGCTATCAGTTCCCACTTTACTATTATTATATGTGAAATATGGAAGAGTATCCCTTAAAGGGAGCCTCTTATCAAATAAAAGGCTTTTCTGTGATTTGATTTATTACTGTAGCTAACTGCCAGGTTCTTCTGCAAATGGCAAATAAGCTCTCAGATTGTGTGGGTTGTATTCCACTATTTCTCTTATGAATGCCTAACCTGTTTGTTTTTGTGCTTTTAATCCTCCCTGGGTTATTTAAACTTGAAAAATGCAAAGGTAGATTGATGTTCTGGGAACAGCCATGGCTTATACTGAGGTGAAGACATGATGAAGCCCTCCCGTTGGAAATACTGGGTTTCAATAAAGAGTCCTGCTTGACAATCTACCGGGAAAAATTCCATCTCTAAAATTGATTTGCATTTTATTTTCTTCATTGTTTTTAAAACAATGTTTTAAATAGCTAAGTGAATTGAGGAGAGGCAGCTGCCTTTCCTTCTTTATCATTTGTTTGGCATGTGATTTTATCATAACGCTTTGGGTGCTCCATGTAGCCTTCTGAGATAACTGCCTAATGCAAGAATCGGACATGCAGGCTTAAATAATGTCAGACCTTTGCTCAGAGCTAAAAGGATTCTGCTTAGATGACCAAAAGACTTAATGGTTAGAGCAGTACAAGAGCGAGCTGAACTGTTAATGGTGGGATCGCAGTTGGGCAGTAGTTGGTGATATTTGAGGGTCTCTTTAGCTTTATATGAAAGAATGCTTAACTTGGTGTCCCAATTCCAGTTATATCTGTTGTACGTTGGCAAAGCCATTGAGCGGACTCCACCCAGAACTGAACCTGCCAGGAGACTGGCCCATTTCTCTGGAATGCTTGCAGCATTTACAGCTGCTGCTTAGAACCCTGGTCAGTGAACTAGATCCTTGCCGAAATGTATACAATCAGAAAATGTTCTTTCTGGCCATTGTCGTCTACTTATTTTATACAAAACATGCTTCACTTTTTTCATTGAATGATCTTCTGGCATCTGGTGCTTCTGAGAGTTCTTTGCCATTCAGAACAACCGTAATGTTGATTTAACTTATTGTACTTTGATTTGACAGATAAAGAGTTCTGTAGAAACCCAAAGCTGAGATTTAAAAGGAGAGTAATTCATGTGCAGTCTTGGTGGCTTGCCATTTGCCTGAAGGCACATGGAGGATAATAATAAATTCATCTCAGAAATCCTTCTGCATCAGTCCCTTTACTCTTGAGCTTGAGTTTCCCCCACTTAAAGAAACCTCCTGACATGCAAAGGGATTTTTTTTCTTTTTATTTGCAGAGCCCCTACAGGACAGTTTTACGAGATAACGCTGTGCCAACGATATTTGACCTCACGAGTCACTTGAACAATCCACACAGCAGACACAGAAAAAGGATTAAAGAGCTGGTAGGTCATGTTTGGATTGAGACACTGCACCGAAGTCATTGAAAATTGGTAATGCTGGCAGAGTCCCAAGCAACTACGAATGATAAAACCTCAACACCCAGCAGGTGCAATGTAGTTTAATACCAGTACAAAACCATCTCCTGTAAAACATTCCCCATAATTGTTAAGTTATTTGTAGCACCTGCTGTTAACACATGCAAACAGAGTGATCTCTGAGGCAGGAACGATCCTTTCTAATTGCAGTTACAGGCAAACAATGCAAAACAACTTCTTTTAGGTCAGGCTAGTCTTTCCTGTCTCTGGTTACTCCATGCTGGGGTTGCACTAAAACAGGGTTCTTCAAACATGGCTCTCCAGATGTTCTTAGACTTCACTTTCCAGAAGCTGTGATCAGCAGGTGTGCTGACTTGGACTTCTGGTAAGAGAGGTCCAAGAACACCTGGAGAGCCAGCACATTTGAGGAACCCTGCACTAGAATACTCAACAGTAGTCACCCACAACATTTTCTCAGTGTCTTAAGTTTCATTATACAGTAATACCCCGGATAACGTTTGTACCGGATAACACTAGAATCGGATAACGATGCAAGATTTTTGGAAAAACCTTGCATCGGATAACGATCTTTTTAGCGTTATCCGGTACAATCGTGGGGGGGGGGGGGGTTGGATTGGGTAGAACATCTACCAGCGATGGAACGCTGCTACTGAACTAGGGTCAGGGGAAAGGCAGGCGGGTGTCTGCCTTTCCCCTCGACCCTAGTTCAGTAGCAGCGATTGCTGGACGAAGCCTAGCGACGAAGCCTAGCGGCGATTGCTGGATGAAGCCTAATGGCTGGGCTGGGCTGGGCTAGCCTTCTTCCGAAGCCCAGGGCTTTGGACACAGCCTGCAAGGGCTGCCGGAGAAGGCTAGCCCAGCTCGGCTGGACTGGGCTAGCCTTCCGAAGCCCTTGTGGGCTGTGTCCAAAGCCGCTGGGCTTCGGACACAGAGCGGGCAGCTCTTCCCCCCACCCTAATGGCCCCTTAGCGCTAGCTAAGGGGCCATTAGGGTGGGGGGAACAGGCACCCGCTCGTGCACTAAAAGGCGCGCCAGCGGGTGCCTTCTCTTGCCACCCGACACAATCATTAGCAAGCCCAAAGATCGTGTTGGGTGGCAAGAGAAGGCAGGATCGCCCCCACCTGCTCTGCTTGTCTTGGCCAACAAGCCCTGCGTGTATGCAAGGCTTGTCGGCCGACACAAGCCGAGTGGGGGTGGTGGTTATCGCCCACCTGGGCAAAGCTTGTGTTGGCCGATAAGCCCCACGTGCACGCGGGACTTATCGGCCAACACAAACCTTGCCCAGGTGGGCGATCGCCTTCCCTCCTTCTCTGCTTGTATCAGCTGACAAGCCCTGCATGTATCATGCCTGGGAAAGAGGTAGCTTACCCGAAATTCCCTCCCCCGCGCAGGGGGTGAGGATTTCGGGTAAGCTACCTCTTTCCTGGGCATGCTATCCAAACGGGGGTTGCAGGTCAAGGCAAGGAATCAAAGCGGGGGGTGCCACCCCCCACTTTGATCCCTTGCCTTGGCGCGCGACCCCCGTTTCGATAGCATGCCTGGGCAAGGGGTGCCTTGGCCAAAATCTTCACCCCCTGCGCGGGGGGGGGGAATTTCGGCCAAGGCACCTCTTTCCCGGGCATGCTATCCAAATGGGGGTTGGGCACCAAGGCAAGGGATCAAAGGGGGGGGGTGCCACCCCCCACTTTGATCCCTTGCCTTGACATGCGATCCCTGTTGCTACACCCGTTCGATAGAAGAGGCTCCCACTGGTGCGCCTTTTTGCGCGCATGCAAGCGCCTCTTCTCCGGGCTTTTTTTTAGTGTTGTTCGATGTATGTATCAGTCAACGCTAAAAACTGGATAACGACATGACTTGTGGAACCAAGTCATAACGTTATCCGGGGTATTACTGTACAGGGTTTTACCTGAAGTCGGTGAAGCAGATAGTTGATTGGACCCTTTTAAGAAAGGATTCAAATATTTATATCCTGGAATTATATCAATAGGTATTCAAAACTTCCACTGTTTTCCTGGCTTATTAATCATAGAAGTCCCAGGCTAACTTTCACAAATCTCGAGCTTGGCTTAGTAGTCTGTTGTGCTTACAATTCCCAGTGAACCCTCCTGTGGTCTTAATTCTTTGGCCAAGTTATTATTTGGGCTAGTTTGACTTCTAGGTTCTACAGAAAACAAATGATTTTTTTTAAACGACTGGTTTCCCCAAGGTTTGAGAGTGTGTGAAACGGGATCCCGCTACACTCTTTGTATGCATGTCAGATGTTGAATGACAGATCTTCTAATATGGACTTCTCTGTTAGTCTCTGAGGACTTGAAGACTAGGGAGGCAGTCTTTGAAAGGGGTTGCCAGAGAAGGACAGTTACAGGCGATGGTTAAATGCCAGTTGTCCATCAATGTCCTTATTAATAATTTTGGTGCCCCCTCCCCACTATTGGAGCATTCAATGTCTTTTGCTTGCCCAAATATATTGGATTCCTACGAATACAGGACACTGTATAGAGCTGTGATGGCAGATCTTTTAGAGACTGAGTGTCCAAACTGCAACCCAAAACCCATTTATTTATTGCAACATAGCAACAGGGGAGGAAGGAAACGCTCCCATTGGGCTGCTGGGCAGAGGGGTGGGGTGAACTCTGTGCTGGGGTGACTGCATGGATGCCCACAGAGAGGGCTCAGAGAGCCACCTCTGGCACGCGCATGCCATAAGTTCATCATCACTGGTACAGTAGAACCCCATATAACGAGTGCCTTTTACAGTGAAAAAATTGTACAACGAAGATTTATTTATTTATTAAACTTATATCCTGCCCTTCTAGGAAAAAGAAAGAGGATTTGAAAAAATCATTATGCCCTATATAACAATTTTTTTTGTTATATGATGCAATGCATCTGGGAAAAAATCTTACAACAAAAATGTCTGGGAATAATCGTACAATGAAAAAAAATTGTATGATTTTTCCCATAGAGATTTTCGTTGTACAATTTTTCCCATAGGGATTTGTGTTGTATGATGCATGCATCGTATAATGGAAAAAATCATATAACGAAGTGCCTTGTAGAATGAATTATTTTCATTGTATGAGGTTCTACTATATAGAGCCGTGATGTCAAACCTTGGCACTCCAGATGTTCTTGAACTTCAATTCCTAGAAGCCCAAGCTCCCGTGAATCCATACGAATGGGTTTACTGCTACTCATCCGGCCCTTACCACCCTTGTTGCTCCTGGAAGCGGAAGTAAAATGCACCCGTACGGGCACGTTTTACTTCCGCTTCCAGGAGCGAGGAGCGCGGTGTGGGCCACATGAATTACAGTAAACCCATTTGTATGGATTCATGGGGGCTTGGGCTTCTGGGAATTGAAGTCCCAAGAACATCTGGAGTGCCAAGGTTCGCCATCATGGGTGTAGAGTGTTCAGAAAGGCAAGACGCAGCATGGTCAGGTTAAAGGATATTAATGTTCTACCGCGAGTTAGAACCAGTATCTCTTTTTATTAGGACATGCATCATCTTCCTCTGCCTTGAGTCTGCAGGCAGTTTGAAGGCTTAACCTTGCTCTCAAAGATGTATGTTTATAACTTGAGGCCTCTTCTCTTGTTTCAGACACATCTGGCTTACTAGTGTCTTGTGTTTTCCCCTCCCCTTTTCCCCAGAGTGAAGAAGAAATAAGAACGCTGAAACAGCAAAAGAGTAAGTGGCGAGCCGAACTTCTCACTAGGGCTGCCTGCCTTTAATTTCTGGGTAAAAGCACAATCCAGCTATTTATTTATTTTGCTAAATTTACATACTGACCTCCTGGCCAAATGGCCACTCGGTGGTGGACCTAAAAGCATTAAAATACATGTAAAATAAAACAAGAATAAAATATAGAAATTGCCAGTAGACACAAAATAGCAATTAACGATTACACTTAAATGCAAAGCAATCACACTTATATATCGCCTCATAGCACTTAGTGCACTGTCTGGGCGGTTCACAAGTTAATTTGCATTTTGCCCAAACATGCTGGGTACTTATTTTACTGACCTTGGAAGGATGGAAGGCTGAGTCAGCCTTGATCCCTGATCAGGATTGAACTTGCAACCTTTTGGTTGAAGGACAGCAGTTTAACCACTGCACCACCAGGGCTCCATGGGGCATAGAAATGTACCGCTCCATAGTCCTTCGAAATACAAATTTCCCATGGTAATTAGCGTTTTGCCCCCAACATGCTAGGTTCTCATTTTATCAATCTGGGAAGGATAGAATGCTGAGTCAGCCTTGATCCCCATCAGGATCGAACTCACAACATTCTGGCTGCAGTACAGTAGTTTAACCACTGCATCACCAGCAGGCAGAATCAATTAAGACCACACACGTTTAGTGGGGAAAGGCAAGCTGTTCTGAAAAGCCTCTCTGAAAAGTTCAGCCTTCATGGCCTTCCTAAATCCTTGGAGGAAGGGAACCAGGTGACCATTTGAAGGTGAAGCATTACATACCACTGGGACTCCCCCTGAATAAAAGCCTGGTGTCTTGTAGTCATCTTCTGGGCCTCTGTCAGGATGAGAACCTGGAACATGGATGCCTAGGATTGCTAGTTGGTCCAAGCAGAATCTATCCAGAGGAGACACTCGCCTGTGTGTTCTTGGTTTCACAAGGTTAGCATATATGTCAAGGTTTAAGACTGCCAGAACTTTGATTAAATCACATCTTCCAAGTCTTCAGAGGAAAAGAACAAATCTCACTACAGTGGAACCTCATACAGCAATCGCCCTGTATAGTAATGAATTCGCATAACAATTAGGTTTTTTGGGGGGAAATGGTGTCCCACATAACAATTTTCCCTAAGGAAAAATCGTAAGACAATTTTTCAATGGGAAAAGCTACTTCGCTAAAAAAAATCATTGTACGATGCATCCCATAGGGAAAATCGCTATACGATGCATCATGTAGCAATTGTTTCGTACAACAACAAGCCTTGTGGAATGGATTTAAATCGTTGTATGAGGTACCACTGTATGTGCATTGCACATGGTTGATCAGGGGTGTTATTTACAGCAAGGAAGTGCCTTTGAAAGCAATGTGTTTGAATATTCATCAAAAAGCCTGGATTGGATTGGGTGTTTCGAGAGGCGTACACTTCCCATGGAATAAATAGCTCACTCTTAGTGTGGTTTAAAATACCTTTTAATTAAACATTATCTCTCGAATAAACCAAGGTTGTGTTTTTTTACTCCAGCACCACTAGCTGTGTTATCTATGTTTGCAAAAGTGTTTCATGGTTAAGGCTTGATGGCTGTGCATCTGGTTAAACCATCATTTAAAGCACGGGTTCTCAATGTTTTCCTGCCGTGGGCCATACGATGCTCTCTCAGGCACATGTGGAGACAGATTTTGGTTTCTGTTTCCCCAAAGACATCTTTGTGCATATTCTTTTGTTTAAGTCAGGGTGGAGAAGGAATAATAGTCCAGGGGCTATTTCTCCAGCCTTAGCATGTTCCAAGGATTTCACTGGGCTTTCAGAATGGAAGCAGGCTGGGGTGTTAAATAAAAAAATTAAGTATTCTGCCTGTCCTGTTTAGAAAACTCTAAAACAGTATGCTCTATGAGCTCATCTTAAGTTATATGCATTTGTATATTAATTTTGAAATATATCTATAGTTCTTAGTATTGTTATCACCTTAATTAATGTGCTAGCACATTAATGTGATATTAATAATTAGTTAATTTATTATCATATGAATTTATAGGTAATGTTAGCAATTATTGGAGTGGTTTGGGTCAACAGTAATCTTAAAAGTGGTGAATTGGTGTGGCTAATGTTTCCTTGTGTAAATGTGCTTTTCTATATCTTTTCTCCTAGTTGATGAAGCCTATGAGCAGGAAAAGACGAACCAAGACTCGGTGGACAATGACGTCCCGAATCCAGCCTCGGAGGAAGGTGGAGAGGCACCAGGAGGGGATGACGCCTCTTTAACACAAGAAGAGAGGGAAAATAAAGACTACCTGAAATCTTTATTTGAAATTTTAATCCTGATGGGGAAACAGAACATCCCTTTGGACGGCCTCAATGTTGACGAGGTCCCAGAAGGCGTCTTCGCCCCAGACAACTTCCAGTCCATCCTGGAATTCAGGATCAATTCCGGAGACGAGGTTTTGAGGAAGCGCTTTGAGACCACAGCTGTGAACTTGGCTTATTGCTCGAAGGCGCAGCAGCGGCAAATGCTGGAGATCTGCGAAACCTGCGTGCGGGAAGAGACACTCAGGGAGGTGAGAGATTCCCACTACTTTTCCCTCGTCACGGAAGAGCTGGTCGACCTTGCCGGTGAGGAATATTTGCCAGTGCTGGTGAGATTTGTTGACGAGTGTCACAACCTCCGAGAAGAATTTATAGGATTCTTACCCTACGAAGCAGATCCTGAAATCTTGGCTGTTAAGTTTCACACAACTATTACTGAAAAGTGGGGCTTGAATATGGAGTATTGCCGCGGCCAGGCCTATATTGTCTCCAGGGGCTTTTCTTCCAAAATGAAGACCGTGGCCACAAGGATCTTGGAAAAATACCCGCAAGCTGTGTACACGTTGTCATCCTCCTGTGCCTTAAATATATGGTTAGCTAAATCCATTCCAGTTCTGGGCGTCTCTTTGACTCTTGGAACAATAGAGGAAGTCTGCTTGTTCTTCCAACAGTCGCCCCAGCTGCTGTCGGATTTGGACAACGTCATCTCCCTTCTTTTCCAGAACAGCGAGGAAAAGGGGAACGAGCTGAAGGAAATTGTCCGCTCCCAGTGGGCCTGTCGGCATGACACTTTCGAGGTCGCAGCAGATCTCTTGCAGGCCTTTGTATTGTGCCTGGACAGCATAAACGACACATCTGTGAGGTGGAACAGCTCCCTGGCTGGCCGAGCCTATATACTTTCTACCGTGCTGGCCGATTTTGACTTTGTCGTGACAGTTGTGATTATCAAGAACATCCTCTCCTTCACGAGGGCCTTTGGTAAGAACCTCCAGGGACAAACGTCGGATGTCTTCTTTGCAGCTAGCAGCTTGACGGCCGTGTTGCATTCCTTGAATGAGGTGATGGAGAACATTGAGGTCTACCATGAATTCTGGTTTGAAGAGGCCACAAACTTGGCCATGAAGTTGGACCTCCCTGTTAAGCTCCCTGGGAAATTTTCCCGAGCCCAGCAAGGGAACGCAGACACCGAAATAACCCCAGAAAACTATTACAAGGAAGCACTTAGCGTTCCCACCATGGAGCACATCATCCAGGAACTGAAAGACATCTTCTCAGAGCAGCACGTGAGAGCGCTCAAGTGTTTGTCTCTGGTGCCCTCGGTCATGGGACAGCTCAAATTTAACACATCCGAGGAACATCACGCCGATATGTACATAAACGACCTCACCAATCCAGATACCCTCTCTGCAGAACTTCATTGCTGGAGAATCAAATGGAAACACAGGGGGAAGGATATTGAGCTTCCCACAACCATTTCCGAAACGCTTCATTTGCCCGATATCAAGTTTTTCCCCAATGTCTACTCGTTGCTTAAGGTTCTGTGCATCCTTCCGGTGATGAAGGTGGAGAACGAGAAATTTGAAATGGGTAGAAGACGTTTGAAGGCCTACTTGAAGAACACCTTGACCGAACAGAGGTCAAGTAATCTAGCCTTGCTGAACATAAATGCTGATATTAAGCATGATTTGGATTTAATGGTGGATACGTACATCAAGCTGTATCCAGAGAAAGCAGAATACCCAGATGACTTCCCCCCTTCCAATACTTCAGAAGCAACAGAAGGGATTTAGCAGAACTGAGATAGGAAGGGCAAAAAAAAAACCACACACACACACACACACAGACACACACACCTGTCTGTTTTGGATAGTTTAATAGTGGGGGTGAGGTGCTCAGAACTCAAGAGGAGTAGTGAATCAGTGCAAATATTCTTCCGTTTTAGGCATGTATCTTTGAAAAAGCTATGAGCTGTTGACCCAGCTTGGCTCTGTTTAATTGTTAATCTGTTCCAATTTATATTCTGCAAAATGCCCGTAGTTGGCAAAGATGTTGCCACCTTCTTGGCACTTGCTATTTCTTTCTTGCCTGCCATCTTATCCAATGAAATAACATTTGATTTTGTCACTTTGAGAAGATGAAATCAGCAACGGCCCCAGATTTGTAGGTTCTGCCGCATTTGTGTTCGAGTATTTTATTTTTAAAAGATAACAGGCAAGCGTATTGATTGTTTCAGCTTTCTGATGATTGTTTCTTCCTAGACAGGAAAACTGTAAGCAGTACAGATTTACATGAATGACTGGAATTCTTTTGAAGTTTCGCCTAAGCCCCGAACTGTCAAAGCCTGGAGCTGGATTTGGAAAAGTTAAAAAAAATTGGACTATGATTCTCAGAACTCTAGCCTGCTCTCCTAGCCATGGTGGCTGAAGGTTTCTGAGATTCATAATCCAAAAATTATTTTTTCCAAGTGCTGTTTTCAGCTCGATTCTTAGCCTGGAACTAAGTTCATGTCTAAATGCATAAACTTAGATGGGAACGTGAGCGCTATGAAAAATTACTTCTTATTTCAGAATGCTTACCTAGCTCTGTCAAAGGAAAGTGTTAAACATGTTCATTTCATCTTCCTTGAGCCAGCATTGCCATTTATCTTTCATTAGATGGCATCATGGTAGCCCTTTTATATGTCTCATATTTTTATGAATGGAAGAGCACTTTCAGACATTAAGCTGTCTTGGGGGAAATCTATACTCCAGGAGTGTCTATAACTACATTTAGTCAAATCTGTATGTACATTTTTTAAAACTAGCTTCTCCCTTATCTTCAGGGTAGGAATTGAACTGTAAACCTCATTTGACAGACGAGTATAATGAGAGGACATGGATGCTTGTGTTTTTTTATGTCAAAGTCAGGGAGGTTTTTCTGCTGATATTTTTAGGCAATAAAAGGAAACATTTTTGTATAGTTTATTTCCATGCAGAATAAAATGTGAATTTGCTCTTTTTGTGGTATCAATATTAGCTGTAGAACAGTTCCAAGTGTGTATGTGCTTACATGATCTGCCCCAGCAAAGAGGTCATAAAACTATCAGCATGTTTCAAACATGTCTTGGAATGAGAGCTCATTCTAATAGCTCCTGGAAGCTTGCTCCACTTGAAATATGCCACCCCAATGAGAAGTTTAGTGAATTTACAGATTTTGTGTGCCTCATCCTCGTGTTTGCAAGAGCTGAGGGGCACTCTTGATGATGGAACCTTTTTGAAGTCACTCATTCATAGGGTCATCATGAATTAGAGGTGCTGCAATGGCTCAGTGGTTAGGAAGCTCACCTTGTTAGCTGGAAGTCTGGCAAGTTGGTAGTTCGAAACCCAGATACTGAATGACAGATTGAGTGCCCATCTCTGTCCCAGCTCTTTGGGACATGAAAGGAGCCTCACTTGGGTGTTCCCTGAACAGAGTTTCTTCCACAAAAATCCTTTCAACCCAGAATAATTTACAGGCAAGATGAGAGTGCAAAAGTGGGGTTGAGACTCAACATCAAGAAAACCAAGATAATGGCAACAGGCCCTATCAGTCCCTGGAGAATAGATGGGGAAGAAATAGCAGCAGTGACAGATTTTACTTTCTTAGGATCCAAGATCATTGCAGATGGTGATTGCAACCATGAAATAAAAAAAGCGACTGATGCTTGGGAGGCAAGCGATGAGAAACCTGGGGAACAGAGTGAAAAGTAGAGACATCACTTTGCAAACAAAAATGTACATAGTCAAAGTAATGGTATTCCCGGTGGTAATGTATTGTGAGAGCTGGACCATTAGGAAAGCTGAGCACAGAAAAATAGATGCCTTTGAAATGTGTTTGGAGGAGAGTTTTGAGAGTCCCCTGGACAGCGAGGAGAACAAATAAGTCGACCCTAAAAGAAATCTACCCTAACTGCTCCTTAGATGGTCAAATAGTAAAGATGAAGCTAAAGTACTTTGGACATCAAATGAAAAGAGAGGATTCACTTGAGAAAGCCTTGCTACTGGGAAAGGTAGAGGGCCAAAGAAGAAGGGGGTGGCCAAAAATGAGATGGCTAGATAGTATTGTAGATGCAATGGGCACAAAGCTGGCCGGGCTGAGGAGGATGGTGGAGGACAGAGGTGCCTGGCGGACAGTGGTCCATGGGGTCGCAGAGGGTCGGAATCGACTGTGCGACTGAACAACAAACAGGCAAGATGAGTGCATATAACAACCATTGTCCAAGGTAGCTCATAATATAAATAATACAGTAGAAGGAAAAAAACCCACCAAGATGTTTCAGTGGAATTAAACTCATGTTATTAAAATGCAATTAAAGTTAAAACACTTTAAAATATATTCATTGCAATACCGGTACTTATAATAGCTTATCTCAAAAAGCAAGGTATCAATTGAAACTCAGTGGATGGAAGGCTTTCTGTTGCTGAAGGCATTCCTGAGAAAAGAGATTTTGGCCTGTAGGAAGAAGAACATCAAGATGGTCCCCAAAGGGATTAAATGGTCCCACTTGAATCCTTCTTGATTGAGGGCAGCAGCTTCATCCATCCTGGCCTGGGACTGAGGAGGACATTGCGTGCCAAAAGGGCTCGGGATCAGAAGGTGACTCACGGAGCTGGATCAGTGGTACTATGGGTGTCATGCTACAATGTGGAAGGCAGATGAAAAGACTGCATTATATTCTTGGGACAGTCTTCTTGGCCGATCACCATGATGATCATCTATATTCGGATTTGGATACGGCAGTAGTAGTAGAAGAGACCTCTTAAGCTGAACTCTGAAAGTTGTGATACTATGAGAATGGGCTTCTCAGGCGATATTCAGGCCCAGGCAGGCTTATATAAGAAAATGTGATCTTTAGATATCCTAGACCCAAATTGTACAGAGGGCTTTGTAGGTAACAACCAGGGCCTAAAAGCAGACAGGTGGTCGGTTAAGCTGTTCTAGTGCAGTTATGTATACAGTGGTATCTCGCATAATGAACGCATCGTATAGCAAAAGGTGTGCACAACGAAGCGTTCTGCAATGGCAATACCCCGCATAACTTTTTTTTTTTGGGGGGGGGTAACCGGTTTTTGGTAACCGGGGTATACCCGCTTAATGGGAACCCTGGTTAATGAACTCCCCCCCCATAGTGCGCGGGGCATCTCCCATAGGTAACTGCATAACGAAAAAACCCACATAGTGAAGAGCTCCATGGAACTGAGTTTTTTTCGTTATGCGGGGTTCTACTGTACTTCTGATAACTGCCCCCAGTCAACAGCAGCTGCGCTGTTTTGAACCATCTGAAGTTTCCAACTACTACAAAGCTATCCTCAGGATTCATTACAGCAGGGGTACTCAACCAACAGCCTGGGAGCTGGATGTGGCCCATGACACCATTTCATGTGCCTGCCTCCGCCATACCCAGAAGTGCCATGTGTGGCAGGCAAGGCGAAATGGCCATCTGGCCCCAAAGCTGTCTGAGGGAGTGTGACCCAGCCCTTGGCTTGAAAAGGTTGAGAACCCCTTCATTATAGTAACCCATCATAGATTTTATTAAGACCTGTGTCACACATAGCCGTCTTAGATATCCCCAGAAATGGGTACAACTGGCACCCCAGGTTTCTTCTTGTGCCCTATCCAATTCCGAATATTGGCAATCGTCATGGCGATCAGCCATGAAGACTGTCCTGAGACTATAATGATGTGGCCTTACATCTGCCTTCTGCATCACAGCGTGACACCCATACCACTGATCCAGCTCTGTGGGTCACTTTCTGGTCCTGAGCCCTTTTGGCACATGAAGTCCTCAGCCCCAGGCCAGTATTGATGGAGCTGCTGCCCTCCATCAAGGTGGATTCCCGTGGGATTTAATCAACTTGGGGACCATCACCTTTCCCTGTGGACTTTGTCAAGGCAGCTAGTCCTCAGGGGTGTTGGGTGGTTAGTTAACCGCCGCTTGGCGTTGATTTGCTGGCAGACTGGGAAGCAGAAAGAGATTAGCCTTCCTTGGAATTGCCCTAGTCATCTATGAGTAGGATACTCATTAACCCATTAGACTCTGTAGGGTGAGCCTTCCTTGGAGCATTGAGATGATTCCCAGCAGAGCGACCAAACCAACTGCAATGAAGATGGTGGTGGTGGTTTGCCTTCTGGGTCCACCTCTTCCACCCCCAGAAGTGGATAAAGATTGGATAAAGAAAAAGAACTCTTTAAGACCATTAAGCAAAGAAAGCTCCAATACCTTGGGCCATATGAGGAACAACATAAAGTATAGAATACTCCAACTCGCTCTGCAAGGAAAGATTCCTGGGAAGAGAGGCAGCCCTTTACGTAGACGGACCTCATGGCTGAAGAATCTGAGAGGCTGGTGTGTCATGGCCCTGGAAGAACTGTTCCAAGGAGTTAAGAACAGGAAGACTATCACCATGATGATAGCCAATATCCAGAACAGATATGGCACATGAAGAAGAAGCCCAAGAAGTCTGCTTGCCTGGTTCTAGGTGACCCCTGGGACTGGAAGACCTGGAACAGGGTTTCTCAACCTTGGTTCTCCAGGTGTTCTTGGACTTCAATTCCCAGAAGCCCCAGTCAGCACTCCTGCTGAACAGGGCTTCTGGGAATTAAAGTCCAAGAACATCTGGAGCACCAAGGTTGAGAAAACCTGCCCTAGAATTACAAAAATCCAATGATAAATACTGACTGGTTTTGTTTCTACCAAGAATGGGTGTTTTGTAAAGCTAATGGATCTTAACTGCTTATTCAAGACCAAAGCTATTCAGATGTTTTACAATAGCATATGAAAAAATCCTGGGAATGGGGAGATGACTGATTTCTTTCCATTTTACTGTGAAGACGCCAAGTATGCTCGGTTGGAGGGAACAAAGAAGTCTGTACAGGGTGGTACGCAGTTGTAGACCCTTTAGCTTAAAAAATTATACAGCTTTTAGCCCAGGAGTTCTCAACCTTTTAAAGCCGGGGGCCGGGCCACCCTCCCTAAGACAGCTTCAGGGGCAGGACTGCCATTTTGCCGTTCCTCTACCACATGGCACTTCCTGGTGTGGTGGAGACAGTGGGGGGGGGGGGGCACATGAAATGGTGCTGCGGGCTACATTCAGCCCATGAGCCGTAGGTTGACAATCCCTGTTTCAGCCTGTGAACCCTGGGTCCTCTACAATACTGATGCCACCTTAGCTCTCACAATAACTTCCCTCCTTCCAAATTATGGGTTTTCTTTTGGCCTTTAAGACTCTTCTCCTTGCCCTTAATTATTCTCTGTTTGCATTTTTACTTCTTTGATGGCTTTCTCTGCTAATGAAAGGCTTTCTGGCCTGCAGCACAGAACTAAATGCTCTCGCCCTGAGCCGCATTTGACCAAAGATCTCTAGAGAGACACCTCTTGGGTTTTACAGCTCTGTCTTCTTGACCCAAAATCCCAGGCAAGAGAAATGGAAGAGTTTGATCCCGAGATTCCTACTCTAGCACAGGTCTCATATAAGATAATTAACTGTGATAATCCAGCAACCCTTTTGTTTTGTGGGTTTATTTCTTGGAGAGAAAGTGGCGGAGAAGTGAATGGCTGAAATTGTAAACGCTCCCCTGGGACATATAAATTTTCTGGTCCTTTGCTCACTCTTGGCTTAGCCGGTTTGTTTAAATCATTCCCCCCCCCCTTCATCCGGAATGTATCTTTAGTTGTCCAATGATATTTTGACTTTTCCCCAGTTTAAAACTTGCCTTGGCTAAAACCTGGAGGATAAGTGGTTTGGCTGATCAATCTATGAGTCATCCTCTAAAATTTGCTTAATTTTAATGGGTGAAGACTCAATAACTCTTCAGAATGGACTCAACATAAAAGGTTTGGGGGTTTTTTTGCCATTGCTTTTGGCAAAAACCACCTGTGTCTGAGCAAGAATCAGGAAGTTGTCAGGATATAATCTCAACACAATTGAGCAAATAAGCCTTTGCTCTTACTTTGCAACAGACACCCCACCACCACCAGTTTTCTAGTTAGGAAAGGCATGCAGGATTATATTGAAATAACAACATGGAAAAGATATGCAAGTTTAATCATCAGACTAATTGCATGTAGAATTTCTCTTTCCAGAAGATTTCAGTGTAGCAGTTTAATTTTACCAAATTTGATTTTTAAAGTTCTGGCCTTCTGTTTTATGTCTAGCGTTTTATAGTTTACCTCCATCATATAAAACTTGCTCAGATGTTAAGAGATAAAATACTGGGAGAAAAGTGTCTCTGAGCCACCAATGCCAATGGACTACTAAAGCTCTCCTGCAAAATACCTACCAGCCTTTGGAAGGTTTTGCACAACATTCGTTAAAGATTTAATTAATAAAAGAAAAAAAATTAAGCTGATTTTTATTTAGGGGGAGGGAAACTGGGTCCAAGTAGAGTAGAGAGGGGAATGATTTCATAGTGAAATACATCTGGGTAAAGCAAGCCTCTCAGAACCACTGAACAGCAAATATATTTTATCCGAAGTCTATTAAGGAAGAGACGTTGACCCTTGCCAAATGTTAAGTTATTCTACCACGAATTCCAATTACTGACTGAGTCAGTGGGTTTCTCAACAGAGGCTTCAGAATTCCTCTGAATTATCTTTTATGGTCTCCAGAGGGAAATCGAACCCGGGTGCAGTGACGGTTTCATTATTATGAGTCTGGAAAATATATCCAGGTTACCTGAGCTTAGCTGTAACTCCTTCTGCAGGAATTGTCTATATGAAAGATTGAATGGGATAACTCTCTAAAGCAGGGGTTCTCAACCTTTTAAAGCTGGGGGCCGTGTTAAAGCTGTGAGACAGCTTTGGAGGCCGGGTGGCCATTTTGCCCTCCCTCCACCACATGGCACTTCCTGATGTGGTGGAGGCGGTTGGGGGCCACATGAAATGGTGCCATGGGCCATAGGTTGAGAATCCATGCTCTAAAGTATAGAGTTCGGGGTGGAAAGACAGGGGAGTTTCAGTTTGAATATTTTGCAAGCCAGGGATAGTTTAATAATTTTGATCCAATACAGGCTGACAGTAGTGGGTAAGAATGTCAAACTTCCCTTCTTTCATTTGGATATATATTTTATCAAAGGGCTAATAGAAGAGACCTGGATCTCAGTCCCCCAGTGAGTTGAGAAGCGGCAACTTGGAGACCTTGCTCTATGTCAGGTGGACCTACCTTATAGGAGTGTTGTGAAGATAAAGACAAGGAACCCTGAACAGTGCTTTGAGTTCACTGAGGAAGAAGGGCCAGTGCTGAATGCAGTTGCAATTATATACTTGCCCCATAGCACTTCGTGTGCTCTTTGAGGTGTTTATACGTAACTAGGATTTTGGCCCCAACATGCTGGGTATTTATTTTACCGACCTTGGAAGGATGGAAGGCTGAGTCAACTTGGAACCCCATCAGGATCGAACTCACGATGTTTTGGCTGCAGTGCAGCAGTTTAATCACTTGGCAAACAACCTGCAAAGCCATGATGGGCAACTTGTAGTCCTCCAAGATGCTGGGACTATCATACGTAGCCAAAAGTGGGGGCTGATGGGGGTTGTAGTGCACCCATATCTGGATGGCCACAGATTCCCTGTGCAGAACATAGGGTGTGTATCTGGTAATGAGGAGGATTGGAGGCTGAAGATGTTTGGTTGGGTTTTTGGATGGCTCTATTTGCATCTCACCTTGTCTGTCAGCTGATTTTCTTCTCAGGTGAAACTTCTCCAGGTTGCCCAGCAGAGTAGAGTCCATTTCACTCATTGCATCCTGACCCCAACATGTCTACCTGGCGCTAAAAATCCTGAACACCAATGAGATTTCGAGGTTTGGCAGGTTTTCTGCCTCGTGTGCCAAAATAAACGAGGTTGCTTTTCCATGACAGGTACTGTACTTTGATTTCATGAATGGGATGGCTTTAGCTGCTCTGCCTCAGAGAAATGTCTTGCAATACATGACCCAGGCTAGTTATTTTTTACAAACTACAATTACCATTCTTCTTCTTCAGGTGCTGCATCTGCTCTGGATATTAGCTATCATCATGGCGATAGTCTTCTTGTTTTTAACTCCTCGGAACCGTTCTTCCGAGGACATGTCACAAAAGTCTCTCAGTTTCTTCAGCCACAAAGTCTGTCTGGGTCCAGGGCTTCCTCTCTTCCCAGGGATCTTTCCTTGCAGAGCGAGTTGCCCTATTCTATACTTACAAGTACAGTATAGAATACAATTACCATTAGGTGGCAGAATCGCCCAAGCTATCCACTTCCAAAACTGAGTCTGCAAGAAATTGTAGGGAGCCATTGGGAAGGATTTTCTGCTTGTCCAAAACTCTAACAATAATATACTGTGTCCATATTTATTTATTTAGGTACAGTCAAACCTCGCATAAAGAGTGCCTCGCTTAAAGAGTAACTCGCTTAAAGAGCAGAATTTTCTCTGAAAGTTTGCTTCACTTAACAAATAAAACCAACCTAAAACTCGCTTAACAAATAAATCGGAGTTCGCACCCCCCCCCCCCGGTCAGTTTCAATGGTGTTTCGCTTAAAGAGCAAAGTCGCTTAAAGAGCAATCCTGTGGAACGCATTATGCTCTTTAAGCGAGGTACAACTGTATTTGTTTCTGAACGGTTCATCCATTCAGTCATGGAAAACCAAGCTAAAGTGGAGCGGGAGACTATTGATCTTGTAAAACCAGGGGAGTCAGAATCCTCTTGGATTTATTCAGCTCTGCTTTCCATCACAAAGATTGGATCTAGTCCACTTCAGCTCTAACCCTATCCCTCCCCCCATGGAACTGATATGACATTCTGGCACGGATAGTTTTCAGTTTCCTTCCTTGCAGGAGCTGGGCTGGTAGCAATACAAAAGGGTTGGGTGTATAGGATTGTCCAGTCTTGAGGATCAGACTGGAAGCAAAAGTAATTACAGAATGAACTCACCAAAAGGTGCTTTCATTTTGGCAGTTTATTGTCTGGCCAAGAAACGGAAGAAGAAATGGGAAGAAAAACTCAGGGCAAATTGCAGTTTCCAAGCTCTGTAGGAGAAAGGTAAAGGTAAAGGTCATCCTTGCTTGAAAGCTAGTCGTATCTAACTCTAGAATTCAGTGCTCATATCTGTTTATAGTCAAAGAGCCAGACCGTCTGTGTCTGCAGATGTTTCCGTGGACATGTGGCAGGCATGACGAGAAACTGGAGCATGGAATGCTGTTTACCTTCTCACCAAAGTGGTACCAATTTATTTACTTGCAATTTCTTGTTTTTAAACTGCTTCGTTGGCAGAGATGGGAGCTCACTCCATCATGCAGCACTCAGGTTTTGAACTGCTGACCTTCCAGTCATCAAGTTCAGCTTCTTAACCACTAAGCCACTGCAGTCCCATTCTGCCTGTAGCATCACTGTATGTATGCCAACCCGTGGCACGGTTTTGCCCTCTCTGTTGACTGTGTTTGCCTGGGGAAAACCAATAACTTGTCACTTGCTCATGATTTACGAGTTTCCTCTGATTCCAGGCTTGACTGGAGGAGGCAAAGAGGTTTCCTAGGTAAAAATCCAGTCATCCATAATCCTAACCCACTAGTCAAGCACCACAAGACTATGACTCTTCCCAGCTCTGACAGCCTGGTCCACAGCCAGGCTCAAACCCAAAAGGCTCTCCTTCAAGCCGATTTACTGTCATGTAGCTAAAGGGGATGGGATTGGCTGAAGTCCAAGAGTTCTGGCTTAATGAGATCAGGGACGGGGTCATAGAAAGCCCAGGGACTTTGAGATCTGCGGCGATGAAAGACACCAAATGAGGATAAAGTTTGCTTCAAAATTATAGAAGTTGTGACTTATGACTTGTTAAGAAAGTGCAAGTTAGTTCTTTCAAGAAGAGCCAGGGTGGCTCAGCAGTCCATAATACTTCTACTTGTCTTGAGACACTACACAGGCAACTAAGTGGAAACTGTAGGCAAGGCTTGTTGGAAGAGGCTGAATGCTCCCTCTCCCTGTTTTTGGAAAAATGCTGTTGTGAGGATTGTCCCTTCTGTGGTGGTGGTGGTGGTGGCTCTCCTCCTCTTCCTCCGGGTATCAAGGAAGATGCAAAGTTCTTGTTTGGTGTTCTTTTACTGTTTCTTTGATGTTATCAGTTCACTTCCCTCTGGGTCTGCCTCGTGGCTTTGCCCTTCTTCTCTTTCAACATGTGATGCCTTGTATAGTATGGAATTCGAAGACATTCTCTCCATGTGGGCAAACCACTTTAATTGTTGTTTCTGCATAGAGTTTAAGATGGGTTCTGTTCCAATTATTTCCCTTATAATCTCATTCCTGATTTTATCCCTTCTCACCCCAGCAGCCTTTCTCAGACATCTCATTTCTGTGGTGATGAACTTTTCTTTTATGTTAGATGCTGACCTCAAACAGCCACATCCAAGGACCTCAGGCAAAAGCAGTAGCAGTAACAAAATACTCTCTGGGGCGGAGAGGACACCGCAGCTGTGGGCGCCGGGGCCCCACCATTGCTTGCCCCCTGCCCCACTCCAGGCTGGCTAAAAGAGGTGGCAGGCGGAGGGATTTCGCCCCCTCTACCCCCTGGACTTGCCTTCGGCCAAGGCAAAGAGGCCATCGCAGTAGGGTTGTATATCGTTGTTGTTTATGGGCTGTTTTTGTAGGATGTGTATTTTATAATTTTTTGTGTATACTGTATTGTTATGTATTGAATATTGTATCATTATTATTGTTATTGTTGGATGTGTATTGTATAATTGTGAATATTATATTATTGTATATAATGTAAGCCGCCCAGAGTCGCTTGTCCGAGTGGGGAGGCATAGAAATCATAGAAATCTAATCTAATTTATATACTGCTCCACAGCGCTTAGTGCACTTTCTGGGCAGTTCACAAGTGAATTAGCATTTTGCCCCCAAGATTCTGGGTCCTCATTTTAACAACCTTGGAAAGATGGACAGCTGCTTCAACGTTGCGTCCTGGTCAGGATCAAACTCACAGCATTCTGGCTGCAGTATAGCCATTGAACCACTGTGCCACTAGAGGCAGGAGAGCATTAGAAAATAGATTCCTTTTGTATTTTCAAGGCTCACTCTATGACTTGTGGGGGGGACCCAAGTGAGCATCTTAGCAGAACCTAGAACGTTTCAGTAAATGGAGATGCCACTTAACACCCCCACACACACATTTTGCACATGGAATGGGGTGGATGGGGAATATAGTCCAGCCCTTCCTGATGGCATCCAGTTGTGGAAGTTGTCCAACATGCCAAATCTAGGCTCTTGGGCCTTGGATGTCTTGGCCCCAATGCTCCTTCCTGCACTATCTTTCTCTCCAAGCAGTGATGGGATGTAACAGGTTCGCCAGAACCGGTAGTAACTTTTCCCAGTTTCCCAGAGAACTGGTAGCAGCTTTTGGGGGGAACCACCTTTGGGGCTTACCTTTTCACTGGTTCCCCCACTGTGCATTTGCACCAAGCACATGGTGTGCATGCACACCTACAGTCCTTGGCGCGTATGCACAGCCTCCTTGCTGTCCTCCCAAGCGGGGAGGAGGAAGAGAAGCTCCTAACCTGAAGCTCCCTATAGCCTGCTCCCCAGGGTAAGTGACTCACCTTTGGATGTGGCATGTCTGTGTGTATTTAATGTGTATTTAATACCTTTACCTATATTGATGTACTACCACAGTTCCTAAAAAGGCCTGGCAGCCTGGCTTGGGGTTTTTAAGCAAAGTCTTGGAGTTACCTCATCAATAAGCTACACCTGTGCTGTTCCAATTGCTGTTCCAATTGGAGAGCCTTTAAGGAGGTACAGCTGTTTTACATTTACATTAAGGCATATTATCCTAGAGAACTGGTTAGGCAAAGACTTAGTACCTAAAGTGCCAAGATGAAGCCATCTTGTGGTGAGTTCATTCGGTAATTCCTTCCATCTGACCTAGTGTGAGAAAGCTTAGCCAGAATAAACCTTAAGCTATGGTTTTAAAGCTCTGGTTGATTTGTGTTTGGGGTGGGTGGGTGTATTTTAATGTATTTTTTATTTAATTATTTAATTTTATTTAATTTATTTAATTTTAATTAATTAAATCATCAAAAGCCTTCCAACCTCTTAATTCTCCTCAATAGTAACCCAATTTGTATTTGGGGGGGGGGGATATAATTAGTGCAGGTTAGGGGACTGTGGTGGCTTAGTGGTTAAAACGCTGAGCTTGATGACTGAAAGGTCGGCAGGTCAGCAGTTCTAGATTTGAGAGCTGCACAATGGATTGAGACAGTGGTGGGCTCTTTGGCTGTGAATGGAGATGAGCACTGCACCCTAGAGTCAGATATTACTGGCTTTTGAGCAAGGGAGACCTTGAATCACTTGCAGGGACAAAATCTGATGGGGCAGGGCAGGGAGGTGGGCATGGCCACCCAATTTGACCAGCCCCCTGCCCAGAGGCCACTAAATTTTGCCCCCCCCCCCTGGGGTGGTGGTGCAAACCCGTTGCTGCCCACCACTGGATTGAGATCCTGTGATCTCTCCCAGCTCCTGCCAACCTACCAGTTTGAAAGCAAGACATTGCAAGTAGATAAATAGGTACCACTTTGGTGGGAAAGGTAACACTGTTCAATACGTTTAAGCATCTAGTCACACTTGCCACATGACCACAGAAACATCTGCAGACGTAGGCAGTGCTGGCTCTTTGGCTATAAACGGAGATGAGTACTGAACCCTAGAGTTGGATACGACTGGCTTTTGAGCAAGGGCAAAAAAAAAAAGACAGGGTTTGCCTGCCCTTAGCCACACAGAAAGTGATCTTATTTCATGTCAGACCCAGAGTTTTGAAAGATTGCTTCTGTGTATCACAAGTCACAGAATCGACTAGTATGCAAAGACACCCCCACACACACACACACACACACACTCAAAAAGAGGGGTACTTGAGCTTTTCCTCCTCTGAGTACATGACCTATGGAAAGAGAGGAGTGGGGAACCTGCCAATACATGGTTGTACGTGCCATAATTGTTGGATAACCTTTGCAGGGAGGCGTAGCAGCTTGCGTGTCCCAAAGGATTAGGGCTGAATTGTTTTCAAATGCAGGCCCTCCTTAATTCCACTTTTCTCTTCGTTCAACTTTTGAACAGATACTTGGGGCAGAGCTTCAGCAGAAAGAGAAAAGAAATGTTGACTTACAAGGCTTGTGTTCAAATAAAGTTGTCACGCAGATGGCCAAAAATAGAACACAGCAGTTGAACTCATCTCTGTTGTTCAGTTTTTTCATAGTCAAGTCCGACCCTTTGCGTAGTTGCAAACAAATAAACGGGAAGAAAAATCTCTCAAGCAAATGAAGGTTTCAAGAGGGTGCTGAGCTACTAACTTTCTGAGACTAACACATTTTGTGAAAGAGACTGAACCACTCAGACAGAATAAGATGGCAGACTGAACTACATTCACCCATACACAGAGCTCAGCATATATACAGAGTGAAAGGCAGTTAACATTTGGAGGGAAATAAACATTTAGCCTGCTAATTGGCTGTTTAGATTCAAAAACAGGCAATGACTATGTTTGTTAAATGCTGCCCCTTCCTATCTCCATGCCAGTGCACAAAACAAAAAGAAAAACATGATGTGATTGCCTACTATAAAACTCAAAAGGAAAGCTGAAACTGTATGCCTGGAACTAAGCCCCACTGAACTCAACTGGACTGCGTTCTGGTTAGACATAGAGATGACTGAGTTGGCCTTTCACAATGTTGTGTTTGCTTGTTTTTAACAAGACATGGACAAAAAGAGAATATGCATTTTATCCTTTTCCTCCAAAAATTGTAAAACACTTGGTATTGTATTTCATCAGCAGCGGCAGCTACTTGTGTCCGAGCATAGTTTCCCCTGAAAGTCAATATTTTCTCCATTGATGGATGTGTCTCTGGTGACTCTGGTGAAACATGTGACCACACACATTTCACTGAATAGATGGTGGTGGTGGGGAGGCGTGGTTGAGTTTGACGAAGCTTTCATGTTTGTTGCTTAGCCTCTTCATGGCTGCGGCATTCCCCTTCGAAGTGATCGGTAGCAGGAGAGATGGTTTGGTGCCAAAGTGGGCGATCTACGGCCACTGCCTCCCAGGTTTGTGGGTTTATGCATGACACCGTCATGGTTTGTTTCAGTTGGTCCTTATAACGCTTCAAAGGAGCTCCATGAGGTCTTGTACCAGAGCTAAAGAATCTGACGAGGAAGCCTGGAACCATCCATACAGCGGTCATGCCCTATCCATCTAAGACAATTGGCCTATGATGGAAGCTTCAGTGCTATTTACATTTGCCATCTTGAGGACTGCGATGTTGGTGACATCGTCATCCCACTTGATCTTCAAGATGGATTTTAGTTTCTGTTGGTGAAAGCGCTCAAGCTTTTTGATGTCCTTGGAGATAGAGGGTCCATGTTTCACAGCCATACAGTAACGCTGAGATAACAACAGCTTGGTATACCATGAGCTTTGTATGAACTGTTAAATCTTTGTTCATGAAGACCCGGTGTGATAGAAGTCCATAGATGGAATGGGCAGCACCAATTCTCTTTACCACATCCTGTTTGCAGGTGCAGTTTTTAGACAGAATGCTACCGAGGTAAGAAAACTGGTCTACCTGTTCCAGTGTCGAATCTGAGATGGTGATGCAGAACTCTGGAAGAAGGGCTGTCCTTGGGGCAGGTTGTGCAAGTATTGGTATTGTATTTAAGAAAGAAAGAAAAACAAACAAAAGGGGGCACCTTTTACTTCTCTAGAAATTAGGGGGACATTTATCCATAGCCTAGTTCTAATTGCTGGTTGCCTTCTTTCAGAGTATGAATCTCACACCTAACCTCCATCCTCTCGCAATGTCACTAACCGTTAACAGCAGTGGGGAAGCTGGCCAGCTAGTAGTCTTTTAGACACAGGACAGAATCATGATGTTTAATTGTGATTAATAAGGGAAAATATAACACTGAACATTTCAATCAAGTTGAACTGTTAATTGGTGTGGGGGTGGGAAAGGCAAATTAAATTCAAATGTATTGAAATTATCGAATTTATTTCCAACCCCTGCCTGGTTCACCTAGTGCAGTGATGGCCAACCTTGGCACTCCATGTGTTCTGGAACTTCAATTCCCTGAAGCCCTGATCAGCAGGAGTGCCATGGTTGGCCATCACTGACTTAGTGTTTTGCCAATGCACCTCAAAAGGCTGGCAAAACAATGTGTCAGATTGAGTTTCTGCGCATGCGCACTAAATTGGAGCCATTTTGGCTCCAATTTTATTTTATTTTTCTTTTGGTGAGGCATCCGGAACCAGACGCCTTAAAAATGGGCTACTCTCTTGGAGAACCCTCTGAGATTGTTCCTACCAGTTCCGAGGAACCGGATGGAACCGGGGTCATCCCATCACTGCATGTCATGCACTTTGTGATGATGGAGAACAGATCCTGCCTTTCCTCTTTTATGGTTATCTTTCAGATATTTGAAGAGTGCTATCATCATCCTGCCCCCTCTCAGTCTCCTTTTCTCGAAGCTAAACATGCCCAATTCCTTTAGTCTTTCCTCATAGCATTTGGATTCCGGTCCTCTGATCATCCTTGTTGCTTACAGTGTCTTTCAATAATTCTGCACCTAATCCCCTCATCCATTCATTATGGAACAAGTGGCAGAGTTCAAATACCTAGAACCATGATGGTGAACCTTGGTCCTCCAGCTGTTCTTGGACTTCAATTCCCAGAAGCCCAAGTCAGCACTCCTGCTGATCAGGGCTTATGGGAATTGAAGTTCAAGAACAAGCTTGGCCATCACGGTCCTAGGAACAACATTTACTGAATATGGGGAAATGGATGAAGAGATTAACATAAGGTGCAGTAAGGTGAACCAAGTATTGTGACAGTTAGCTCCACTGTTAAAGCATGAGGCAATCCTGATCAACGCAAAGAAACAATTCATACAAAGCATATTAGTTCCCACCTCATGTTACCAGTGCTAAACATGAACAATTACAACAAAACATAAGCAAAAGTTGGTCTATGGGGCAGTACTATATTTGACTGTAATTGCTATTGCCAACTACCACTGGCACTTGAGAAAGGATGTGTCTACATGCGTTATAGATAATAAAATTTTTGGGATGCTCCCCTGCTTAATTCTTGCAAAGCTGTCTTTAATTAAAGCCTTATGTTTTTCCTAGAGGGTGGGGGGAACTTTCTCTTCTGGGGCCTTGTGGAAGGGGTGAAAATATTTTATTTATTTATTTGCATTTATATATCACCCTCCTCACCGAGGCAACACAGGGCGGTTTACATCACATAAAACATACTCACATATTAATTGAAAAACATTTCTAAAACCTCAGATTTAAATAAAAGCATTTAAAATTCTTATAAAAAAATTAAAAATCAACAAATTATAATAAATCAAGCAATTAAAAGCTAGCACTTTAAAATGACAGAATTAAAAGACTGAGGGAGAGAGAGGCTCAGATCAACCAACAAGCTGGGGTCACTGTACCACCAGGACCCCATACCTGCCCCGCCAGCCATGTTTTTTTACTCTTCCTAAAGGACAGCAACTCTATCTGTAGATGTAGCTCAGTTGGCAAGAGGTTCCATAGGGCTGGAGTGGACACAGAGAAGGCCCTTCTTCTGGTGCCAGAAAGATGCATCTCTCTGGCTGATGGAACAACTAGAGAGCCTCTCCGGTCCGCTCCGGTGGGACAGACAGATGTTCTTGGGGTGAGGCAGTCTCTTAAGTATCCTGGCCCACTACCATGTAGGGCCTTAAAGGTAATTACTAGCACCTTCAATTGCACCCAGAGACAAACTGGCAACCAGTGCAGCTCCCGAAGCAGCGGCGAAGCATGTGCATACCACCCACACCCCATCACCACCTGGGCAGCCGCATTCTGTACCAGTTGAAGCCTCCGAATGGTCATCAAAGGCAGCCCCATGTAGAGTGCATTACAATAATCTAGTCTGGAGGTGACCAAAGCGTGTGTGATCATGAGCAAGGAGTCCCAATCTAGGAATGAGCACAACTGGCGAATAACATGAAGTTGTGCAAAAACCCTCCTGGCCATGACTGCCACCTGCCCTTTGAGCAGGAGTTGTGAGTCCAGGAGGCCCCCCAAGTTACACACAAGGTCTATTTGGGGCACAAACCGCCCCATCCAATACCAAAGATGGTAACTTCCGAGATAACGCAGGACCCCCGTCCCACAGCCACTCAGTCTTGCCAGGATTCAGCTGAAGCCTGTTGTCTCCCATCCAGACCCTCACAGCCTCCAGGCACCTGGAAAGGACTTCCACTGCATTGCTTGGGTCCCCATGGGCTGAGATGTATAACTGAGTATCATCAGCATATTGATGATACCTCACCCCATGGGAATGGATGATCTCACCCAATGGTTTCATGTAGATATTAAATAGGAGAGGCAAGAGCACCAAGCCCTGAGGCACCCCATATTGGAGGGGCCTAGGGCTGGATTTCTCACTCCAACCACACCGACTGGGTCCGGCCCCTCAGAAAGGAGGAGAACCAGGACCACACAGTGCCCTGGATCCCCAATCCTCGGAGCCTTCCCAGAAGGATACCGTAGTTGACGGTATCGAACGCCGCTGAGAGGTCAAGAAGAGCCAGGAGAGTTGGACGTCCGCCATCCCGCTCCCTCCAGAGATCATCCACCAGTGCAACCAGTGCAATTTCTGTACCATATCCGGGCCTGACTCCTGACTGAAATCTGCTTCATCCAGGACCTCCTGTAGCTGCCACGCCACTGTCTTCTCCAAAACCTTGCCCAAAAAGGGTAGGTTGGATACCGGCCAGTAGTTGGTAAGTACTGTGGGGTCGAGGAATGGCTTTTTCAGGGAGATGTTAGTATGTGACTCCTAACTTGCATTTTTAATTCTGACACCTGGGCGGTATTTTTGTTTTTAAAGATGAAAAGGCAATCAGTTTTCTGGGGGTTCACACATTTTAATTAATTAATGTAGCTCCAACCAGGTTTTTTGCCACTCTCCACCTCCAAATTTTTTTTAAAAAACCCACAAAGGAACCTGTTGAGTTGAAGACCTGTCATGTTTCAGCCGTTGAGAGCAAACCTACCTGAGGAAAATTGGCTGAGGAAAAACCAATACAGTATATGATCTTTTAATTGGGGGCCTATTATCACCTCCTTGGAAGCCTGCAAGTCAAATTGGGAGCTATGGTAATTAATTGGGTGTGAAGCAGCTGCCTTGCCAAAACTTTCTTGTACAGAAGAGAACTCACAGGTATCTGAAAGGAATTTTATTTCTTTTATTCTGTCTTGTAGACCTCCTTTTGTTTCAGAGAACAAGAAGGATGCATGGAACCAGACTTAAATTTGTAGCACCACAATCCCGTTAGGTTAAGCAGAGAAGTTTCATGTCTTCCACCCTTTCGTTTAAAAAACTCAATCACTTTTCATCTAATAAGGTAAAGGTAAAGGTCGCCCTTGCTCGAAAGCCAGCCGTATCTGACTCTAGGGTTCAGTGCTCATCTCTGTTTATGGCCAAAGAGCCAGCACTGTCTGCGTCTGCAAATGTTTCTCTCGACATGTGGCAGGCATAACTAGACACCAGAGTACACAGAATGCTGTTTACCTTCCTACCAAAGTGGTAGTCCTATTTGTCTACTGTACTTCCAATTTCTTGCTTTTGAATGGCTAGGTTGGCAGGAGCTGGGACAGACCGCAGGAGCTCATTCTGTGCGCAGCACTCGGGTCTCGAACTGCTGACCTGCTAGCCTTCCAGTTGTCAAGTTCAGCGTCTTAACCACTAAGCCACCAGCAGTCCCCTCTGTGATTCTACCATGCATCTAAAGCGATGAAAGGGTATTGATTCAGATATATGGAGTTTGAGGTCCAGAGGCCAAAGTTATACATTCACATCCTCAGTCCACATTCATCCCTGCAGAGAGAAGAGCCTCCCCTGACTTGCTTTTGACCCTGCCAGGCATGAGGAAATGAGCCTGGTTACACCTTTTGCAGGTTTCTTCTCAAGGTTTTTGGAATGATTATTATCTGAGTTTTGGATCTGACCCTCAAACAGCTGTTAGCCCAGGCATGAATTTCTACCAGATGTGGCAGGGGAGAAAGCTCAATCTCAGGCAGAAAATGGAGGCCAGCAGAGATAAGATTTATGGATTGAATTATCTCTGAACCGCGCTATTGTATGGGTTGAAGGAGAGGGATTTAATATAGAAATATTGTTCATAATGCTAAACTTCTGTTTTGCTCTATTGGCGAGGCCCATCTGGATAAGTTGGAGCTATCTCAAAAGGCTTGGCATTAAGCATCAGTGGGGCCCCTTTCCCTCATGCGTTCCCTCCCCAAACAGCCCAACTTCTCCAAAATGAAGGTTGCTTGAGTATTTTGCTTTTAGTGAGCCCTAGTCTAACGGGGACTGCGGTGGCATCGTGGTTAAGACACTAGCCTTGATGACTGGAAGGTCGGCAGGTCAACAGTTTGAGATCTGAGTGCTGCATGATGGAGTGAACTTCTGTCTCTGTTCCAGCTCCTGCCAACCTAGAACTTTGAAAGCAAGAAACTGCAAGCAAATAAATAAATAAATAGGTACCACTTCAGTGGGAAGGTAAACAGTGATCTGTGCACTAGTCAGAATGCACGGAACACTGTTACCTTCCCACCAAAGTGGTACCTATTTATCTACTACAAATTTCTTGCACTCTGTCATGCAGTACTCATGTCTCAAACTGCTGATCTGCCATCCTTCCAGTTGTCAGGTTCA
Organism: Furcifer pardalis; assembly: GCA_030440675.1. Classification (NCBI taxonomy): domain Eukaryota; kingdom Metazoa; phylum Chordata; class Lepidosauria; order Squamata; family Chamaeleonidae; genus Furcifer; species Furcifer pardalis. The sequence goes on from CP126895.1 coordinate 114,396,652, forward strand.
GTATCTTAACCACTAAGTCACCACAGTCCCCAAACACACTTTAAGAAAGATGCAAATGAATTAAATAACGTACAGAGAAGGGCAAGAAGGATGATCAGAAGACTGGAAACCAAGCCATATGAGGAAAGGTTGAAGGAACTAGGCATGTTTAGCCTTCAGAAAAGGGGAGAGGATGACAGCACTCTTCAAATACCTGAAAGATGGTCATAAAGAGGAAGCACAGGGTTTGTTCTCCACCATCCCAAATTATTACACATAATAATTGGCTCAAGTTACAGGAAGCCAGATATAGGCTAAGTATCTGGGAAACGTCTTAATGGTTAGAGCAGTACAACAATGGAACAAACTGCCTCAAGAGGTGGTGAGTGCTCCAACACTGGAAGCATTCAAGAGAGAATTGGACTTCTTCTTATCTTCCTCCTCCTCTTCTTCTTCCTCTTCCTTTTCTTGGCCAGACATGAAACTGCCAGAATGAACGCACCTTTTGCTGAGTTCATTCTGCAGTTCCTTTTGCCTGACCTAGTGTGAGAAAGATTAGCCAGCAACACAAGGTTGCTTTTACCAGGGTATGCCCAGTTGTGGTTCATTTGTGATTCCATGATTCTAAGTTCATTAAGGGCTGCTGCAGAAGTCCTTCATTGCTGGGGGGGGCTATGCTTTCATCTTGGTCTTTCTCAGACCTCACGCTGTGCAAGAAGAACCTGCTCTTTGAAAAGCCTCTCTCCCCGCAGCCTTTTTAGAGGGTCTCCCATTGACTTGTGAGGAGGCGACTTGGTTGGAATGTGGCAATAACCATCCATCAAGTGGTCAAGTTCAAAGCTGTTCTTTCACCTCCATCTTTGAAGCCTATGGAGAAAGAGGCCAGGGTTCAAGCTCACAACCCACTGACCTTCCAGATCTCATCCATTGCCTCAGTGCCAGGAGAGGTGGAAATCCTGTATACAGGAAGGGTATATATTTCAGGTCCATTTGTGGATGTGCATTAAGAGCTGGCCAGATGGAAGATATCCAAAGTCTGGTATGAAGTCCATTAGGGGAATAAATCAGCATCATATGAATCCTTTCTCCGCTTGGCTGTAAATGGAAGCTCATCTTCTTCAAGGATGCATCTCTCTGCCTAGGATTCATGACACAGAATTGTAGCATAAATGGCCAAACACACAGAAACACCAGGTGATGAATGCCTTTCTGTTGAGATTTAGTTCTTGGGAGCTGAACATATATCAGCGATGGCGAACCTTGGCACTCCAGCTGTTCTTGAACTTCAATTCCCAGAAGCCCTAATCCGCAGGAGTGCTGACTTGGGTTTCTGGGAATTGAAGTCCAAAAACAGCTGGAGTGCCAAGGTTCACCATCACAAATATCGATTATCAACCAGGTCTAGGCATCTTTCTCTCCCAAAACCACCATCACTCCGACTTGAGATTCAAATCACTTTACCTCTCCTTGGAGCCCAATGAGATGCCATTTTTCTTCATGAGGAGGAGAAAGCCAGTTGCTCATTGAATCTTCTCCATAATGGCCACCAGCTTTTTCTCATGTATAGGAGACTGTTCTACGGAATTCTGTAATCACCATTAGGATATTTGCTCCTGGACTATCACTGTGTAGATCAGGGATGTCCAAACTACAGCCCGCAGGCCAGATTTGGCCCCTGACACTGATTAATCTGGCTCAAAATGGTATGTGGAAGAGATGCTCTAATTCACTTTAACTAAGATGAGGAGAGCTTTCCATGGAGAATTTTGAAGACAGAAGGCAGCACAGATGTTCACCCGCTCCCAGTTCCAGCTCCCTGAATAGACTGCCTGTTTTAGATGATGCCTTTGGAAATTTCTTTGGAAATTTCATTGCGGATTGAACAAACCATATTGACTTAATGTCCCTGCCATATAGGTTCAGTGAGGCTAGCTATGAACTTATGTCTTAGGCCAAGGGTGCTCAAACTATGGTCCATGGGCCAGATCCAGCCCCCAACACCAACTCATCCGGCCCACACCACATTTGTTGCGAAGTGGAAGTAAAACACACCCATTTTACTTCCACTTCCAGGAGCGGCAAGGGTGGTGTGGGCCAGATGAATTGGTGTTGGGTGCCAGACCTGGCCCATGTACCTTAGTTTGGGCACCCCTGGTTTAAGCAGAGAAAGTGGCAGCCTAAAAATCTATCTCATCCTGTTGCAAAACAGATTGCAAGGCATGTTTTACTTCTGCTTCCGGTGGGAGGAACCACGTGACTGGCCCACTGAACCATGTGACTGGCCCACGGCCTGAAAAGTTTGGGCACCCCTGCCTTAGGCTGTTAACCTACCATTCCTTTTCCCCATGGAGACCGGGGTTTAATGCTAGCAAGGGAGGGTTCCCGTCATCCATGGAATCTGACTTTGGGTGATCTCCATCCCTACAAAGCTTACTCCTGTCTTATACTGAGTCCCATTGGATTAGCTCATGGAAAGCCAGAAATCTCTCTGTTGCTTCTGCTTGGAACAACCTTGTCAGCACCTTCTCCAACTGGAGCAGTTCTCAGGCACTTTCTTGGTCCTTCTTGACACTTCCTAGCTCAGCCTAAAGTTTGGAATGCCAACAGGATTTAATGGTTGATAAGCAGGTGACAGCTCTGCCTTTTTTTTTCTTTCTGCGAAAACCTGAGCATCAGCACATCTTCCAAAACACAGAATGTGTATTTTATTTTATTTTTACTGGCTGTAGAGAGACATGTCAAAATTTTGCAAAGTCGGGTTGCGAGAAACCGGAACGTTTCCAGCCTCTGTAAATTAAAACTCAATCAAGTTTTCTTTTTCTTTTTTTTTTACCCCTGGCCCCTGTTCTCTGGAGAGTGGAGATTTTTCTCCCCAATTCCTTTTGCATGCATTGTTTTATCAGAGTGAAGATGTTAGTTAGTAATTATAAACCCATTCTGATGAGCAACCCCCAGGCCTCTGAACTCTAATCGTTACCAACGCCGGAACAGAAATGTCCAAAGAAAACAAGCAATTTGGATGGACACAGAAGAGGAGGAATTAAATCAGCTAGTAGAAAACTTACTTTTTAAGGAAGATTATTTTTAAAAAATGAAAAATGTTAAAAACTACTTTTTTAAAAATATTACGCAACTTTGATATAAGTATAGAAAGATGCTCTGCCCGGGAGAATCCCCATTAAGGGGCCAGAGTGGCTTAGTGGTTAAGACATTGAGCTTGATGATTGAAAGGTTGGCAAGTCAATAGTTCGAGATCGAAGTGCTGCATGATGGAGTGTTTGCCCCAGCTCTTGCCAACCTAGCAGTTTGAAAACAGGAAATTGCAAGTAGATAAATAGGTACTGCTTCAGCAGGAAAGGTAACAGCATCCTGTGCATTCTAGTCATGCCTGTCACATGATGATGGAAATGTCTGCAGATGCAGACAGCGCTGGCTCTTTGGCTGTAAACAGAGATGAGCACCATCTCCTACAGTCGGATATGCCTCAAGGGAGACCTATCCTCATTAAGGCAGGTAACCAAATTAGAGAAAAAGCCTACCTCACAAAGGAACCTTCTCCTATGGAGGGACTTTGACAGCATGAGAGAAGTCACAGAAAAGAGATTTCTTATATCTCGTCTAAACATGTCTTGGTCTGTGGTGAGACCAAGAGAAATGCATCCCCAGAAGACCCCAAGATCTATGGAAGCTTCTATGGGGGAGATATGGACCCTTGATAAGATGGACATCAGCAGCTTTAGAGCTAACCAATCACTCATTAAATGCACAGAGGTCATTGACAAGATCCTGCCCTGTGTCTAGGATTCTGGACATTTTAGTTTTAAAACAGCAACTTTTAGATTGTGGATACGTTTTACATCTTTGAACCACAATTGGGGGTACCTCGGACAATGTCAACCTTGTTTTGCTGGCTAATCTTTCTCACACCAGATCAAACCAAAGGATGAGGGTATGCAAGAGCAAAATCAAATTAGAAGATGGAGGAAGGAGTTCACTGGACAAGGAACATTAAAGGAGGATATGGCTGAGGAACTCAACCTCCCCTACGTCACTTGGGAGGACCCTGAATAGGCTGAGGGTCGGAGTGCCTAAATGTAAGACCAACATGCTCAAGTGGGGGCTACTGGCGGACAGCAACATGCTGTGTGAATGTGGAGAGATACAGAATCTGGCTCATTTGCTGGTCTGCCTGTTACTACCAGAAACATGTACCAAAGAGGATTTCATTTTGGCCAGCGACAAAGCCAGGGGGTGGCTTCATTTTGGCAGTCGAAAGTTTGATCGGGACATGAAAGAAGAAGAAGCAATTCTGCCAAGCTCTGCTTCTTTGTTAGATGATCTCGTGTCCAACTTTGGGAAGGGATTGTCAGCCCAATTTGCACAATGAAGCAATGAAGAGGGGAGAATGGGAAATGCAATAAAGATGGCAATCTTTCCCATATGTAAAAGCGGTGTAAAATTGTCCATGGTAAGAGCTGCTGGGCAGTGAAAAGGAGAGAGAGAGGAGGAAAGAAGGTGGTGATAAATTGCCATTGGGCAAACAGCACCTTGTTCCAGCTAAACAAGGCACCCAATCTGCTCCGTTGTCTTTTCATTGCCTGCCCAGGTCATCCATCGGGGGTGAATGCAATGGAAATCTGCTCTACATTTTCTATCACGCCCTGCCCAGACACCTTCTGAAATGTGGATTTATCTACAAGATGGCAGTAAACCTTCTTGGGTGAAGAGCTTCCTAAGTGGCCGAGAAAAGTCCCAGAGCATTCTCAGAATAGTGCAGCAGTTTTAAGGCCAGAAGGGCCTGTTACATTCTTCTCATCTGAGTTGCGACTGCGTAACACGAAGGTGAGGGAATGCCATGTTTGATTCTCCCTGCCCTTCAACAGACTCCATATTCCAACAGTGATCACGGGTCATCAGAAAAATGTAGGGTTTTTCCAAACCAGGGTTCAAGAATGAATGAGTGAGGAGCAAAAGTCCCATCTTTGTAGCAAGGCTGGCTGGAGGATTGTGGTCCCAGAGAGTAATTTTCGAAACACAAATATCCACATACTTCTCATGCATCTCAGAGTACAGAACTGGAAGGAGGCTCATAAGCCAGCTAGCAAGAACATGGCCGCGGTGGCTTCGTGGTTAAGACACTGAGCTTGATGTTCAGAACGTCAGCAGGTCAGCAGTTTGAGACCCAAGTGCCACTCAATGGAGTGAGTTCCCATAACCTGCCCCAGGTCCTGCCAACCTAGCTGTTCAAAAGCAAGAATTTGCAAGTAAATAAAAAAGTACTGCTTCAGTGAGAAAGGTAACACAATTCCGTGTGCATCTAGTCATGCCTGCCACATGACCACAGAAACGTCTGCAGATGCAGAGAGCACTGGCTCTTTGGTTGTAAACAGATGTGAGCACCACATTGTAGAGTCATATACGACTGGCTTTTGAGCAAGGGAGACCTTTGGTCGCAAAGGGTCGGAATCGACTGGACAACAACAAAAGAACATGAAGGCCACCTCAGGTGAGGCCAAAAGTCCATTTTGTCCAGCAGCAGGTAGGTATGGGAAGTCTCCTGGATGACAAAGGATGTCTAGAGTCTGGGATCTATTCTAAGCCCCATTTTATGATAGAGTTGTATGGGGCTGAAACATGGACAACACATCCGCATAACAAAGGTACTGAAAATAAATCCCATTGTGTTCAGTAGGGCTAATTCATTAATTAGGTGGATTGATTCAGATGCAGTTTGGCAACTGAAAAACGTGCATCCTCCCACTCTCAACTGATTTAGATTGCAGATATTTAAAAAGTTATGAATTCAAACACTTTAAAAGGAACTGTGACAAATGGCATCTGAAAATAAAAGGGCCACAATGTTTTTTGTCTTTTTGTTTTGTTTACTCTCTGATATGCTTGAAAATAAATAGTGGAACTGCGGTGGCTTAGTGGTTAAGACACTGAACTTGGAAGGTCAGCAGGTCAGCAGTTCAAGACCCGAGTGCATGATGGAGTGAGTTTCCATCTCTGTACCAGCTCCTGCCAACCTAGCCGTCTGAAAGCAAGAAATTGCAAGTAGATAAATAAGTACCACTTTGGTGGGAGGGTAAACAGCGTTCTGTACACTCTGGTGTTTAGTCATGTCTGCTATATGTCCATGGAAATGTCTGCAGACACAGACAGTGCTGCTCTTTGGGTGTAAACAGAGATGAGAACTGAACCCTAGAGTTGGATACAACTGGCTTTCAAGCAAGGGGAACCTTTATCTGGGCGCAGAATCGTCTTCACCCAATGCCCACAAACTGTCTGTTGTGGGCTGGATTTTCTCTAAGTTTAAGCAAGGAGGTAGCCAAGATCTCCTTACATAAATCCCATTAGCGGCAACAAGGTGATATTTGGTCAACAGGAGATCTCGTAAAGTGTCCTGCAGGAGATTGTATAGAGCACATGCCAACAGGATGCTGATCTTGTGACATTTTGTGCTTTAACTCCAAACTCTGAGATTGGACAGGGTCTTGATGGCATGGCTCTATGACTCCATGTGGCTCAGCTGCCAGAATAGTAAGGGCAGTGAATTTCCACACCTGGGTGAATTTCTGTGGCTGATCAGGGACTTGAACTCAATGCTTGCAGACCCAGATCCACTAGCAACAGAAATTGTACTTATATACCATCCCATAGCACTTAGCGAACTTGTTGGATGGTTCACAAAGTAATGAGCATTTTGCTACCACCAAGCTGGGTACTCATTTTACTAACTTCAAAAAGACCGAATTAGTCTTGAGCCTGTTGGGATTAAACTCAGATCATGAGCAGAGCTTTTTCTTCTGTCTGAGCTATGGGAAGGGGGATCTTTCACCCAATGGCTTTGTATGATGAACCACCAGTTTCAACCAGGGGTGCCCAAACTATGGCCTGTGGGAAGATCTGGCCCCCGATGCCAATTGATCCAGACCGCACCACCCTCGTCGCTCCCGGAAGTGGAAGTAAAATGTGCCTGTACATTTTACTTTTTCTTCCGGGAGCAATGAGGGTGGTGTGGGCCGGATGAATTGGCATTGAGGGCCAGATCTGGCCCACAGGCCATAGTTTGGGCACCCCTAGTTTAAGCAGAGAAAATGGCAGCTTAAAATCTATTTCATCCTGTTGCAAAACAGGATTGCAAGGCACATTTTACTTCCACTTCCGGTGGGAGGAATCACGCAACCGGCCCACTGAACCACATAACTGGCCTTAACTATCTTTCAGGAATGGTTTCCTGTTGAGCTATCCTATCAACACCCACCACACCTGTCTGATGACACTTCTCCAGAACTTGAAACTGGAAAAAATGAAAGGTAAAACCAGGCAGCCTTTAAGATTCCGGGAAGGGAACTCTATTAACGCAAGGAAATGAAGATTTTGCTTTCCAGGGATGGGACACCTCCAGCGTAAAAGAAGCCAGTGTGAAGTGGGTGTGAGTAGAAGTGGAGGCAAAACCAGTTAATAAGGATGGTGTTAGGACTTGCCCACTGACAAATGATGTGATGACAGTGGGTTTACCTAGCAGTTACCTGAGACAGGGTCTTAGAGCTGGAAATTACTCCATGCAACAGCTGAGACTCAATGCAAAGGACTGGAAATGAGAGATGATTAAAAAAAAAAAAACATCGTACAAGGGCAAAACAATGCCTTCTCTGTCCAAGAAACATCCAGACCAAGACAGAAAGCTAGTGAGATATATCAGAGCTGGCCCTGTCATTGGACAGATTATGGAGATTCAACTGTCAATCCAGCTGGCTTGTATAGAAAGAGTGGCTGCTGGGCTAGTTGGGCAATATAGAAATGGAACCAACTAACCAATCAATCAACCAACCAACCAACCAACCAACCAATCAATTCATTCTGTGGTTGTTGTTGCTTGTCCTTGCTTTAGGAAGCCAAATATATTGAATGGGCTTTGGATTTCCTCATAAAAATCTGGATTTAAGCAGGACCAGAATTTCAATCCTCACTTGATCATGAAGTTCAGTTAGTGACCTTGAACCCATCCAGAGCTTAGAAAGCATTTTTTAAAAAAAGGCAATTTATTCTGTTATTTGTGTAAATATTATGTCCTTGCCAATTACTTGTTAATGTATGTTTTCACTCACTTGCTCACTCACTCATTCATTTTCTTTATAGTCATTAAAGTGAGCCAAGCCTATTTTTACCTCTGCCCTCATTTGCCAACATGGCTGTAAGGGGGAGATCTAAAGCCTTTTCTTCCAGTTTTCTTCCTTAGTAAACGTTCACTGTGCTTTCGTTCAATGAATCCATTGCGTAATGCATATCCCTCGTTTTTGACAAATCAGGATTTCAGATTCAAAGATTAAACCTTTTGGAGGTGTGACATTTCACTTTTGGTCTAGCTACAGAAGATTTCACTTCTACAAAATCAAGGGAATGTATCCTGACATCTTTCCAAGCTGCCCATGTTTTCAGCCAGAAAAACACCATCACACTGAAAAATGAAACCTAGGCTAAAATATATTTGTCCCCAGTGAAATCCAAGGTCTTGTGATATCCCTTATTGATCTCACCCCACATCATTAATCGACATATAGCCTGGCTGTAGAAACAGTTGCTCCATCCTGCCTAAGACAGAAGTTGCATTTCAATGACGTGTGAAGCCATTGGACCCCAGATCAGACATTTTATCGCACGTTGTTAAACTGGTAAGTTTGAGGTTGATGGATCCACAGAAGAAACACAAGTTTCCCTTGAAAACTGAGAATTTGAAACTTTGACGGCAGAAGGAGAGAAGGTCTCTCCTTTCTTCTCACCTCTCTGGTGCCAATATACTTTGGAATTCATGACATCGAAGTTTGAAACCAGATGACAGCATGGATTAACTGCATGTCACATGAAATGCACATGGCATTTGGTTGGCCACTCTTGGGGATGGGAAACTAAGTTAGATCGACCTTTGACTTGATCTGGCCATGCTCCAACCCTCAGCCTAAAGTGACATAGGGGAGGTTGAGTTCCTCAGCTGTATGGAGGTACACAGAAAGAGCCTCCTTGAAGAGTGTGAATACAATTGGGTATACTCTGGGCTGTAACCTTGACAGATTGAACCAAATGGAAGTGATTGCTCAAGCGAGAGATAAAATAGATCTTGCTCACAATTAGAACCATTTAAGCATCAACCAGACCGGATGATTTGAATCAGGCGTGAAACTGCATTTTTCACATGCTTTAGAGCAGAATGTGAAGCTATTCATGGCCTGCAGTGTCAAGATTGGAGCAGCTTCTCACACTTGTCATGCAAGGGAAAAGATGCTTTGGAAGATTATTATTATTATTATTATTATTATTATTATTATTATTATTATTATTATTATTATTATTATTATTATTATTATTATTATTATTATTATTATTATTATTATTATTATTATTATTATTATTATTATTATTATTATTATTATATTTAGACTTATATGCCGCTCTACTTGCCGAAGCAACTCAGAGCGGCTAACATAACACGGGCATCATATATTACAATATCAAATAAATACAACATAAGCATATACAGTCAGTAAATCTAACATAAAAATGAAAATGCATATAAAAAATCAACTCCCGCCTGCTGAGAAGAACTATTACCACATACTAGCACAGTTATACAATACAAAAAAGCAAAAATATACAATACACTAGCACAGAAAATACAGTACAGTAAGGAGAGTTAAGAGAGTCCTTATCTCTTCCCAGCAGGGAGGGGGCTGGCCGTGGAACAGCTGTGGTGGCAGCAGTGGCAATCTTTGGCTAGCCAGCCAGCCCACGCAACTGCCTCCCATTCCCCAGCCCAACTGGCTGGAGAGAGTCTGTTGGTGGACACGGTGGCTGTGGCAGGGATGTTATAGCCATGGCCATTCCACACAGTATAGGTGATTCAAGCCGCCTTTATCCCTTCCCAGGCTGGGAAGGGCTGGCCCCAACACAGGTGTGTTGGCGGCGGGGAGGTCTTGGTCCCAACCGTGAGTCTCACCACCCTTTATCCCTTCCCGGGCTGGGAAGGGCTGGCCCCGACACAGGATGCTCATACCTCTGGCAAAAACATTTTCACCCATTAGCAGTGGATGTTCTGGTGTTGGATGGTTCATCTGCCCGACTAGGTAGCCTGATCCCTAGAGTGGGTGGGGCTGTTCTCTCCTCTAGGGCTCAGGTACGCACCTTAGGGGTCATGTTAGATCAGTGTTTCCCAACCTTTGGTTTTTGAACTTCATTTCCCAGAAGCCTAACAATCAGCCCACTGATCAGCCAATGTACAGTAAAACCCCTACTTACAAAAAAAAAGTCTGTTCCGTAGGCTTTTGCTTAAATCGGTTTTTTATGTAACTCGAAGCAAACCCATAGGAAAAATTATTTTTACATAACTCAAAGGAAACCCATAGGAAAAATGGAATTTTAATGTAAATCAAAGCAAAACCATAGGGAAATGAATTTTTATGAAACTTGAAGCAAACCCATAGGAAATCATGTAAATCCGGACATGATTTCAGCACAAAATCATTATGTAAGTTGATTGAACTTTTGATGAACTTTCTTCTGTAACTTACTCTGATTATAATATACTTTTAAATTACGTATCTGAAGATGCCTGGAGTGTTTACTCACCTCGGCGAGTGGGCGGCAATATAAATCTAAATAAATAAATAAATAAATAATATTCGCTACTGTTAGTAACTGTGCCTGGGCGTGTCACTGGTTGCAACATGGACAAATGGTAACTATACCTTTAAGGACTGTTCTGGAACAGAAGCCAGCTGCACTGGATCAGCTGCTAACAAGGAAGCCTTCTTTTGTATAAGAGGAGGCAAAATCCCAAGCCAACTTGATTCTATGCCTGGCTGCTTCTTATGCCATTTTGCCTCCTGTTGTTCCTGCTGCTTATCTTGCTGGACTAGTCGTGCTGGAGTGTTTGTCACTCATCGTGGAGCTGACCTTACAGGCCTATGAGTTTTGGGACCCTCGCCACATCGTGGAAGTAAGGACTGCTTGTATCAGTAACTTAGTCTGTTGGTGCTTTCGTCTGGAGTTACTGCTTCTACCAAAGAACTTTGCTTAACAGCTGTTCCAAAGGTTTGGAAGCATTTGCCAGAGAACCAACAAGGACTTTGTGCTCCAATTACTAGGTGAGCAGAAGAGAGTAAAGTTGGGAACTCTCTATGAATTGTGAACTTTGTGTAAATATTCTCTCGCTGTTATGCTGAAGAAAAGCCTGTTATGTTTTTGTCACCATTGTAAATAGTTTTTCTGCTTGCACCTCACCTCATGAGTAAAAGTTCTTTTCAGTTTGCCTCACAAGAACTGTATGCCTCTGTTTTCTTGGGCACGCAACCTGCTGGTCACAAATACGGAAGGCAAGGGTGTGGCAGGAGCACACTTTGCTGCTTAAACACTTTGTCAGCTACCTTAGCTACATTAATATAGAATCCTGGGTTGCTTGGCTAGAGGGCAGCAGCTCAGAAGCAGGAAGCAAACACTGGTGGGCAAGAAGACCTACTTGTGAGTAAACTCATTTCATGACATAGATAAATAGGTACCACTTCGGCGGGAAAGGTAACCAGCATTCAGTGCACTTCGATGTCTAGTCTTGCTTGCCACATGCCCATGGAAACGTCTGCAGTTGCACACAGCACTAGTTCTTTGGTTATAAACGGAGATTAACATTGAACCGTAGAGTCGGATATGACTGGCTTTTGAGTAAGGATGAAATTAAATCCCCCCTTCCATTTCTCCCTTTAATTGTCAGTCAAAAAACTGCTCACAGTTGCAGTTTTGATAGGATATAAAAGGGGGAAAGGAAGACAAAATTATTTTCTAACCTTCTTAATGCAGCACTATAACAATCAGCTAGGAGGAAAACAATAATTACACTTTCCCTGTCCCCCTGCAGGGGAGCAGGGGAAGTGTTTCATTAAAATCTCCAATATAATAGAGTAGCTCATTAGCCCCTTCAGAGCTTATCAGAGGCTTCCCCCCCCCCCAAGCCTCCCTGAAATGCCATGCCCAGCATCCACAGGTGCTGTGAGCAGAATACAGGGCATCAGCAGCTTCCCGTTGGCTCAGTGGGTAAAAGCACTATGCTTGGAGACCAAAAGGACAGGGCTCAATTCCCTGAGAGCTGCATGATAGGGGACATGAAAGGATCCTTATTCAGGCATCCCCTGCAAAGATCCTTTCAACCCAGAGTAATCTCTGTAATGAAAACACACCTCCAAAATGTAGAACCCCTGGTGGAGGTTGAAAAAGAGGTGCTTGGGTAGACTTTCTGGCATCCCAGCATATGTGAAACATGGAAATGTGAAGGCAGGAGCAACCCTAGAGTGCAAGAAAGAGGGAGTTTAGCACCTGCCTGAAGATGCTCAGAGAGGGAGAGTGGGATGATCATATTAGCATTCTAGCTTGGAGTTGAAGCAAAAGGATCAGCAATTCAGGTCCATGAAACCTGAATTTATGTCCATTTGTTTCCTACAACCATCTCCCCATCTCAAATATAGCTCCAATCACTGCCATGTTATTCTGAGAGCTGGACCAAATATAGTTTAAAATTAGACATGGAATGAATCTTTTATCTCCAGATAGGTCAGGCAGTCTTTATTGTTGTCTGCTAATCCTCCTCTTGAACTTCTTGAGGGCCAGGCCACAAACAGAAGAGGAAGGGGTGGGGGGATTCTTGTTGAGACTGTTGAGAAGTGATATTCAGATCCATGGCCTTTTCCTCCGTTTTCCTTCACTTCTGTCAGCAGGTAATTACCACATGCTTCAAAGCCTCAGTTTCACTCCACTAATTTCAGGAACAACAATAACAATAATAATAATAATGCAGAGACTTTAGGTCCACCTAGGAGCATATTACCTAGATTACTTCAAAGAATTCACTGATGCCGCAAGAGCAAATTCTCGCTACAGGCTCAATGTTCTTTCAAGTCCGTTTGCAGCCCGTTCCTAATGTTTCACTTCAAGGCCGGCGCATGGGCTGCCTTTGATGCTCTGCCAGCCATGGAGGCCAAAGGCTATCGGACGGGACCTACATTTCAGGAAGACATTAAAAAGGCTCTATGGCGAGAGGCTGCACTGAATATGCAGAGCTGCACATGGGCCATTGTGTGGCTTTCTCTCTGAAAACTGGGCCGATTTTTTAGTCTCTACTGAATACCCTTAAAAGGTCAATCCAAAAGCCTAAGAAAGGTTGCATGTTTTTGAAATGTCTATCACTTCCTTTGGCAAGATACTGAAAATAACACATGCCGGGGGGGGGAGGGGGGGGAAGACTCCTTCACCTTAAGTCTTTGTAGTCCCTATTGATCAATGAATGACATTTTGCAGATGATTAGGAATTGATAGCAAGTACTGTACAGCTAAGGAGACTGTAGTGGCTTAGTGGTTAAGATGCTGAACTTGATGACTGGAATGGAAGGTCGGCAGGTCAGCAGTTTGAGACCTGAGTGCTGCATGACAGAGTGAGCTCCCATCATCTGTCCCAGCTCATGCCAACCTAGTAGTTAGAAAGTAAGAAATTGCAAGTGGATAAATAGATGCCACCTTGGCAGGAAATGTAACAGCGTTCTATGTGCTCTGGTGTCTAGTCATGCCTGCCCCATAACCATGGAAACATCTTCAGATGCAGAAAGCGGTGGTTCTTTGGCTCTAAACAGAGATGAGCACTGAACTCTAGAGTCAGACATGACCGGCCTTTACCTTTACAGCTAAGGAATTACAGCAACAACTTACATCCATGAACCAAGAATGTAAGATAAATAATATGAGAATCAATAATGAGAAAAATGGGGTAATGACAATTGAAGGAAACAGCACACTCTAAATACAGAAATAGAGGGAACAGGTATAAAACAAGTGGCAGAGTTCAAATACCTAGGAATAAAATTGACTGAAGATAACAAAATGGACTAAGGGATTAATATGCGATGCAGTAAGGCAAACCCCTAGGACAGTTTGCGCCGCTCTTGTAACACAAGGCACTACCAATCAACACAAAGAAACATACAAAGCATGTTCGCTGCCACCTTATGTTACCAGTGCCAAACATGGACACTTGCAACAAAACATAAGTGAAAGTTGGTCGCCATGGAAATGAGATGTCTGAGGAAGGCTGCTGGAGTGACTAGAAGGGATGAAATCAGGAATGAGATTATAAAGGGAAAATTGGAATAGAACCAATCTTAAACTACCTCCAGAGACAACAAATCGAGTAGTTTGCTCACTTGGAGTGAATGTCTTGGGATTCCATGCCATACAAGGCATATGTGGAAAGAGGACAAAGACCACGAGGCAGACCCAGAGGAAGGTGGGGAGAGAACACGGAAGAAGTTTTAGTAAATGTTTTCCTTGCTTGAAAGCCAGCCGTATCGGACTCTAGGGTTCAGTGCTCATCTCTGTTTCCAAGCCGAAGAGCCAGCGCTGTCTGCTTCTGCACAAGTTTCCGTGGTCATCATGTGGCAGGCATGACTAGACACCGGAGCACATGGAACGCTGTTACCTTCCCATTGAAGTGGTCCCTATTTATCTACTTGCAATTTCTTGCTTCCGAACTGCTAGGTTGGAAGGAGCTGGGACAAAGACAGGAGCTCATCCCGTCCTGCAGTACTTGGGAATCGAACTGCTGACCTTCCACCTCCGAGTGGAGGCTGCTAGAAGTACCAGAGCAAGAACCCAAAGGGTTAAAAGAGGAAGCAAAGAAGTAAAAGAAGTCCCCATGATAAGTGGAGATGTAATGATCTAGTAGGCCAGTGTTTGCCAACCTTTGGTTTTGAGGACTTCAATGTCCAGAAGCCTCAGTCAGTTGCCCAAAGCACTGATCAGCCAATGTACTGACGTAGGCTTCTGGGGAATGAAGATCCTGTCACATTTTCGCTGGTGGAACCCACAGAATTACTGGGTTTGGAAAGTACCTGTTTTAAAATTGCAACACGCTGCCTTTGAACTCTCCAAAGCCCCTGCCGTAGTCGGAGAACTCCTCTACCCTGTCTGAAGTCACACCTCTTTATTTGGTGGGAAACTGTCCCCAGGCAGTGTTTATATTAGCAGGGCTGGAGATAATTTTAGATGCTTGGTTTGCTCAAGGAAGGGCTCTTCTCGAATGGGGCCTTTGTAGACCTTTAGGTTTCTAATGAAGTCACACACAGAAATAACCATGCAACATTTTTTATCCAGGTAGGAACACGTACGGATAGGGTTTCCTCCCTCCATCAGATTTCTGGACTGTCTTTTCTTTCTAATAATTCCCTTGGTTTATTTTTATCTGCTTTTGGTATGTTTCTTTTCTGTCTGAATTTTGCCTTCCTCCCCCTTTTTTCATTTATAGCTGCTAGGATCGCAGCCCATTTTCCTCGGCAGTAACAATGCAAAAATAACAGAGTAACTACCCTTATTTACACATTCGCACTTTTTTATGACTTCTGTTTTGGAGCAGCTACTGAACTGCCTTTCAATGGCAGGGTCAGATCTGATTGGCAAAGAGGAAGAAATCTGATGATTTCTTATGAACCATGAGGGGTTTTTCTCCACAGCTGTCCCACCCGACCCAAGTTCCAGATCTTTGCCTGTCTGCATAACTTAGCTGCAATTATGGTTAGGATAACATGTTATTCCTCAATGCTGCACCTTTATTTGGGTGCTGTACGTGCAAGTTGGCTCAGTGGTTAAGACGCTGAGCTTGATGGCCAGAAGGTCGGCTGGTCAGCAGTCTGAGACCCGAGTGCTGTGAGCTCCCATCGTCTGTCCCAGCTCCAGACAATATAGCTGTTCAAAAGCAAGAGATTGCAAGTAGATAAACAGGTACCCCTTTCAACAGAAAAGGTAACAGTGTTCCGTGTGCTCCAGCATCCAGTCATGTCTGTCACATGACCATGGAGACCTCTGCAGACTCAGACAGCGCTGGCTGCTTGGCTGTAAATGGAGATGAGCACCAGCCGCTAGAGTTGGATGCGACTGGCTTTTTAGCAGGGGTTCCCAACCTTTTCAAAACAGGGGCCGGGTCATGCTCTCTCAGTCAGCTTTGAGGGCTGGGTGTTCATTTTGCCCTGCCTGCACGGTGGAGATGGCCATTTTGTCCCAACAGCTTCAAAGGGGTGACCATTTTGTTTTTCGAATGCCCTTGGAGGGATGGGGGGGCACATAACATGGTGCCATGTGCTGGAACCGGCCCACAGGCTTTAGGTGGGGGAACCCTGCTTTTGAACAAGGGATATCTTTACATGCAAGTTACAAATGTATTGCTTAGATTAGGCAGGCGTGGACAAGTTACTTTTGGAGGACAGGACCTCATTCGGTCATTCTGCCCATGCAGTGCTCCTATGGGTGAGCGGCTTGCCCTATAATTAAGGATCTTGCCATAATGACATAACCAGTCCTTTTGCAAGTGAAAGTCCTGTTGGCTTAAATGACAGCATCCAGTTCTAGAATATACGGTGTCGCTGTTTTCTTTTAAAAAATACTGTAAAACCTTTCTAAACCCGTTGGCCCAGATTCTTCTCAATGCCTCTGAGAATAAGCCTCAAAGCCTGAATTGCAGGATCAAAGCTAAAGCCCTGGCAAAGGCCGAGCTGTCTGGTGACAATGGTGGCCACGGAAGAAGGGCAAGCCCTAGTCAAGCAAAGGAGGGAGCCGCCTCTCTCTTTCTTTCTCCATTCGTGGCCCATAAATCATTAAGAAGAGAGAATGAATGTTATCAAGAACAAGCATCGCTGCTCCGTTAGAACTCTGTTTTCCTAAAGTAACTCCTTTCTACCGGATTCCGGATTAAATTTCTGGTAGCGCTCACATATCGTTCCCTTTAATTAAAAGCAAATGTCTCCGTGGGGAAAAACAAGCCACTAGACGCAAACGTGCGGTCTCCTTGAGAAGAAAGTGAGACTAATCAAAGACAGTCGTAGAGATTTCAATCTGGGGACAATTTCCCTGCTGACAAAAAAAGCAAGAAACCCAAACGGTTTCCCCTGCTGGCTTCCGCCTGCGGCCTTGCATTTCTGGAGCATTGGGTGTGAAACCCAGGAGTCCCTGCAGTTCCCACCTTGAAGCGTTGAGAGGCATTGTGATGGGAATCTCTACAAAACCCCCCCCCCATTTTATGCTGTTCTGTTGCCAATGATCTGTTAAGAAGTGTTGCAAATTAATAAAGGTCAAGGTCTCCCTTGCTCAAAAGGCAGTCATAGCCGACTCTAGGGGTCAGTGCTCATCTCTGTTTACAGCCAAAGACCCAGCGCTGTCTGCTTTGGCAGACGTTTCCATGGTCATTTGGCAGCAGAGATGGGATGTAACAGGTTCTCACCAGTCTGTCAGAACCGGTAGTAACTTTTCTCAGTATCCTGGAGAACCGGTAGCAGCTTTTGGGGGGAACCACCTTCGGGGCTTACCTTTTCACTGGCTCCCACACTGCACATGCGCAGCTAGCAACTGGTGTGCATGCATGCCTACAGTGCTTGGCACGTATGCACGGCCTCCTTGCTGTCCTCCCAAGTGGGGAGGAGGAAGAGAAGCTGCTAGCCTGAAGCTCCCTATAGCCTGAAGCTCCCCAGGGTAAGTGACTCACCTTTGGATGTGGTGTGTCTGTGTGCATTTTAATGTGTATTTAATACCTTTAACTATAGTGACATACTACCACAGTACCATAAATACAGATTTATGTTTGGGGTGGGTGGGTGGGTGTATTTTAATGTAATTTATGTATTTATTTAATTTATTTATGGGTTTGTGTCGTGGGTGGGTGTGTGGGTTGAGGGGTGTGTGTGTGCGCTTATTTTTATTGTATTAAAAAAATTCTTTGGCCACGCCCACATCATGACATCATGTTCGCTCTGCCCACACTGTGATGACATCACGGTGGGGTAGTAAAATTTTTGACATCCCACCACTGTGTAGCAGGCACCTCAGTGATTACGGCGGTGTAGAAATTTGAATAATAAACAAACAAACAAACAAACCCATAGAAATACAAGATCTGAAGCCTAGTGTGTCTGGCAGAACAACACTGTTAGCAGTTGGAAGTGTGCATGCCCCTTAGTGTGGCATTCGACCGTCACTCAAGAGGTTGGGGAAGTTACCGTGATTTCGATACGTATTTTTGCTGAATTACTTCGACACTTAATTTTTCTGGAAGCAGCTCCCACACTGTTTCAGTGGGCGGTTGAAAGGCCTGGACGTAGCACCTCTGTATTCAGTTCCACCCAGCCCCGGTGGATTTGCTAACAGTGAGTTTATTTCATCTTCGAGGGCAGCCTGTTTGCTGAAGAGAGCAAAGCTGGCATCATCTTCAAACAAATTCCATTTCCTTTGGCTTTTCAACACCCCTCCCCCTGCAACACCCGCACATCACCCCACCCCCATGTCCCTTTAATAATACCCACTTTGAGTGTACAGCTTCTTTTCTTAATTTTTATTTTACTTCAAGGCAACACTTTGCATGCTGTATAATAAATGCCACACAGGCAACCCATTTTAATATCTCCAAGGGGTGGAATAGAAGGCTCCCCAACCAAAGGCTAGGTTTGTTTAGCGGTGAGGGAGCCCTGGCCAGATGGAGCCCAGCTCTGAACAAAAGACAAAACGTGGAAAAAGGGAATCAGACTGAAATGAAGGATACGGCAGGTCACGACTGCCCCCACCCCCAATTACTGGACGGTCTGAAGATCTAAGGCTGTTTTCAGGATAAGCCCAGACAAAAGCAGTCTCATGAAAGAGGGTGAAAAACAAGAAAGCCTGGCTTTCCAAGGTTTCTGCAGAAACTCTTCCAAAACGGGTGAGTTCCCATAAATATGAGATGCCAGGAGAACACACAGAACAGGCGAGCTGGAAGAATTAGTCTAAAACAAGGGTGCCCAAACAACAGCCCATGGGCCAGATGCAGCCCCCAATGCCAATTATCTGGCCCACACTGCCCTTGGCGCTCCTGGAAGTGGAAGTAAAATGTGCCTGTACAGGCGTGTTTTACTCCCACTTGCAATAGTGATGAGGGCAGCACGGGCCTTAGGCAGGGGCTGGATTTGGCCCACAGGCTATAGTTTGGGTACCCCTGGTGTAAGCAGAGAAAATGGCAGCTTAAAATCTATCTCATCCTGTTGCACAACAGATTGCAAGGCACATTTTACTTGCGCTTCCAGTGGGAGGGACCAAGTGACTGGCCTGCCGAACCACATGACTGGCCCACTGCCTAAAAAGTTTTGGCACCCCTGGTCTAAGAGGCTCAAACAATAGACTAAAAATATTGAGAGCAAAATTCTTGGCCTTTGGTTCTTGGCAACATGCAATTGCCAAAGGGAAAGGGGGTATTTTCAGTGGTGGAAGTCAATTTTTTTAATTACCACACTGTGGGCATGGCCTACTTTGTGGGAGTGGCCTACGCTGTGAAAATAAAGAAGAGCACTGCACGCTAGAGTCGGATATGACTGGCTTTTTGAGCAAGGGCAACCTTTACCTTTACTAACCACTTGCAACTAAACAGGGCCAAACTTCACAGCAAATTTGAATACCAGTCAGGGATCTTCTGTTATTAGGTAAAGGTAAAGGTTGCCCTTGCTCAAAAGCCAGTCATATCCAACTCTAGGGTTCAGTGCTCATCTCTGTTTATAGCCAAAGAGCCAGTGCTGCTTTCTGTGTTCATGTGGCAGGCATGACTAGATACTGGAGCACACAAAACGCTGTTTACCTTCCCATTGAAGTGATTCCTGTTTATCTTCTTGCAGTTTTTTGCTTTCAAACTGCTAGGTTGGCAGGAGCTGGGACAGAGACGGGAGCTCACTCTGTTGTGCAGCACTCGTGTCTTGAACTGCTGACCTTCCAGTTGTCAAGTTCAGCATCTTATCCACTAAACCACTACAGTCAGAGATCCCTTCCATAAATGCAAATCAACAGTAGGATTCTGACCATTGTTCCCATGCTCTGTCATGCTGTACCTGGGAATTGAACTCTGACCTTCCAGTCAGCGAGTTCAGCATCTTAACCACTTAAGCTTCCCCCTCCACACAGATAGACACACCCATACCCATGGATGGACGGACAGGCGCACACGCGCGCACACACACCAGGTGAGACGGAGACTCACTTACCAAGGTCACGGTGGAGAAGGGCTGGCAGCAGTGGTGGGGCACTTCAGTGGTAAAAGGGGCACCCAGGAGGTGGGGGCAGCTAGGGCAGTGGCATAGTGTCCCTGCCAAGCCAAGACGGGGCTCTTCCTCCTTCTCCTCCCTGCCTCCGGAACAACGATGGAGGCAGAGGCTCTTCCTCCTCCTCTTCTTTGTCCTCCTCCTCCTTAAGCAGTTGCCTCCTTAAGCAGCTGTGGGTTCTACTTGGGCAGTGGTGGAGGCACTGATGCATGCGGCGGGAGAGGGAGGAGCTTGCACTGCCCGGACCAGTCTGCGCACCGCCGGTGTCACCGCTTCTAGCAGCAGTGTCTGCTGGGTGGAGGGGGGGTCTAGTTCATGTGGTCAGGCAGATGGACAGTTGAGGGCTGAGGCCAAGGCGGTATGGCACGGGGCTGGGCTGGGGTGAGCATAACCCTGGGGGAAGCAACCACACCATGGCCAGGCCCCCACAGCTGCCACCTCGGACCAGGAGGCATCATGCTATCATCAACTCCCTGCACTCGCGCAAGGCATGTCCAGAACTGGAGGAGGAGGTGGGAGGTGGGAGGTGGCTGAGTAGGGCAGGAATGTGGGCAGGGCCAGCTGGTTTTACTACCGGTTCACCTGAACCTGTGCAAACCAGTTGAAGTCCACCACTGGGTATATTCCTGAAGCTTTTTTGAGAGATTGACATTGGACTGTGAATTTCAGGGCCAACTCACAAATTCCCTTTGAAGATTATTTGAGGAAGGATGATGGACAGGAAAAAGAGGATTGATGGAGGTGGCAAAATGAAGTGTAGGACTTCAGTGGGCCAATCCTACGATTAGACCATTGGGAAGTGAAGAAATCTGGATCAAGATGGCTCCGTGATCACAGTGTGTGGGTCACTTCATGGCAAACTGGGATCCACCTTAAACAAATTCATGCCAATGGCATTTTTCCTTCCAGGAAAAGTGTATACAGTACTTGGATAAGAATAGCAGCTGTCGCCACCGATTCACCAGTCTATTTGTGTCAGGTGCACCACCAGCATATAATAACATACAAAGCTAACTTTAACACATCTAAAAACAAAATAGAATTAAAAATGGCTAGATGACATTTGCCCAATATTGGGCCACTTCAACAGCATTTCCTCTTGGATTCACCAGTAATTTACTACTTATGCTGTCCTGTTTGCTACTGCACAGGTAGAACTGTGAAACATGATTTGGGTCACCACATTTTTTTAAAAAAAATTATTCCTATGCCTCAGCATCTTGGTTAGCATTGGGTCCTCTGTGCCCTAGGAATTTTCAAGTTTTAATTGTGAGTGTTAAAATAAATTGAAGTAAAAAGAGCAAAATCTTGTCTTACTTCATGCTAATACGAGTCAGAAATATTTGCTTGTGTGTTTGATCATATGCAGTAGAAATATTTTGAGAGGAATGCTGTGCATAGTTTTTAATCTCCCCCCCAAAAAATAAAGGTAAACCAAGTTTTCGTGTTTGTCTCATCCCTTTGGAAAGTACTTTTTAATTATTTGTCTAAACATCTGCCCCTTGCTTCGACTGAAATGGTGAGCTCAGCTCAGCATTCAAGATTCCTAAAATATATTTCTGAAAATGCACATGAATTCCTGAGGTCAGATTTTGGTTTAACTCAGGGAACAAAACTGGGGAAGTTACATTTTGCACACTGGATCTATGCTGTCTGTGAGCTTCTGGCAGCTATAATTCAAAAAAGGATGATTTTTGGACTACGAAGAAGTTTGACTCTAGGTGTAGTGACAAATAAGTAGCTTTATGTCAGGGTTGACCAAACTACGGCCCGCAGGTGGGATCCAGCTCCCAAAACCAATTCATCCAGCCCTTGTCACTCACAGAAGCAGAAGTAAAATGTTCCCGTATGGTGATTGGTCCACATGGCCTGAAAAGTTTGGACACCCCTGCTTTATGTTGTTTTCTTAATTATTTACTGGGAGAGGTGATGGGTGTAAAAATAAAAATAAAACCTTGTGGTGCAAGGTTTTAATTTCAGTCCCACATTTTATTAAAACATTCCAGGCTTTCTTAAAGCCAAATGTCAACCACCGAGGACACCTTTCAAGACCTAAGCGACAACTTTGATGTGGCAGAAATAGATTTGAAAATCATCTATCTCACACCTGGAAGAAATCTACTGAAGTTTTAAAAGGAGCCTAACAGGTCTCCGAGCCAGCTGGACCTCAGCAAGAATCCTGCAGGCGCTGAGACAGATGCCATGGGCATATAACGGTATATAAATAACTCCACTGAAGCCGGGTGGCCCCTCTGTGCCTTTAAATGTATATACCATTTGTCCTTTCTGAAAGGGCAAAGCAGCTAATGATTATAAACACACGTCCTACCATGCTGTGATTTCTCCTCTCATAGACTCTCTTGTCTGAGAGGCAGAAGTTGTGAGGGTTTGGGATATTCAAGTTGATTCCATTCTTGATGACAGCCTCTTCAATCATTCCTTTCCCCCCTAGATATCTACGGAAAATGTGCTTTGGTAAACAGAACCTTAGGCTGAGCAATTGCCCTTATATATTTTGGGGAAATATTTTCTTTTTTAGTTCCTTCCCCCTCTTCCCTTGGATTAAGGATGGGGGGAATGGGTGTTTCCAGATGTTCTTAGATCATAATTCCCATTGTCCTTCACCATTGGCTATGCTAACTATCAATAGCAATTACACTTATATACCATCCCATAGCGCTTAGTGCACTCTCCAGGTGTTTCACAAGTTAATTAACATTCTAAACTTACCGGGTCCTGATTTTACCAACCTCAGAAGGATGGAAGGCTGAGTCAACCTTGATCACTGTCAGAATCAAACTCACAATGCCAGCAGTTTTATGGCACAATAAAACAATACAGCAGTTTAACCACTGTGCCACCAGGGCTAAACTAGGTGAATGTTTGAAAGTAATTAGCTACAAGGAAGATATTGCCACTAACTAGTTACTTTGGGGGCTACAAGAACAGGCTTATGTTGCATTTGAAGTATTAGAAAGAATAAGATCACACACACACACACACACACAAACACACACACACACACACACAGAGTATCTGCAGGGATATGTTCTAAGACCTATTGTGGATACCTGAAACCGTAGATAACAACAGATCTATATTTCACATTATGATAGAAGCCTCTAGTGGCCAGCTCTGGTAATGTGCCATAGAAATATTTCATTATTTTTATTGAATATTTTTAGACCAGTGGATGAATGAAACTATGGATACTGAACCCAAAGATATGGGGTGGCAGAGGTGGCCTGCAGTTGCAAAGTCACTTTGTAGGTGTAAATATTTAAGGAATGGTTTTACCAGTTCATAATTTCCCAGTGAGTTTCTGTGGCTGAATGGCGAGTCAAACCTTGGGCTCCAGTGGTTCCTCACTCTATCCACTACACCAGATTTGAACAAATCCCAAATTTTGAACAGAATTTGCCTGTTTCAGACAAGACCTGGAGTGGAGCAATGTGAAGATTTGCTGGGGGAAAAAGCACTTTGGAAAATATTACCTTTTTGGACTACATCTCCCAGAATCCTCCACCCAGCATAGCAAAGTAGCTTTGCCAGCAAGGACTGGCTGGAAGTTATAGTCCAAAAACAGACAGATCTCCAAACTCTCATTTTCTATAGAAAAATTGGACCTTACAGAAATTTCATGTAGCTACATTTTAAATTTTATTTATTTATTTACTTTTGCTTTTCAGAGTTCAGGAAATTAATGAATAATTT
Organism: Furcifer pardalis; assembly: GCA_030440675.1. NCBI lineage: Eukaryota > Metazoa > Chordata > Lepidosauria > Squamata > Chamaeleonidae > Furcifer > Furcifer pardalis. The sequence continues at coordinate 114,420,477 of CP126895.1, forward strand.
AAACGAAGTAAATTAATTAATACCCATCTTGTAGAAATCCAACCCAACAAAACCCCAGAGAGAGTAAGAGCGAGAGGAAGAGTTCTCAACCATCTGCCAGCACAGTCTCTTTACATTCTCCAGAAACTGTCTACACACCTTTGCAAAACATACAAGGTCCCCTTTCATTCTCCACAGGTAAGAAGGTTTTCTGAGGATTACCAGTTAAGATGATGAGCTTGGAGACTGGAAGGTTGGGTTTCGATACCCGAAGGCTGCATGGGGATATGAAAGAAGCCTCGTTCAGGCATCCCGAGCGGAGTTTCTCCAGAAAAAAAACCCCTTTCAACCTAGAATAATCTCTGACACAAAATTATGATTATTACGAGTCAAGATTTTGCAAGCTTTGCTAACTGAGTAAGGTTTAAAAGCCACTTCCTCTCTCCAAGAGCTTGGAGCATCTCCATGGTTCCGCACAACTTCTATCCATAGCGATCTATCCCTGGCAATTCTTCTCCATGTTAGTCCAACATTTTTGCTTGAGAAAATCTTCCCATCTGTGAGGTGGTCTTCCCCTAGGTCAGTGAAGGTGAACCTTGGCACTCCAGGTGTTCTTGGACTTCAATTACCAGAAGCCCAAGTCAGCATTCCTGCTGATCAGGGCTTCTGGGAATCTAAATTCAAGAACACCTGGAGTGCCAAGGTTCGCCATCACTGCCCTAGGCCTTTTGTGATCTCTCACATATGAATTCATTATTCTGGTGCTCCATCTCTTGTCACTTGTGCATGCAACATGGCCAGTCCACCTTAATTTGTTCATCAGATATTCTGTTGCTATGTCTTTTAGCAGTCTTCTTCTTTCGTGTCATGATCAAACCCAAATGAAGCCTATTTCACTGCTTTGTTGTTGTCGAAACCCAAGTCCTCATCAGTGCATATATCTGGCAGAAACTGGCAGACCAGTAAATGAGCCGGGTTCTGTATCTCTCCACATTCACACAGTGTGTTGTTGTCCACCAGCAGTTCTCGCATGAGCATGTTGGTCTTGCATTTAGATACTTCAACCCTCAGCCTATTCAGGCTCCTACAAGTGATGTAGGGGAGATCGAGATCTCCAGCCATATCCTTCTTTAATGTTATTTTTTGTCCAGGGAGCTCCTTCCTCCATCTTCTAATTTGGTTTTCTCCTTGTGTACCTTCCAAGAATGTTCTTGCCATAAAGCTCTTCCTGGATCTGAGCCGGCAGACTTGAGGTTCATCTCCATTCAGAGGGTGCCAAGGGTCATTCTCTTGCTTAGTTCTCTTCGTGTCCACTGCTACTTCTCTCCTGATCTTTTAGCAGTGACCTTCATAGTTCCCCTCTTATTTGCTTTCAAACAATGTTTCATAAACCTACCTTCACGAAAAGGATGCTATAAAATTTCCTTGGGTGGATAACCAGAGTGAGTGAGTGAGAGAGAGAAATTTCCATTTTCACCCCCGAGTCCGGTCTTTCCCCTCCTTTGTCCCCCTTGGGTGACCCTTTCACCTTCTTGGCCAGTAACGGAAGAAGTGATCCCTTCATATTTCCTGGCTCACTACACGCAGGAGAGAAAGATAGAACTCAAGGCAGAGGAATATTAAAAGCATTCCTCTTTGAAGATAAACGCTGATAAAGGAAATGGTTGACATGGTTGATAGAGTATTACTTCCCATAAATGGAGACCAGGAGCCTTATGAAGTGAATAGGTATCAAATGCTGAGCTGCAACTGAAGTGAGGGACCTGGGGCAGAACTCCTTAATAATGCCTGTGGAAGGCGTCCGAGGAGCACAGAGCTTCGTTCCCCTTTATCATGTTCGTGGTTCTGTGAATTTTTTGCCTTTGCAACTTGTGTCGGCTGAAGCTGAGGAGGAGGAGGAGGAGGATTCTGTCCAAGTGAGTGAAGCTGGACCGACATGCTTCAGTTCTGCCTTGTTTTATGGGTCAGAACCAGAATTTCATAACATTGCATTTTAAAAGCAAAAGCAAAGCAATCACACTTATACACCACCTCATAGTGCACTCTGTGGGAGGTTCACAAGTTAATTAGCATTCTGCCCCCAACATGCTGGGTACTCATTTTACTGACCTAGAAAGGATGAGAGGCTGAGTCAACCTTGATTCCTGGTCAGGATCGAACTTACAACCTTTTGGCTCCAGTACAGTAGTTTAACCACTACACACCCAGGGCTCTTTTTAGATTCCAACAGCACTACAACTTCCACTGTTTTGAGCGTTTCTGTCCAACAAAATAACTTATCTAGTAGAAAACTGGTAATATTTTCTAAGCTCTGGTAGGATTTGCCAGAGGCCCAAGAGAAAGACCGAAACAGAGAGAAAAACCTGGGTGAAGAAACTTTCCAAACGTTTCACAAAAGGTCTTCCCTGAAAATGAGGAACATAGCTTTATTTTGGGAATGTCTTTACTCCCCTGCAGTGGGGACCATGGTGGCTGAGTGAGTAAGACACTGAACTTGATGACTGGAAGGTTGGGAGGTCAGCAGTTTGAGACCTGTGTGCTGCACGATGGACTGAGCTCCTGTCTCCATCCCAGCTTCTGCCAACCTAGCAGTTTGAAAGCAAGAAATTGCAGGTAGATAAATAGGTACTACTTTGGTGGGAAGGTGACAACATTCTGTGCACTCTGGTGTCTAGGCATGCCTGCCACATGTCCATAGAAATGTCTGCAGATAGCTTTAGAGCAAGGGCAACCTTTACCTTACTCTTTTGCCATCAAAACAGGGTGAAAGAATGGGGGACAATGGGTTTTATGGTGTCTCGTCAATCCTGATTCCAGAGGAAAATATTGTTTTCATGGTGCTATGGTTTCGCTTATGCCTGCCCCTCCCCCCCCCCCCAGCTCCTCTCTCTGCAATTTTCAGCCCAGGGGAGGAGATTCACAGTTTGACCCAAAAAGAATTATTTAGCACCACATCTCTCCACCACTCCTTTAATAAGATTTAAATCCTACTTTTCTGTTTCTGACTAGGCCACTGGAGGCATAAATCAGAAACCGTAAGTCAATTTTACAACGCACTAAGCTCTAAGAGTGATGGAAAGTCCGCATGTTTTTTTGGTGTGGGGGGGGAGAGCAGAAGCATTCCCTAAACATCACTGCCGGCTTGGATTCTGACGAAGCGAACCTCACAATCAATCCCAAATCCATTAGGGAAGCGAATGGAAAATCCTGCACTAGCAGAATCCATCAGACTTCCTGGGGTTTCAGTAGGTTCTGATTTACTGGCAGTATCTTGCTTTCCCTTAGGAAAAAAAAGTTTGATGGCTGGGCTTGATTCTTTCCAACTCCCCATCTCGGAATACCACTGTTGGCTCCGGCAAAGAAAGCTGCAGGGGAGATGATAAAGAGGAAATGATAGTTTGGACAACTTGGATTAGGAAACGGGAAAGTGGAAAAAAAGAGAAAAGCTTTTGGAAATCTGCACTGGTCCAAGAGTAAAGGTGCTTCACAGAAGAAGCTCACCATCATGTCCAGGATGGGCATAAACTTCTGGAGGGATTTGCAACTCTCCAGCTCTGTCTTTAAAGAACACAGTACTGTATCTTGTGTTTATTTCCCTTCTGGGACAAGCAATCCTTCTCAGCTGAAGGCTTCTTCTTCTTCTTCTTCTTCTTCTTCTTCTTCTTCTTCTTCTTCTTCTTCTTCTTCTTCTTCTTCTTCTTCTCCTCCTCCTCCTCCTCCTCCTCCTCCTCCTCCTCCTCCTCCTCCTCCTCCTCCAGTTTCCAAATCCAAATACTGGTGATCCTCATGGCCTTTCATCTGCCGTCCGCATTGCAGCATGACCCCTGTACCACTGATCTAGTTCCACAAGTCCCTTTCTGGTCCTGAGCCCTTTTGGCACACCAAGTCCCCATTGGCCCCAGGCCAGGATGGATGAAGCTGCTGACCTCCATCAAGATGGATTCAAGTGGTATTTAATCTGCTTAGGAACCATCACCCTTCCCTGTAGACTTTGCCACCCAAGGCTGTTAGTCCTCAGGGTTGTCAGGTTAGTTAACCACTTGGCGGATACATTTTATAGTGGGAGTAACCATGTGACTGCCGGTTCAACCACATGACTGGCCCATGGCACGAGAAGTTTGGGAACCCCTGGTTTAGAGCCAGTGCTTTTACTTTCTTAGGATCAAAGCTCACTGCAGATGGTGATTGCAGCCATGAAATAAAAAGGCGACTGAAGGCATTTCTGTGGTCAAGTGGCTGGCATTATTTGATGCCAAAGCATACAGAACACTGTTACCTTTCCAGCTGAAACAGCACCTAGTTATCTACTTGCATTTTCTTGGTTTTGAATTGCTAAGGTTGGCAGGAACTAGGCACAACACTCAGGTCTCAAACTGTTGACGCGCTGACCTTCTGGTCATCAATTTCAGCATCTTAACCACTAAGCCTTTGATGTAACCCCCCTCCCCTGATGTCGAGCAAGGTTAAACAAAAATATTACAGATCCAGGAGGGGGGGGCGGGAGGGAAGAAGAGAGAATCCAGAAGATATGTGGGGTGCTGTTGGTTGCCTTTGTATTTCCTTGTTTATGAGCATTAATGCACATACACACCCACACCAAACCACCCTGCTTCACTGATTACCATTTGCAAAGGTGAAGAAATGTCAATACAGTGTCTGCCAGGCTTTTTTAAATTAATATTTTTCCAGCTAAGTTTTATTGTGGGAACAGGGGCACGGACGGGCATGTAGAATAGCCATGAAGACTCTTCCCTAACAGCCTCCAAAGTAACTCTTTCCAAGCTGTGACTCTTTTCTGTTGCTGTTCTTATGTACCATCAAGTCAAAACTGACTTATAGCAACCTTCACAGGGGTTTTAAGGTAAGAGAGATGTTTAAGGAGGTGTTTTCCCTGTTCCACTCCCCTTGGGTAAATTTCCATGGCTGATGGGGATTTGAACCCAGGCCTTTGGTGTCCTAGTCTGCCACTCTATCTGCTACACCACCCTGGAGTAATTTGATTCCTTTCTCTTGTTCCCTAACTCATTGACCCAACATGTGTGTGCGTGTGTGCGTGTGTAGAGACAGACAGATAAAACTAGCTAAAGTTAGAATGCAAAACAATGAGCTGTCATAAAACAGTACATCTGAAAGGATGATATCACCTCCTTCTAATGTCTTCCAACAGAGGAAATCTTTGCGGGGTTTTGGAAAGTAACCAAAGTTTGAACCACTGGGGCAGGAAGTTCCACAGCTGTGGCGCCACATTTCCTGGGTAATGAGGTCAAGCAAATTGGCTTATAATTCACCAAGGCTTCCTCCTAGCTATTTAAAACTGTATGGGTTCACTAGTTTGGTTGCCTCCGGTCTTTGGAAACCTGCTTGACTCCTCTTAGAGAAGCTCTATTATGCCAAACCAGATCTGGTTCAGCCAGACCTGAACAAATGGGCAAAACATTCCATTCCCAAAGTTATGAGACTGCAGAGCCCATCATGCCTAGCTAGCATAACAAAGGTCAAGGTCTCCCTTGCTTGGACGCCAGTCATGTCCAACTCTAGGGTTTGGTGCTCTTCTCCGTTTACAGCTCAAGAGCCAGTGCTGTCAGCATTTGCAATCTTTTACATGGTCATGTGGCAGTGCACGGAACACTGTTACCTTTCCTGCTGAAAGCATTACCTATTTTGTTGTTGTTCAGTTGCAGTCGATCCCAACCCTTTGTGATCCCATTGGTCCATTGCCCGCCAGGCATCTCTATCCTCCACCATCCTCCTCAACCCACCCAGCTTTGTGCCCATTGCATCTACAATACCATCTAGCCATCTCATTTTTGGTTGCCCCTTTCTTCTTTTGCCCTCCACCTTTCGCAGCATCAAGGCTTTCTCAAGTGAATCCTCTCTTCTCATTTGATGACCAAAGTACTTTAGCTTCATCTTTACTATTTGACCTTCTAAGGAGCAGTCAGGGTTGATTTCTTCTAAGACTGACCTATTTGTTCTCCTCTCAAGACTCTCCTCCAACACCACATTTCAAAGGCATCTATTCTTCTGTGCTCAGCTTTCCTTATGGTCCAGCTCTCACAACCATACATTACCACCGGGAATACCATTGCTTTGACTATGTGGACTTTTGTTTGCAATGTGATGTCTCTACTTTTCACGATGTTCCCCAGGTTTCTCATAGCTTGTCTCCCAAGAATCAGTCGCCTTTTTATTTCATGGAGTGATCTTGAATCCTAGAAAACTAAAGTCTGTCACTGCTTCTACTTCTTCCCCATCTGTTTTCCAGTGACTGAGAGGGCCTGTTGCCATTACAGTATCTTGGTTTTCTTGATATTGAGCCTCAAGCCAGCTTTTGCACTCTCTTCTTTCAGCCAAATCAGGAGCTTCTTTAGGTCTTCCTCACTTTCTGCCATTAGGGTGGTATCATCTGCATATCTGTGGGCGGTGAGAGGACGCTGTATCTATGATATCTGACCATATTGTTACATTGGATTGCTGGATTGTATTTTCTTGACATTGTATTGCTATATTGTATTGCTACATTGTATCGTTGGATTATCTCTCTACATTGTATTGTTGGATTGTACTGCTATATTATTGCTCGATTGTATTGCCACATTATTGCTGTTTTGCTGTGTGGTGTTCTATCACAGTATTGTTATGCTCTATTATTGTATTGTGTTATACTGTATTGGTGATTGTATTCCATTTGTCTTGTACACCGCCCTGAGTTGGTTGCACCAAGTAGGGCAATATATAAATCCAAAATAAATAAAAATAAATAAATAAAAATAAATAAGCCACTGTGGCCTTTCTAGCTAGTATAGCCAATGACAAAGAATGCTAGATGTTTTAACCCAACAGCCTACTTTGCTCTTCTTCAGTTGCACCAGTATTATCTTCACATCTGTCCATGGTTTCTGAGATGATTTCATTCCCAGCCCTATCGGGAAATCAAAACTAGAACCTTTGGCCAGAGCCTGGAAAAGTTACATTTTTGGATTGCAGAGTCTCAGAATCACCCACCCACCCATCATAACTTATGGATTTTGAGGGTTTTAGTCTGAAAAAAATAATATTTTCAAGTGGTGGTCATTTACATGCTGTCAATTTAATGTGATTCTTTCCAAGATTTTTCTGGCACCGAGTACTCACAAATGTTTTAAAACAGGGGCCAGATGCCATATCTGACTGGGATAATTTACCTATGGATTTCTCTACTGCCAGAGTTTGGACTAGATCTGTAGGATCAATTCCAGCTCTGTAGTTATGAAACACTACAACCATATAGTTACAGAATCACAGAACAGAAGAGTTTGAAAGCATCTCAGTGGTTATGGAGAACTTTAAAGGATGGTTGCTAAATTCTTTGTTCTTCTTGATTTTACATTACTGTGAATAATGAAACACCCTCAATAGGAATGTTTCAAGCCCTTAAATTTCCTTGACTTTGGGAGATGAGAGATAACCTCCCTCCCTCCCTACCTGTGGTCCTTTCTTGTCTTTCCACATCTTTTTGGTTACCTTCATCCCCAAGCATAGGCCTTGGAAGAACCTTGATGGCTGACTGTTTCCTGCCCTGTTTCAATTTGCTTCTCTTCTCCTTGGATGTGTGAAAAAAGACAGAGCCTGGATAAGTTACTTTTGTGTGTGTGTGTGTGTGGAGGGGGGAATGTACACCATTCCTGTGCCAAAATGGCCATAGCCAACATCTGTCAAAAACACAATGATGTGCTTGTGGGTCTCAATCCAATGGTTAATCTAAAAGTAGTCCCATTGAACCAGTGTAATTTACATCGCTGTTGACTTGCAAAATTGCTTCAATGTGTCTATGCTAGTTGCATAGACCTTCCACTTGTCAAGCTCAGCATCTTTACCACTAAACCACCAAATCTTGGAATTCTGAGAATTGTACACAAATCAAGGAATGTTTCCAAGAACCGATTCTTTCCCATCCCCCCCCCCCGAACCCTCATTTTTGGTGCAGCGGCAGATACAATGCAATTCTGGATAGATCACAGGGCTGATGATATACAGCAGCTCCTGTATTTCTTGAAGCTGGAAGTGGATCCAGTTCATTAGTGAGTAAGAGGATTCCCTTTATATATATATGTCAGCATGTGTTTGGGGCTTTGTTCTTGTTCTGCCATATCTGATTCCAAATATTGGCGATCCTCATGGTGACCAGCCATGAAGACTGTCCTGAGAATATAATGCAGTGGCCTTCCATTTGCCTTCTGCATCGCAACACGATACCCATAGTACCACTGATCCAGTTCCGTGAGTCACTTTCTGGTCCTGAGCCCTTTTGGCACACAAAGTCATCCTCAGCCAGTACTGATGAAGCTGCTGCCCTTCGTCATGTACTTGCATTTTCTTGCTTTCAGTCTGTTAGTTTGGCAGGAGCTGGGACAGAGACTCAATCTGTAATGTAGTACCCGGGTCTCGAACTGCCAACTTGCCAGCCATCCAGCTAACAAGGCGAGCTTCTTAACCAGAGGTTATTAACCACTGAGCAACCGCAGCTCCTTGTTGTTAATAATAATAATAATTTATTGTTGAACTCCACTTGTAATTTAAACAAGGAGGGCCTTTATCATCCCTGCTTCATTTTTGCTGTGGCTGCAAGGGCTGCTCCTTGACCACCATTTATTACATGTCAGGAAGAAATAGGCGTTGGAAGCAAACCCTTCCTTTTGGAAGGCCAGCATTTTCAGAAATGGATGAGAAAAGAAGCCAGATGGGAATAAATCTTCTCACTCAAAGCTCTGGATCCTGTTTTCTCTGCTTAATAATAAAAAGATTTACTCTGCAGCCATTTCCCACTAAAGCAACTATCTGTGTGATTCTGCTGTTAATTAAAAACTTAGAAAAGGAATTTATCAGTGGAAGCTGGTCTAGAAACTCTCCCTTCTACTTATGCAAGGATCTGAAGCCTAGGCTTTGTTTCATGTTACATTCCGCATTGGCCCAAATCCTGTTGCATGGTGTAATAAGCAGGTAGAGAGAGAAATAGAATGAAAAGAGAAAATGAGAGGAGGAAATTGCCACTTGGCTTTTATTTATACAGTAATTTGATCTCATCCTGTAATAATTTTGTGTCAGAAATTATTGTGGGTTGAAAGGATTTTTGTGGAAGAAACTCCACTCAGGGAATGCCCAAATGAGGCTCCATTCATGTCCCCAAGAGCTGGGACAGAGATGGGCGCTCAATCTGTCATGCAGTACCCGGGTCTCGAACTGCCAACTTGCCAGCCTTCCAGCTAACAAGGTGAGCTTCTTAACCACTGAGCCAATGCAACCCCTAGTTACATGGTCACAACAGAGCAAGGGAAGGAATTGACTAGTCTTGGCTCTTGATGCCTCTTGACTGAACAATCACAATGCTTGGAAAAGTTACTTTTTCAATGACAGTTCCCAGAATTCCCCCAGTCAATATGTCCAGCGAGTTGTCTAAAAAAATTGAAACTTCCTCATTCTCAAACTGGTGGTTGGTGGCAGCCCAGTTGTAGGATGGAGAGTTAGATAGGCAGCACAATCCAATGCAACATCCTGGTGTGGGTGTGTGCCTCGCGGTACACTTTGTGAGACCACTGGAGGTGAGGTGAGGGGGGGGAGACAGAGGGGGGGAGAGGAAAAGTTGAGGGGAAGGTGGTATACTTGGCAACGAGCAACAGATGCCTGCTCCTAATTTACTCCTCTACGAGAAGCTTTCGAAGAGCATCCGACGGGGCCGGCCCAGGACTTTATTGAGAACCTCCAAAGTGTTTATAGGACAATTTGTGTGGAGCAAGTTCCTCTGGAAGAGGCTCACCGCAGGAGTCGGCAGTGGGGAGGGGGTGTAAAGGAAGGGCACATGTTGCTGTTTGTTAGAGGCCTGATTCTCATCCAAACGAACATGCTGGGATTCAAGTAGTGCAACAGATGTTTGCGATTTAAAGGCAGAAGTCTCTGGAAGAGGGGAGAGGAGAATGCTTGGCAGACTCTAGGGATGGGGTGAAAAAGCAAAGTGTATCCCTTCCTCAGGTGCTCCCATCGCCAAATCGTTTTCGTCTGAGAGTTTGGGAGTGAGAAGAGGGGGGTGAAGATCTTTCCTCAATGGTTCTCAGAGTGTGGGCATTTTCAAAGATGGAGCCCTGCTTAGAACCAAACTGGGGGCCAGGACAGCTTTCTTTGGACATTTAGCAACAGAAATTACACTGAGGTGGCTTAGTGGTTAAGACGCTGAACCTGATGACTGGAAGATCAGCAGTTCAAGACCCGAGTGCTGGATAACAGAGTGAGCTTCCATCTCTGTCCCAGCTTCTGCCAACCTAGCAGTTCGAAAGAAAGAAACTGCAAGTAGATAAATAGGTACCACTTCGGTGGGAAGGTAAACAGTGTTCCATGCACTCCATTGTCAAGGCAGGCCTGCCACATGACCATGGAAACAGCTGCAGACACAGAGAGCACTGTCTCTTTGGATAGAAATAGAAATGAGTACTAAACCATACAGTCCAATACTACTGGCTTTTGAGCAAGGGCAACTTTTACCTATAGTTTGAAAGCAAAACAATTGCAAGTAGATAAACAGGTACTGCTTTGGCAGGAAAGGTAACAGCATTCCATGCACTCTGGCTTCTATTCATGCCTGCCACATGACTACGGAAACTTCTGCAGATTCAGACAGTGCTTGTTCTTTGGCTGTAAACAGAGATGAGGACTGGACCCTAGAATCAGATACAATTGCTTTTGAGCAATGGAGACTTTTACCTACATCTGCATGTAGTGTATGTTGGTGACAAAATTTGTAGCAAAGATTTCCCCCCTTCTAGCCTGGTGAAGGATTCTATAGAGCCCGGAAGCTTACATGTTTTGTCCATTTGCAGCTGATCCTAATAAAAGTTTTGCACTCTTGTGAATTTTGCAGTTGGGAATTTGGGAGTCGGGAAACTCTGTTTGCATCTTGAATGCAGATGGTGAGATGATTTGAGGAGGACACAAACTCTTATTTTCCCCATCTCTCTGTGCGCAAAAACATGTTGTAAATACACTCTGCATCTGGTGAGGTTTTTTGAATAGTCCAACAGCTACACACATGTAGCAAAATTTTGATTTCCAGCCACCCCCAGTACATTTATTGCAGGGGGGAAAAACCCGTATTCTTTGTGTCCCGATCAAACCCTGGACAGCCAAAATGAAGCCACTCTCTTGGCTTTGTTGTTGGCCAGGTAAGCCCTCATTGGTGCATGTTTCTTTCAGTAATCTGCAGACCAGAACATGAACTGGATTCTGTATGTCTCCACAATGACACGCATGTTGTTGTCTCCCAGCAGGCCCCACTCGAGCCTGTTGGTCTTGCATTTAGGGGCCCCAACCCTCAGCCTATTCAGGGTTCTCCAAGTGACGTAGGGAAGGTCGAGTTCCTCAGCCATATCTTCCCTGAATGTTATCTTTGTCCAGTGAGCTCCTCCCTTCTAATTTGGTTTTCCTCTTGCGTACCCGGAAGAATGTTTGTTCTTGCCATAAAGCTTTTCCTGGATCTGAGTTGGTGAGGCTCATCTCCATTCAGGGGATGTCGAGGGCCATTCTCTTGCTTAGTTTTCTGAGCGTCCGCTGCTACTTCTGATCTTCTTAGGTGGAGCAATACCAACAAGAGGATATATTTCCTCAACTGGTGTAGGTTTGAGACATCCTGTCATTATACGCATGGCTTCATTAACAGCAATGTCAGCTTGTTCCACTCCCTAAGTTGACTGCAAGGTCTAATCCTGTCACCAAGGCTGTAGTCTGTCATTCAGCAGGAGGCAACTTGGCCAATGAGACTCTTGGTATCTCCTGATCCAACGTTGGGAAATTGGCTCAGAGGTCTTTGCTTTGTCACAACCATCATTTTGACTGTCACGTTTTAACTGCTCTTCTTGGCTAGTTTCAACACCTACATTAAACTTCCCAGGCTGCATCGATATCACACATCTAGAGTCTGGGACAGCACCGATATATCTTTGTGGAATGGTCGCCTCCCTCTCTATGGGTACAAGTGTTTGAAAGAGAAAGGCAGATAGGCAGAGACTGGGAATATGGATTGACCTGGAAAGAAACAAAGGCAAATGATCCCATCACCTCTAATTTTTAAAATTGAGATTAAAAGACAGAGAATGAGTATAAAACAGTGGTGCTCAAACTATGGCCCACGGCCCAGATCCAGCCCCCGATGCCAATTCATCTGGACTACACTGCCCTTGTCACTCCCGTAGGTGGAAGTAAAATGTGTCCGTACAACTGTGTTTTATTTCTGTTTCTAGGAGTGACAAGGGCGGTGCAGGCCAGATAAATTGGTGCCAGGGGCCAGATCTGGCCTGTGGGCTGTAGTTTGGGCACCTCTGTTTTAAGCAGAGAAAATGGCAGCCTAAATTCTATCTCAGTGTGTTGCAAAACAGATTTCAAGGCATGTTTTACTTCCACTTCCAGTGGGAGGAACCACGTGATCGGCTCACTGAACCATGTGATTGACCTGTGGGCCAAAAAGTTTGGGCACCGCTGTTTTAAAAGCATGTATGGAACTGCTGGGGATGGATGAACCTGTCACAGTTTATTTTTCTTACATTTTCATTTCTCCCTCCTATTTCCACATTGGTTTATGATAATCCCCCCCTTTTTAAAGGATCTGCTTTTAAGTGTCTGTGCCTTATCATTCATTTATTTCGCAATAAAACCAGTTTTGTTTTAAGTGTTGCTTGAAAGGCATGAAAGGTGGGAGTCCTCCTATTCTTTAAACATTCATCAGAGCCAGCCAAAGTCCTCTTGGGGTTTCGTTCCTCCTCCTCCTCCTCCTCCTCCTTCTTCTGTCGTATCTGAATCTGAATATTGGCAATCATCATGGTGATCAGCTATGAAGACTGTCCTGAGAATATAATGCAGTGGCCTTTCATCTGCCTTCCGCATTGCAGTGTGTCACCCATAGTACCACTGATCCAGTTCCATGAGTCACTTTCTGGTCCTGAGCCCTTTTGGCACACAAAGTCCTCCTCAGCCCCAGGGCAGGATCAATGAAGCTGTTGCTCTTCATCAATAGGGCTTCAAGTGGGATTTAATCCACTTCGGGACCATCACCCTTCCCTGTGGATTTTGGCACCCAAGGCAGTTAGTCCTCAGGGTGGTCAGGTTAGTTAACCACCATCTGACAATGTTGAGTCACTGGTAGTAGGACCTACTCTATTACCATAGCAGGATAACCTGGTCAGTCTGGTTATCATCTCTTTAAAGCTGCTTAATTTTTGTTTCCCCCCCAAAAGGGGCTTCCATTATTGGTTTCATCTTTGAGGTCTTTTTCTGTTGTTCTGTTTTACTTCTGCTTCCGGGAGCGACGAGGGCAGCGCAGGTCAGATGAATCGCAGTAAACCCATTCGTGTGGATTTACAGGGTGCTTGGGCTTCTGGGAATTGAAGTCTAAGAACATCTGGAGTGCCAAGGTTCACCATCACGGTAATAGGAGAAAAATTTACCTTTAAAAGCAGAGGTCTTATTATGCCGGATTAAGAATTCCAATTTATAGATGCCAACAGTGAGGGGTGTACATTTCAGTCCTTGGACAAGACTGGGAAGAGAAAAGTTCTTAAACTAAAGTGGTCTCTTTCTACACATTGGTGGGATCTCAAGCAAACTAGAATAAATATATACTGTATGTCTTGTTCACTAGCAAAACCTATTTAATGGACCCCAGAGTGAGTCCAAGCGTTAATGTCCGTTTATGGTCTCGCCTTGTATATGGGCTGTTATCTGACTTGGCTCACGCAGGGTTGTTAAAAGGCAAAAATCCAGTTCGCTGATGAATGAGGAATCACAGGGAATTAAAATTACCTCTTTCCAACTTTTCTGTCCGCAAAATTTGTAGGACTGTAAGAGAGGGAAAAGAGCCACCAGAGTTTGGGACAATTTTGGACAACATGTTGTAGAATCCCTCAGGAGAATCTTCCAAGAAAGTGACATAAGGATCAGTGCTGGAGACAGAAGTACTGTAATTGGTAGCAGCCATGCCCTCTATGGCTAATATCTGTATCTTGTCCTCCTTTTGAAGGATTTGAGTCAGCAAACACACGTCCTTCTCATTGTCACAACAGAAGAGACAGAAAGCGCTTCCCTGAAGAGTGGAAAGCACAGTGAGTACATTTGAGTGTCCCCTGAGCAATAGTGCAGTGCAGGCCAATCCTTCCCCTCCAGAACCATTGTGCTGCAAACACCCTGATCGGAAGAAAGAAAGAAGGGGAGGGGAGGAGGGAAAGAGGGAGGGGAGGAGAGATGGAGAAGGAAAGGAAAGAGGGAAGGGAGGAGAAATGGAGAAGGAAAGAAAAATGGAAAGGGGAAAGGAATGAGAGATGGAGAAAGAAAGAAATAAGGGAGGAGAGGGAAGGAGAGATGGAGAAGGAAAGAAGGAAGGAAGGAGAGCTAAAGAAAGAAAAAAGGGGAGGGAGGGGGAGGAGAAGAAAGAAAAGGATAGGAAAGAAAGAAAGAAAGAGAAAAACCCTACAGATAAGCCTAGCAACTTTTTTGTTGTTGTTGTTCAGTCGCACAGTCGATTCCGACCCTTTGCGACCCTATGGCCCACCGCCCACCAGGCACTTCTGTCCTCCACCATCCTCCTCAGCCCACCCAGCTCTGTTCCCACTGCATCCACAATACCATCTAACCATCTCATTTTTGGCCACCCCCTTTTTCTTTTGCCCTCCACCTTTCCCAGCATCAAGGCCTTCTCAAGTGAGTCTTCTCTTCTCATTTGATGTCCAAAGTACTTTAGCTTCATCTTTACTATTTGACCTTCTAAGGAGCAGTCAGGGTTGATTTCTTCTAAGATTGACCTATTTGTTCTCCTCGCTGTCCAGGGGACTCTCAACACTCTCCTCCAGCACAACATCTCAAAGGTGTCTATTCTTCTGTGCTCAGCTTTCCTAATGGTCCAGCTCTCACAACCATACATTGCCACAGGGAATACCATTGCTTTGATTATATGAATTTTTGTTTGCAATGTGATGTCTCTACTTTTCACTATGTTCCCAGGTTTCTCATTGCTTGCCTCCCAAGAATCAGTCGCCTTTTTATGTCATGGCTGCAATCCCCATCTGCAGTGAGCTTTGATCCCAAGAAAGTAAAATCTTTCACTGCCTCTACTTCTTCCCCGTCTATTTTCCAGGGACTGATAGGGCCTATTGCCATGATCTTGGTTTTCTTAATATTGAGTCTCAAGCCAGCTTTTTCACTCTCTTCTTTCAACCTAATCAGGAGCACCGTCCAGTTTGGTTGCCAAACTCTCTTAGCCCCTGGAAGTCCCCTCCCCAAGAAAACACAGACATTAAAAATGTTCCTGGAAGAATCCCCAGGATTCAAAGATTCTCTTCTAAAACAAGCCCCCACCAACACACTTTACTTTGACCAATTTTTTTTCTTAAAGATGTTAGGCAAACAGAAGTAGATTGCAACAGTTTGGATTTTGATTAAAGCCTGTGGTAGGTCCCGGAGGAAAGGATACACACCCAATACTGCCAGATCAGGATCGGACAATTTTTGATCAAAATTATCAGTCCCATCAAAAAATCCCCCTGTAAATCTGGTTCCTTTCTTGTTTCATTTTTATTCCTGTTCTTTACCAATGGCAATCAGTGGTGTGCTGGCCCACAGAGATACAGGGACTCATCCTGGTTCACCCCAGTGACTGGTGCCCCCCAGAGGCAGGCAGAGGTAATGGGAATGTATGGGATCTCTCCCCCCCCCAACCCCCCAATAGGCGCCCATCACTTCCTGTCCACCACCCTCACAAGGTGCCCAGCACACCCCTGATGGAAATGATGTGGCTAACTTAGAGCTGGTTCTAACACTCTTTCTTGCTTATTATTTTTGAATATCTTTTGTTACCTTTCAACATCTCATCCTTCTGCCAATGAAGTCAAGGCAAATCCATGTGGCTCTCCTCCTCCTTGCTTTCTGTTCACAACAGCCCTCTGAGGTGGGACAGGCCCTAAGTCAGTGGTGGCAAACCTATGGCATGCGTGCCAGAGGTGGCACTCGGAGCCCTCTCTGTGGGCACCTATGCAGTCACCCCAGCACAGGATTTGCCCCGCCCATCTGCTCAGCAGCCCAATGGGAGTGCTTCCTCCCTCCCCAGCACAGAGTTTGCCCCACCCCTCTCCCCAGCAGCCTAATGGGAGCACTTCCTCCTTCCCCACAGCACAAAGTTCACCCTGCCCCTCTGCCCAATGAGAGCATTTACTTCCTCCCCTGCTGCTATGTTGGCACTTTGCGATAAATAAGTGTTTTTTGGGTTGCATTTTGGGCACTTGGTCTCTAAAAGATTCGCCATCACTGCCCTAAGTGAAACTGAGAGGCCCAAGGTTCCCCCAGTGAGTCTCATGGCTCAGAGCTACACGAACTGCTATAGCAGCCGAGGATGATGTGTTTTGTGCTCCAAAACACGCAGATGGCTCCATCTTGGAGAAAGCTTTTCCAGAGGATTTTTAGACAAAGAGCACCTCCTTCATGTGATGTTCAAAAGCATGTTAAGAAAGCCCACAAGATCTGCCCCTCCCCCAACAAAAAGAATATTCTGAGTTTTTGTGCTGGCCAAAAATCTTGCCATTTTTGCAAAGCGTGAACTGTTTCCAGGTGTGTCGTTGTGAGTCAATGCATCTAAAGCCATCTGGAGATAGGACATTTCTACATGATGTTCTTTCCTTTTAGTGGATAAGAAGGGGGGGGGGTTGCATGGGGAAGGCGAGCATTAAGTGTTATTAGGTGAAGGGAATTTTGGAATTCACTTCCCAAGTTCTCCCTTCAGGCCAGGAACAATTTCCTGCCGTTCTTCTCTCTCCCCCCCCCCCCCCCCCGCAACCCGGCACCAAACACTTCAAAATGAAGCCCCAACTTCAAAGAGGCATTCTTAAAACACACACGCTCTCGCAGTCCACCCCGAAACACGCCAGGCATCTGCTAGTGAAAGTCTTTGGGTTGTGATATGCTACACATTGCTGTGGTTTACAAACCAGACCCCGAGGTCACGAATGGCTGGATCTGTGTTTAATACGACTTGACAGCTTGTATTATATTCTCTCACTCATGGATGGTAGAGCCAGGTCCCGTTACATATGGAGGAAATCCCTCCAGGTCAAGGTGGAGGAAAGGGAGACAATAGTTGAGGAACAGCCTACATCAGGGGTGACCAAACTTTTTGGGCCGTGGGCTGGTCACATGGTTCGGCGGGCTGGTCATGTGGTTCAGCGGGCCAGTCACGTGGTTCCTCCCGCCGGAAATGGAAGTAAAACACGCCTTGCAATCTGTTTTGCCACAGGATGAGATAGCTTTTAAGCTGCCATTTTCTCTGCTTAAACCAGGGGTGCCCAAAGGGTTGGATCTGGCCCATGGGCCATAGTTTGGGCACCCCTGGCCTACCTGCTTGGAAAACCATTATCCTCTGGAGTGTTATTTGGGGCACATGTGTGCTCGTACACCGCTTGTGTCCCCTAGAAAGAGGCATTAGCGATGAATAGTCCACTTGATGCCTGAGCGTTGGGAACAAAGGATGCAAGAGGTATCATTGATAGCTGCAGTGAGCCTTTGGAACTCTCTTCCCCTAGAGTCCAGCTGTGCATTGCACTGCCTCCTGGATGGAAGTAGTCAGATTGGCCTTATGTGGCCACATGGATCCCCGGGGCCTCTATGGCTGAGGTAAAGATAAAGTTCTGTCTTGACACTGATAGTCTCAGTTTGCGTCTCCCAATTTTAGACGCTGTCAGCCAGAGTCTCTTTTCCCAACTGCATGGCAGCAGCATCCATACAGGTAGGGTGGCCACATGCCTGTCTTTACAGACCATACTCCTCTGTGTGAAAGACTATCAGGAGGTAGACCTCTGTTTGAAGATGCCCACTCTTTGTAAGACTGGTCATTCAAGTCTGGCTTCATGATAAAGGATCATAAGACATTGGTCCCTGCTATGGCAGTGATGGCAAACGTTTTAGAGACCGAGTGCCCAAACTGCAACCCCCAAAACATTTATTTATCACAAAGTGCCAACACAGCAACAGGGGAGGGAGGAAGCAAATGCTCTCATTGGGCTGCTGGGCAGAGGGATGGGGTGAACTCTGTGCTGGGGTGACTGCATGGGTGCCCACAGAGAGGGGTCCAAGTGCCACATCTGGCACGCATGCCATAGGTTCGCCATCACTGTGCTGTAGTAACAGAGTAAACCATACTACCAATGACTCAATGCCAAGTGTCAGGTGTCAGTTAACTAACCTGATCGCCCTGAAGACTAACAGCCTTGTGTAGCAGTCGACAGGAAAGGGTGATAGTCCCCAAGTGGATTAAATCCCACTTGAATCCATCTTGATGGAGGGCAGCAGCTTCATCCATCCTGGCCTGGGTCTGATGAGGATTTTGCATGCCAAAAGGTTTTAGGACCAGAAAGTGACTCATGGAACTGGATCAGTGGTACTATGGGTGTCATGCTGTGATGTGGAAGGCAGATGAAAGGCCACTGCATTCTATTCTCAGGACAGTCTTCATGGCTGATTGCCATGATCATCGTCTAGATTCAGATTCAGATATGGCAGAAGAAAAAGACGACATTGGTGTCTTGAGGTTGCTTGCCAAAACCTAGCAAAAGCACCAGAATCTGGAAAGGTTGGACTGTATTATTTGTATGTCCCTTAAGGTCAAAGCATATATTTTTCTCTTTTGAAACTCCCTTTGTTAGTTTTGGCCTAGTTCTCCAATCTTTTAAGGACATTGTGAATCCTGATTCTGTCTTCTGAAGAATAGCTTCTCCTTCCCAGCTGGGCATCGTCCAAAAAATCTGATGAGCCTCCTCCTATTCTACATCCTCATTCAAATTGTTTATAAAGATATTGAACAACATAAAAAACACCCAGTCTTCCCCAGTATAGAATGACATATGGATTTTCTCTTTATATTATAGCCTATTTTTTTAACTATTCTTCTTCTCTCTGCTTGAACTGGATCTAGCTTCTGCCCTCAAAGGATGGGAAGATTCCAAATCAGGACACCACATCTTTGTAGGGGACGAAAGAAGAGTCATCAGAGGTGGAATAAATGGAAGCTCTTCATCTGATTTTTCTGGAGGGTCCCTTCTCCTCTGCATCAAAGCAACTCCCATCTTCCAGCTTGAGGGCACTGACCCTTCCAAGATCCAAACACATCCATGTAAATCAGAGGTTCCCAAACTTTTCAAGCCATGGGCTGAGTCACACTCTCTCCGTCAGCTTTGAGGGCTGGTCGGCCATTTTGCCCTGCCTGCATGATGGGGGTGACCATTTTGTCCTAACAGCTTCAAAGGGATGACCATTTTTTTCTTGAATGTCCTTGGAGGGGGTGAAGGCCACATGAAATGACTCCATGGGCTGGATATGGCCCATGGGCCTTAGGTTAGGAACCCCTGATGTAAATTAATGTGTGTAGCATATAGCAATAGTGATTCTATTCTGCCCCATAGAATCATAGAATCAAGGCAGATATGACAGAAGATCTCTTGAACGCTTCCAGTGTTGGAGCAGTCACCACCCCTCGAGGCAGGTGGTTCCACCGTCATACTGTTCTAACCCTTAAGAAGCTTTTCCTAATATTCAGCCTATATCTGGCTTTCTGTAGTTTCACCCCATTATTACGTGTCCTGCACTGTGGAATAATGGAGAACAGACCCTGCCCTTCCTCTTTATGGTTACTGATGGTGAAAATTTTGGCGGAATCTGCACCCACAACCTTGAGAGCCACACACGTGCCGGCTGTTCAGCTTTTGTGGCTTGCAGACAAAGAGAAGCAATCAGGTTCTTGGTAAAAAGAACAACAGCCTCTTTACTCGTGAGGAGTGCTATATATTTACAGTGCAGGCAGAAAACAAAACTAGCTTGACCAGCAATATGTACAACGTTCATGAAGTCCAACACACACACAGTCTTTTTCTCTCTTGCCAAGTTAGAGCACATTAAAGCTCTCTGCTCTGCTTTTACCCAAATACCACCAACAAGGGTGGGCAGCAGACCTCGTTGGATTTCAAACAGTTCCTCAGTTGAGAGTAGCTGTGAAGCGATCCTCCTCGTACCCCAATGGTCTTCAGCTCTTCCAACGTGTTTGTCCTTGAGCTGAACACCTTCTGGACTCAGGCATAAATCTTGGCAGTTAAATGCTCATGTCAGCCCGCCAGGCCAAGGGCAGGCAAAAATGCAAGACCAAAGACTCCACTCAGATGTGCCTCTTTCATGTGCTCAGAGGCTAGTGATTTTGTGCTGATTCAGAGCACCTGGCCATTCCCTGCAAATAGCCTTAAAGCTACAATGGCCATATCCAGCTTGCAACATAGTAGGACAGTGCTGCCCAGGCACTTATACCAACAGTTACCTTTCAGGTACAGTGGAACCTCTGTTAACAAACAGCTCGGTTAATATAAAAATCACATAACAAAAGGAAATCCATAGAAAATAGTGGCTTGGTTTACAAAACTTTTTTCAGAATGGATTAGTTGGTTTTCATTGCATTCCTATGGGAAAACGCATTTCGGTTAATGTATTTTAGTTTTCAATGCATTCCTATGGGAAATTTGGTTAAAGTAATTTTTGCTGTAAGAAATGTCCTGGAGGGCACATTAATTACATTAACTGAGGTTCCACTGTATTTGAAGAGTGCTACCATCACGTCCCCTCTCAGGCTCCTTTTCTCATCATGCCCATTTCCTTCAGTCTTTCCTCCTCTGGCTTTGTTTCCAGTCCTCTGATCATCCTTGTTGTCTTCCTATGGACCTGCTCCAATTTGCTGCCATCTTTCTTAAAGTGCTGTGCCCCTAATTGGACACAATACTCTGGATGTGGTCTGACTGGTGCAGAATAAAGGTGGACTTTAGTAGTAACTCATGGAGATTTGGAGACTATACTTACGTGCACTCTCTGGGCAGCTCACAATTTAATTAGTATATTTGACCCCCAACATGCTGAGTACTCATTTTACCAACCTTGGAAGGTTGGAAGGCTGAGTAAGTCACAAGCCCTGTCAGGACTGAACTCACAACACCAGCAGTTTTGGCTTCAGTGCAGCAGTTTAACCACTGCGACACCAGTGCAAAACTCTTTTGTCTGGCTTTGGGTCACACCACACAGGATCACTCAAGGGAAATCTGGGAATTGTAGTCCAAAAATTGATTTTTGTCCAGGACGGAATGAGCTCCCGTCTTTGTCCCAGCTCCTGCCAACCTAGCAGTTAGAAAGCAAGTACCTGTAATTGCAAGTAGATAAATAGGGACCACTTTGGTGAGAAGGTAAACAGCGTTCTGTGTGCTCTGGTGTATAGTCATGCCTGCCACATGACCACAGAAATGTCTGCAGAAGCAGACAGCGCTGGCTCTTCGGCTTTGAAACAGAGATGAGCACTGAACCCTAGAGTCAGATATGACTGGCTTTCGAGCAAGGGAAACCTTTACCTTTACCTAGCCCCAATTCCCTTGTCAAAGTACTATATACAGTACCTTGTTTGTGAAGGACCTTAACATACCATTGAAAGAAATTGGGGGGAATACATACAATGGATAGGATATACTTCACGCAGTGGAGTAGCATTTTCCATGGGCAGCTCCTTCTTTTAATGGGTTTAATACTGAACCTCTATACATATTTTACGTAACAGGATCTCCCTGCGTGATTTTCCCCCTTCTCCCACCGTGTCTGATTTAGAGATTGGCACTGCTGTTTCCACCATTTCCAAGTTATTCCACCTTCAGTTATTCTCGTGAAGTCTGGAGCAGAGCTACCTGGAAAAACTATTGAAAAGTAAACCTGCTTTCGCGTCCCCTATAAAAATTTGGTTCTGTTCAGATTAATTCTCCATTCTAGACATTCAAAACCTTAAAGAATCGTTAAAAGCCATTTATCCGCCTCACGATTAAAAGGCAGAATATCTTGGCAAACATACAGATCTTTCCCTCAGATGAGGTATTTTGTCTACCACATTTACAGGCAGTACAGAGCCATAGTTTAAAACATTTGAGACTTTGTGATTTGGTTTTTTTTTTTAATTCTCTCCCCACCCCCACCCTGTCCTGTCCCATAGACCCATTTTATGTTCCTTCGTGCTATGACCTGTCAGGACCAATTAGGAGATGCGAGGAATGAAATATCCAATGATTTGTCTGTTCACTTTTCTTTCTTCCATCTCAGCTTTATGACCACTGCAGATATGGGAAACCCCATGGCAGATTTCCCTTCATCATTTTGATATAACACTCTAAATGACAATACAAAACTTCTCAATTAATTCATCTCATTCAAACTACATCCAATGTGCCATCCAATGTGTCAGATCTGCATCTCCCCAACAGCTAATAAATAAAATCCAGTTGTTTAAAATGTCCTGACCAATTTCTTCTATCCATTCCACAAACATTTCTCCTTTGACAGAACCTCTCTCTCCCCCCCCCCTCCAGTGAAGTGTGCCTTGTGGTTCAGTATTTAAAACTGCTGCACTGCAAACAATAGGTGGTGCGTTCGATCCCGACCAGGGCTTAAGGTTGACTCAGCCTTCCATTCTTCCGAGGTCAGTAAAATGAGTACCCAGTATGTTGAGGGCAAAATGCAAATTAACTTGTGAACTGCCCAGAGAGTACACTAATCGCTATTGGGTGGTATATAAGTGTGATTGCTTTGCTGTGAAAAGAGTTCTCATTTCATTATGAAAGCAAGACAAGATCTTTTTGGGTTGAGATTTCTGCATTTTGCACAAAATTTCATTGTGCAAATTTAGCACACACACACACTTTTTTTTTGAAGATGTGATCCACAGAGACATTCACACAGCAAGTGCAGAACAGTAAGCTGAAGGATACAAAATATTCAAAACAACCATCCGATGCTTTTCATTGTTGAAAGTCCATGCTGCAAGACAGGAGTTGCTCCATTTTGTGCAAAATGTTGCATTTTTGTGTGAGAAATAATGTTGCAAGTGAATAAACTCTGGTTAAAACCGTAACGTTTTTACAGTTGAGGAGGAAATAAATTGAGATTCCTTGTTGCCTCTGTATGTAGTTTAAAATTGGTTCTATTCCAATTCTTTCCCTTATGATCTAATTCCTGATTTTATCCTTTCTAGTCACTCCAGCACTCTAGGCATGACTAATTGCTGGAGCACACAAAGCGCTGTTACTTGTCCTGCTGAAGCAGCATGTATTTATCTACTTGCAATTTCTTGCTATCGAGACAGGAGCTCATGCTACCAGACAACACTTGCATCTCGAACTGTCAACCTTCCTGTCATCAAGTTCAGCATATTAGTCACTAAGTCGCAGCTCCCCGGTGGCTTAGTGGGTAAAAGCACTGTGTTTGGAGACCAGAAGGACAAGGTTTAACTCCCCAAGAGCTGCATAATGAGGGACATGAAAGGAGCCTCATTTGGGCATCCTGTGCCAAAAATCTTTCAACCCAGAGTAATCTCTGACACAAAAACACACACAGCCACCGCTCCCTCATCATTTTATTTACATTGTGTAAAATTTTAAAAATTCAAGTTACTTGTCATGCCATTTGTTTCCATGCTTTGTTTCACAGTAGTACAAGGACACCTGTCAGGATTGCTAGGTGAATGCAGAAAACCTGAAAAATCCCACTCAGAATCCTTCTGTACAAGTGCTTTGAGCATTTAAAGAATGCTTCTTTGAAATAGCATTGAAAACATCCTAAAAAACCATTTGTTTAATCAGAAAATCATGTGTTTCCCTTGGTACTTTACATGAGATATTAATGAAAACTATGCTGGCAAATGTTTTATTCAGCTGCACATAATGCCATGCTTCTTAGGGGATTCTCAGAGATGTAATCCAAAAAAACCTAGCATTTCTAAGAACTAGGGAATGCACACCATGCATTAATGAGAGCAGAGCAGTCTTCTTCCCTTTCTGATTTCATTGCCATGAGCATTCAATGGGCTACAGAATTAAACAGGCTATCTGTAGGAGTTGATCTGGAACCCCGATTTTCCAGCGGGTTCAAACTAACATTCTTTCATTGGGTGAGTGCCCAGAGCAAAATTGTTAAATGTGGCTCTAATCTAATCTAAATGTATGGTCAGGTTATCCTACTATGGTAATAGAGTAGACCATACTGCCAACAACTCAGCCGAGTGTCAGCTGGCGGTTAACTAACCTGACCACCCTGAGGACTAACAGCTTGGGTGTTGAAATCCACAGGGAAGGGTGAGGGTCCCCAAGTGGATTAATTCCCACTTGAATTCATCTTGATGGAGGGAAGCAGCTTCACCACTCTTGGCCTGGGGCTGATGAGGACTTTGCAGCCAAAAGGTCTCCAGGATCAGAAAATGACTCACAGAACTGGATCGGTGGTATGGGTGTCACACTGCAATGTGGAAGGCAGATGAAAGGCCACTGCATTATATTCCCAGGACAGTTTTTGTGGCCAATTGCCATGATGATCAACTGTATTCGGATTCGGATATGGAAGAAGAAGAAGAAGAAGAAGAAGAAGAAGAAGAAGAAGAAGAAGAAGAAGAAGAAGAAGAAGAAGAAGAAGAAGAAGAAGAAGAAGAAGAAGAAGAAGAAGAAGAAGAAGAAGAAGAAGAAGAAGTAGTAGTAGTAGTAGTAGTAGTAGTAGTAGTAGTAGTAGAAGAAGAAGAAGAAGAAGAAGAAGAAGAAGAAGAAGAAGAAGAAGAAGAAGAAGAAGAAGAAGAATCTAATTAGTCGATTTGCCAAAAAGAGATGGATGCCCCCACCACCACCCCGTAAAAATCCTAAGAGAAGCAAAAGTGTTGTTTCTTCCCTGCTGCCCATGCTGGGATTTGAACAGCTAATGTAAGAGGTTACGTCTGATTGCAAATGTTCCTGATTTGATCATGATATCTTCCGCTTCTTAAACTACATGCAGAGACAACAAACAAAGTGTTTTGCCCATTTGGAGAGAATATTTTGAAATTCCATACCATAAAATGCATATGTGGAAAGAGGAGAAGGACAAAGACCAAGAAACAGACGCAGAGGAAAGTGGAGAGATAACTTCAGAGAAATATTACAAGAACACCAAATAATACTGGTGAAACTGGCAGAGCAACACCCTTGCATCTCCCTTGATACCCAATGGGGTAAAAGAGGACACAAAGAAGAATAATGCAGCGTTTGCTTACAGAATGTTGTCATAGAGTTTTGCATTTGGTTCATGTTAACCATCCTTAAATGCAAAAACATATGCATTTCTGGCAATAAAAGAAGCAGGGGAGGATTGGGAGGGTGGATATTGAATACCCATTTTCTCTAACAAATAGCATCAAGGGGTGGGGGGAGAGTGCTTTTTATTTCCTTCAGAATATGATCTTAGCTAAAAGCAGACGTCCCCAAAGAGTCCATTGTATATAAATTGACAGTGCTTATTTTATTAGTAGGTTTACATCTAATAGCAACATTTTATGATTTGGCCCATGAGCTGCATTCTTTGCTCCGACGGCATCTTCCCATTTGAATCAAGTCAACACAGAACCTGGATCCCATTAAAAACATGGGAAGAGAACACCTTGCAAAATGCCAAAAGGAGAAATCTGTTTGCTGTGGAGAAGCCAGATGGTTAAAAGCATCGCTGCAAAGGAGACCTTGGAATGGGAGCCATGACTCTGTTCCAACTTGTCGGCTGAGAAGTTCTTCAATCTGGAGGGAGGTATTCCATCATGGCTCCTTATCTGTTTGGCTTCTGATCAGAAAACCCAGCAAATGGAGGAGCAGGGCTGGCATGGAGAGAGGAGAGAGTAACATGCACAACACAGACATCTCCATGCTTGTTGATGTCTAATTAAAAGGGCTAGACCCCAAAATAAGATGTCTGGGTGTAAAAGAGCTGACACTAATTACTGTACTTTGTTTGGGAAAAGCAAATGTTGGGGTGGAATTCCCTCAAGGTAAACGAGACTGTGTATTGTGAGTCTAGGAGAACTATGTGGGCCAGGAACTGGTGAGGTGTATAGGTCTGGATGCTTTTTAGGTTGCAGCTGTTAAAAATCCTGGCAAGATTTGTTAGTCCTTGGATATCAGGTGTCACTGTTTAAGTAGACTGGTTGCTATGGAAACTCCAGGGTTTGGAAAGATGATCATCTTGGACTACACCTCCTAGAGTTGTCCCATCCGTGGTCAGGCTGGAAGGGCCTGGAGATGCAGCCTAGGATAAAAAGTAACTGTTCAAGCACAGGGAAGCACAGTTGTCATATTTTGGTGAGAATTTGGGAAAGTGGGTATTTAGGGCTACACGCCTAAGGATCTCCCAACTTTTTCAAGTTCAGATTTGAGACAAGGATGTAAACTTCGCTTAAAGTGCGCAAGAGAATGCTTTCCAATTCTTGAAGAGATTGTGCATAGCATTGATTGGCCGGCACCTTCAATATTTCCCCCTTTCCTTCCCGCCAATTATTTATTTAATCAAATTTTTATGCCGCCCTCCTCAAAGAGACCCAGGGTGGCTATCAGCTTCATGTGCTGTATCTGATTCCGAATGTTGGCTATCCTCATGGCGATCAGTCATGAAGATTGTCCTGGGAACCAAATAATGCAGTGGCCTTCCGTTTGCCTTCCATGTCACAGCATGATATCTATCTATCTATCTATCTATCTATCTATCTATCTATCTATCTATCTATCTATCTATCTATCTATCTATAGATCTGTCAATTAATAAATCAATAATAGATTGATAGATCAGTAGACAGATAGATATTTGGCCAGGTTATCCTGCTATGGTAATAGAGTTGACCCTACTGCCCGTGACTCAATGCCAAGTGTCAGGTGGGTGCACTGTAAACTAAACTGACAACCCTCAGGACTAATGGCCTTGGCTGGCATAGTCCATTGGGAAAGGTAAAATTCCTGTTGTTGTTTTTTAAAAGTTAAATATATTTCAAAATTAAAACCAAGTCTGACTAGATAAAACAGGTGATATTCCTCTAGCTTTTGCAGGTTTGGTTTTTGTTAGTTTGTTTTGGGAACCTCCTAACCAAAGTTGCTTGTGGTGCACATTACAAAATGCAAGAATGCTGTATAACAGTTAAAAATAGAAACACAAGCAGTCAATGGAACTAAATGTGTACATTAAAGAAAATATGTAAATAAATGTGTGTGTGAGGAGAAATGAGGAAAAACTTATCCAAATGTCAGTGCAAAAGAGAGAGAGAGAGAGAAATTCTGATGTGAAACATGGATGGGAAGTTGACTGAGGTGGAATGGAAACACAACAATGTCTAGCAATGTCCATTATTATCCCTAACCTGGAAACATTAGCAGGGACTGAATGTATATCTTTCTGCAAGCAATTTTGAGAGTGAATCACAGCTGTTCTCTAGCCTGAAGTCTTGGCAAGGCTTCCCATGTGAGAAGCGCTTGGAGATTTGCGTTTGAGTAATTACACCATGAAAGTAGAGACACCAAAAGATGTTATCTTCCTTGCCTGGAGTGATGAGAAAGCAATGGTTGCTGGGGGATTTTTTTTTCCACTCTGAAAATCAGAGGCTGCAAGATATAGTTAAGAGAAGAGTGGGGGGAAATGCTCTGCTAAGTGTTTGCCAACTATTTATTTTGCAGCTGACTCTTCTTCTTCTTCTTCTTCTTCTTCTTCTTCTTCTTCTTCTTCTTCTTCTTCTTCTTCTTCCGTATCTCGATCAAACCCTGGACTGCAAAAATGAAGCCCAAACCCAAGTTCTCATTGGTGCATGTCTTTTGGCAGCAATTGGTGGATCAGAAAATGAGCTGGATTCTGTAT
This sequence comes from Furcifer pardalis, assembly GCA_030440675.1. Taxonomy (NCBI): domain Eukaryota; kingdom Metazoa; phylum Chordata; class Lepidosauria; order Squamata; family Chamaeleonidae; genus Furcifer; species Furcifer pardalis. Next base: position 114,448,194 of record CP126895.1, read on the forward strand.
CTGTCCACATTCATATCATGTGGTGTTGTCTGCCAGCAGCCCCAACTCGAGCATGTTGGGTTCCCTGGTGGCACATTGGTTAAACTGCTGTACTGTAACCAAAACGTTGTGAATTCAGTCCTGACCAGGATTCCAGATCGTTTTGTTTCAAAAAGTCCCAACATGTTTGTAATCCACCTGTGAGGATACAATAAGCAAAAAGTTCTACATCATTCTAAGGCAGGGGTTCCCAAACTTTTTATGCCATGGGCCTGACCACACCCCTAGAAGTGGAAAAAGGAGCATTTACGGCTGTTGTAAATGTGGCCACTTCCGCATTTACAGCAGTCACAGGCATGTTTACACATGCATGGGTGCATTTTATGGCTGATGTAAGATGCCCATGGGCATGTATAAACACGTCCGCTTCCACTTCCAGGTGCGGTGGCAGCAGTGCAGACCACATGAAATGTAGGTTGGGAACCGCTGTTCTAAGGGGAAACACACTAGAGCAAGGATTCTGAACCTTCAGCCCATGGGCCAGATGCAGCTTGTAGCACAATTTTATGTGGCCCACCACCTCCACCACACCTGGAACTGCCATGGAGTGGAAGAAGGGCAAAATGGCCGTCCAGTCCCTGAAGCTGTCTGAGGGAGCATGACCCAACGGCCTCTGGCTTTAAAATGTTGAGAACTCCTGCACTAGAGATATGGAAAGGGGTGGTGGTTTTTTTTGGAAGGGGTGGAAAAAAATTGAGAGTAATACCAGATCTTACCATAATAGCCCTCCTATTGTTCTTCTTGGATGTACCATATTTTGTACTGGATTTTCACTTTGACATAACTTTTCTTCCATCATGTTAATTGGCTATGTTTAGCAACCCTTGGCTGTGTCAGGTTCCTGCCTGCCAAGAGAGAGAGAGAGAGAGAGAGAGAGAGAGAGAGGTTGTATTTTAATCTGAGCTACAGATAGGATCCCGGGAGAGTCAAAGCATTATTTCCAAAGGCCTCCAGTGACACTGTGAAGATGTATTTGTCTGTATGTGTTAGAGTAAATAATGTAAATGTCTGAAGAATTCCCATCATGCCGACGAGCATGCTTTCCTGTTTCGAAGGCCAGGATGAAGTAGCTCTCTTTCCGAAAGCTGCATTTCCTTCCCAGACTATCCCAGACTCGATCTGGAGATGAAAAGGGACAAAGACAGAAAGCTGCTCCACTAAGCAAATTAACAGTGGATATTTAAAGCCATGGTGAATTTTGAGAGGAGACAAACTAAATTAGAGGAACAGTCTGAGAAGCTGATCTTTTTCTTTCATGTCCAGATCAAACTTTGAACTGCCACAATAAAGCCACCTTCTGGGCTTTGTCATTGGCCAAACTTAAGTCCTTGTCAGTACATGTTTCTGGCAGTAATTGACAAATCAGTAGATGAGCCAGATTCTGCATCACTCCATATTCACATAGTGTTTTGTTATCTGCCAGAAGCCCCCACTTGAGCATCTTGGTCTTACATTTAGGGACTCCAACCCTCAGCCTATTCAGGGTCCTCCAAGTGACGACATAGGGGAGGTCGAGTTCCTCAGCCACCTCCTCCTTTAATGTTGTTCCTTGCCCACTGAGCTCCTTCCTTCATCTTCCAATTTGGCTTTGTTGTTGTGAACCTTCAAGAATGTTTGTACTTGCCATAAAGCCTTTTCTGGATCTGAGCCGGCAGACTTTAGCATTACAGTACTGTATATCCAGTCAAAGGCTGTCGAAGGTCCTGCTGAGAAGATGATTACATTGGCATTTAGCCTGCTGTTTAAGGCAGGTTGGCGACCGATAGGTCCAATCTGTCACAACCCACTCCCATTAAGTCTGCTTTTGAGGCTCCATTAGTATTTCAACTAAATTGCTCCACTGTTTTTGCATCCCATTTTCTAATGGGCATTCTGCAGCCCCATCGGAAAAGAGAAATTCTGTCTGAATGCAGTTGTTCTTCAGTTACACAATCAACCCCATGGACCACAACATGCCAGGCTTATCTGTCATCTGCCATCCTCTGTAGTCTGCCCAGATCTACGCCCACTGTGTCAACAATGTCCTCTAACCATCTCATCCTCTGCCGCCCCCTTCTCCTTTTGTCTTTGATCTTTCCTAGTGATCGTCTCTTCTCATTTGGTGGCCAAAATACTTGAGCTTCAGTATTTGTTCTTCCAAGGAGCAGTCAGGGTTGATTTCCTTCAGGATGGACTGATTTGATCTCCTTGCAGTCCAGGGGACTCTCAAGAGTCTCCTCCAGCACCACAGTTCAAAGGCGTCTATTCTTCTGCGCTCAGCCTTCCTTAGGGTCCTGCTCTCACAGCCATATGTTACTACTGGGAAGACCATTGCTCTAACTCTGTGGACTTTTGTTGGCACGGTGATGTCTCTACTTTTTATAATGCTGCCTAGGTTTGCCATAGCTTGTCTCCAAAGAAATAAGCATCTTTTTATTGCATAACTGCAGTCACCATCTGCAGTGATCTTAGATCCCAAGAAGGTAAAGTCTGTCATTGCTTCCACACACACACACACACACACACACACCAACCAACCACCCCATCTATTTGCCAGGGAGTGATGGGGCTGAATGATCTTGGGGGTTTTGGTGTTGAGTTTAAAGCCAGATTTTGCACTCTCCTCTTTCACTCTCACCAAGAGACTCTTTAGGTCTTCTTCAGCTTCTGCCATTAGGGTAGTCTCATCTGCATATCTCAGGTTGTTGCTATTTCTCCCAACATGCAGGATGCAGAGATGGTGCCATACTTCAAGTGGCCACTAAAAGTGGCCACCTTGCCCAGAAGATCCAGTGTAGACAAGTCCAGTGGAGTGAGACTGAAGTAATTCTGGCTTTATCATCTGCCTTCTCCCTAATTATAATAACAACACTTAAACACAGCAGTACAAATCCAACTGAATTTGAGAGTCCTCTTGGCTACCTGGTTCAGCCCTACAGAAAGGGGCATTGGTTTTAAAGCTTCAGATTAGAGAGGGAGGGAGGAGAGGAGAGAGAGCTGGATGAAAATGGAGCATCAGTTTCCCTGCAGCAAAAAAACTAGACCCTTATTATTTCCTTGGTTTTAGGAAGATGTTCGGGAAGGGTGATGGAAAGAAAAATCTCTGGAGTTCTATCATGTATTTGTACCTTTGATTCATAGAATAACTTAACTTGGAAGTGGGGGGGCTACGAGGCCATTGAATCCAATCCCCTGCTCAAGACAGGAATCCAAATCAAAGGAGATTGGACAGATGGTTGCTCAGCTTTCCCCTGAATGGCTCCAGCATTTACCTCTTGAGGTCAGCTTTCCCCTGAATGGCTCCAGCATTTACCTCTTGAGGTCATTGATTCCATTGTTGTATTGCTCTAACATTTCAGATTCCCCTCCCCCCCAACTGAAATTCAGCCTATATCTGGCTTCCTGTAGCTCCAACCAATTATTACAGGCCCTGCACTATAGGGTGATTGACAACAGATCCTACCCCTCCTCTTAATGAATTATCTTTTCTCACCTTCCAGAACTACCTTCTCTAGGTGTTGATCTTTTTACAAGGGGACACTCTGAAAGTAAAACTTGGCTCTTGGTGCATTTGGATTAGAGAAACTTGGGGATTTTTTTTCTGCTCTTGAACCTTATTTTTCCATGAAATTCCTGAGTATATATTTTTTATTTTATCATCTAATTTGGGGTTTTTTCCCATGTCAGAAGAACAAAAGGTTGCTTTCTCGGTTGAAAGGATTTTTGCTGGAGGAACTCTGCCCAGGGGATGCCCAAATGAGTCTCCTTTCATGTCCCCAAGATCTTTTCCACCATAGTGGTCCCTATTTATCTACTTGCAATTTCTTGCTTTCGAACTGCTAGGTTGGCAGGAGCTGGGACAGAGACGGGCACTCATTCCGTCATGCAGTACTTGGGTCTTGAACTGCTGACTTGCTGACCTTCCAGCTAACTAGGTGAGATTCTTAACTACTGAGCCACCACAGTCCCTAAGCTGGGGTGAGTTTCTATTATTGTAGTTGATTGTTGTTGGTTGTTGCCTTGTTGAAAATTGCAAATCTTTTCTAAGTTTATTGTGCCTGTAGTGGTTGCTTAGAAGACAACTCCAAAGGATAAGGAAAGTGGTATGACAGCCACCCTTTCGGCTTCTTGACTTCGTTGTTTTAATTTTAATTTTTGTAAATTTTTAAATTTTTAATTTTTTTAGTATTTTATCAATTACAGTCTCCATTATCTGAATGGTTAAGTGTATTTTTCTGTATGCAGCGGGCATGATGGGACTGTTTAGTAGGGTACACTTAATGGGGAATTGATTGTTTAACTATGTATTTTTTTAATATATCTTGTAAGCCGCCCAGAGTTGGGTTTACCTGATTGGGGCGGGATATTAAATTGGAATAAATAAATAAATAAAATAAATAAACTCTCTTGGATCCAACTGAATATTGCAAATTTGAAAACTCAAAATCTGTCCATTCCTCCAGTTCCCAGTGGGAAGAGTCCTCCTGTTGACTTCTGGCCAACCAGCGTGAAGAAGGCAGATTGTGCCAGTCTTGGCATGTGAGAAAATTAGGAAGAAGAATGGCTGGAGGAAGTGGCAGATGTTAGAAAGGACAGATCTGGACAGTTGTGTCTGTGAGCAGACAATTTAACAGACAGGCAGGAATCAGAATGGTGATGAAGACAACAGGTTCTACTGGAACTAGGATGATGGAAGGTCCCTTGATTTGGCCTTGTCTCTGTGACTGAAGTTCCCAAGTTCCAAGAAGCCACCTGGACAGATGGAAATAATTATTCCAACCTGGCAAAAGCACAGATGTTGAGTTGGCCAGCATTTCCGCACTTGCTCTCTCCCCTCCCAAAACACAGCTGAAAACAATTCTAAGCAGTTACCCACACCCTGTTGTTTCTAACACACACAACATCTTGATCTCTCTATGTCTGGGGGAAGTGGCTTTTTACTAGGGCTGTAGTCATTTTAATTGTCATTTTAATTGTTTTTTTTTAAAGGTGCACAGTCTGAAGACTCATTTTTGAGGTAGCCATGGAAGTAACTTTTAACTAGAGTAGGAAATATTTGATCTGGGAGCTATGGAGGATTCCCACCCACCCTCCAAGTTTTCTTTGCACTTCCTTGGCTATTTCTACTCCCAGGATACACGCCAAGGCTGCTTCATATCCGCTCTCTGCAAATCCTCTTTGCTTCAGTTTCCCTGCTGCTGATTTTCAGGGATATTTCCATTTGGAGCTGATTCAGCCTCACTGACAGACCAAAGCTGTGTTGGATTCCTGGGTCAGTGGACGATCCAGAGTTTCTCACCTCAAGTTGGTCATTCCAAGGTTTTCTGCCCTACACCATGCTCTCGTCCCATCAACCGCATTGCTCTTGGAGAGCTTGTTTAGAAAACAGCTCCATAAGACCAAGAAAATGGTACGACAGTGTTAAATCTTCCTTGATGAAGATCCAGCTGACTTATAACTCACATTATCACCTTGGAGAAACATGCAGGGAATCCTCAATGTTTGCTTAGCATTGCTGAGGCAAAAATAACATTGCTGGAATAATGTATGCTTTACATCACATGTAGGTATGGTTCTGTTAAGCATCAACATAGGCTTCTTCTTCTTCTTCTTCTTCTTCTTCTTCTTCTTCTTCTTCTTCTTCTTCTTCTTCTTCTTCTTCTTCTTCTTCTTCTTCTTCTTCTTCTTCTTCTTCTTCTTCTTCTTCTGCTTCTGCTTCTGCTTCTGCTTCTTCTGCTGCTGCTGCTGCTTCACCTCCACCGGTGTTATTTGCTGTTTTTGCAATATTTCTCTGATGTTATCTCTCTACCTTCCTCTGTGTCTGCCTTGAGGTCTTTGTCCTTCTCCTCATTCCACATATGATGCCTTGTATGAGCTTGACTTCCAAGACATTCTCTCTCCAAATGGACAAACCACTTTGTTTGTATGTTGCCTAGGATTGCTTCTATTCCAGCATAATGCCCAAATGGGATTTGTTATGTGTGTTGGATGACAGATCCCATAATTCTCAATTCTGGGAGTTCTAGCTGATAAAATGATACTAGACCAGGGATGGCCAAACTATGGCCCGTGGGCCGGATTTGGCCCCTGATACCCTCATTGCTCCTGGAAGTGGAAGTAAAACACGCCTGTACTCCGTTCCTAGGAGCGATGAGGGCTTCATAGGCTGGATGAATTGGTGTCAGGGCCAGATCTGGCTCATGGGTCATAGTGACCAGCCCCCTGAGCCATGTCACCGGCCCACAGCCCAAAAAGTTTGGGCACCCCTGTTGTAGACCCTTAAATGTGGCTCATCTGGTAGAAAGTCCTAAATTGGATGGTACTGAAGCCTATCTGTAGCCAAACTTCCTGTTCCTGCGCCAGTGTTAGCTGGATGGCTTTTTTCTGAATAGGAAGCCAAGCCTAGCCAGACCTTTAAGCTAGACCTAGGCCTAGCACGGCCTCTAAGATATCCAGTTAAGGCCTTGGTGTGCCACATTTAGAAGTCAAAGGGGCAGTATGCCAATGTATAAAATACATGAATAAATTCTCAATGAGGAGGAAGAGAAAAAGGAGGAAGAGGAGGAGTAGTTCAAGATTCCACATCACCAAAAAGATTTGGCAACAGACTTCTCCACACTGAGCTTTACTCCCCAGGTTTTGATCTGAATTCAATAGCCCTTAATCCAGGGGTCCCCAAACTTTTAAATGCAGGGGCCAGTTAATGCTCCCTCGGACTGTTGAGGGGCCAGACTGGTGCCGCCCCCCCCGCGCTGCTGCCAGCAACCACCCCAAGCCACACACTCCCCCTACATGAGCCCACTACCACCACCACCACCACCACTGCTTCCCTGCTTAGCAGCCTGGAGGAGCTGCATGATGTAGGTTAAGGAGGGGTCCAGGCTGTCCTTCTCGGCCATGAGCTCAGGCAGGAAATGCTGCTCGGCCTCAGGGAAAGCCATACTTGGCCACAGTGATCCCCAGGAAAGCTGTGCTCGGCCCCAGCGGCCCCAGGAAAGCTGGGCTTGGCCACAACGTCCCCCGGGAAAGCTGCGCTTGGCCACAACGGCCCCCACCATGCTGCACTCGGCCAGAGTGGCTGCCTGTGGCTGTCAGGAAAGCTGTACTCGGCCAAAGCGGTCACTGCTTTCACTGCTGCCTCCTCAATCCTTGTCCCTTCTGCTTGGAGTGTCCCTAATGATGCTCTGCAGCAGGATGGATGTTGTAAGCTTTACAACATCCGCCCTGCTATGGAAAACCAGCAGGGTCACACCAAGTCAAGCAGAGGGGACAAGGATTGAAGCAGCAGCAGAGGTGGTGGAAGCTATGGCCAGAGTGAGGGTATGGGCCGGATCTGGGCTGTGGGCCATAGTTTGGGGACCCCTGACTCAATACATTGCAAATACTAAGGCAAATTCCAATATAGTTGTCTCTCTCTGACTTCTCTAAATGACTCCTATGGCTGCCCTCATATGGAGTAGGCGCTTGTGTCCTAAAATGCTTTTCAGAGGCCCAGATAATTGGCTAGCTTTGGGGCATAGATCTGTGCAAAATTAAGAATTCCTTCCTTCCTTCCTTCCTTCCTTCCTTCGGCAAATGAATATATCTATATACATTTGCAAAATGATAGCAGTTTCTAATAATTGTCTCTCGACAGCTTTCTTTCTGACTTTCTCCCACTTTCTTCTTAAAAGCCAAACACACAGGCTTGTGTTTCTAAGGGAGCGCGCCCACACCAAGGGAGACTACCAGCAAGTTGAGCAGACTCCCATCCCTCCTTAGAGAACAGACATTTTTAAAAATATATATACATCTTGGCATCTTCGCAATGTATCAGGTTAGTGTCATTCCTTCTACACTACTTTCTGGATCCAAACAGGAATGTTTATTGTTCAGTTGCCGACGAGCAGAGCTCCGCAGGGATAAAAATACCCTCCAATTTGTTTCTATATTTATGTGACATTGTTTACATGGATTCTTATGAGCAGGAACCGGTAAAGCGTTGCAGGAAGGTGGAGAGAGTCAGTCTCTGGCTTGGAGGAGATAGAGCAGTACAGATGTGGTCAGAGCAAATGTTGACATACAGCAGGCCTGACCCTTTGACAGCTCATCTCCATAAATAGGTGCATCAATGCAAGATTGGCAAAAGCAAAATCTCACCAAGGGACCATCCCCTGAAATCTCACCAAGGGACCGTCCCCTGCCTGAACATTGGACCAAGATGGATTTAAAAGCTTCTGAAAATTTCCCATCAAGCAGGATCATGATCGCAGCATTGGAATGGGCAAAATATAAGGGGGTGCGTTTTTTTGTTGTTCAGTCGCACAGTCGATTCCGACCCTCTGCAGCCCCATGGACCATTGTCCGCCAGGCACTTCTGTCCTCCACCATCCTCCTCAACTCACTCAGTTCTGTGCCCATTGTCTCTACAATACCATCTAGCCATCTCATCTTGGGGCATCCCCTTCTTCTTTTGCCCTCGACCCTTCCAAGCATCAAGGCTTTCTCAAGTGAATCCTCTCTTCTCATTTGATGTCCAAAGTACTTTAGCTTCATCTTTATTATTTGACCTTCTAAGGAGCAGTCAGGGGTGATTTCTTCTAAGATTGACCTATTTGTTCTCCTTGCTGTCCATGGGACATTCAAAACTCTCCTCCAGCACCACATCTCAAAGGCGTCTATTCTTCTGCGCTCTGCTTTCCTAATGGTCCAGCTCTCACAACCATACATTGCCACAGGGAATACCATTGCTTTGACTATGCGAATTTTTGTTTTCAATGTGATGTCTCTACTTTTCACTATGTTCCCCAGGTTTCTCATCGCTTGCCTCCCAAGAACAAGCCAGAATTTTGCATGCAGTGCTTTACAGAATAATATGCATGACTAAAGAGAATTAACAGAATAAACCATGTAAATAAGACCTATTTAAGAAAAAGCATTTTAAAACATTAATGCACTGAGTTGTAATTGAGGTTACCTTGGTTACTTGGGCAAGAAAGAGTTAACACAGATTTTTAAGGCACAGCATAATTAGAAGCTTCTTATTGAACGAATCAAGAAGAAGCAGTTAAGTCTGAAGGGAAAAAACATTCCATTCTCTCCCCACCAAGACATAATAAATATTTAACAATTTCAGTAAACTTTATAGACATATTCTTAACATATTTTAACCAGAATGAAAGACATTAATAGCGTAAGATACAAAATAAAAATAAGCTATAGAACAATTAGAAAAGTGTACTTTTTTGTTTCTCTTCTCAGCAGAATATGCTTATCTCTTTGATAGGAACAAAGTGAACTAAAAAAAGTTTCATAAAAGCATAAATATACCCTTCTTGACTTTATCTTTCTAACACAGCTTTCTGATGGGCTTCGAGTGAGGCTATTAACAGCCTACACTTTATTTATTTATTTATTTATTTATTTATTTTTCAATTTGTACCACCACCCCACTCCAGAGACTCTGGGCGGCTCACAAGAAAAACAAAGATGAGTCAACAGTCTAAAAACCCTTAGAAGAGAGTCATATTTATACCTTAGAACAGTGATGGTGAACCTTAGATGATGAAGAGTCAGTATCACATTTCCCCTTTTTTCATGCCCAAAATGTATTTTTTGTGTGCCAAGAAGAACTTCTGGTCACTTCTGATTTTCAATAAAAACTCCAACTAGACCTAGGTAAAGCTCTCCCTGGCTCAAAAGCCAGTTATGTTTGATTCTAGTGTGTGGTAGTACTCATCACTGTTTACAGCCAAAGAGTCACTCATTTCTGCATCTGCATCTGCAGATGTTTCCATGGTCATGTGGCAGACATAAACACTGTTACCTTTCCCACCAAAACAATACCTACTTATCTACTTACAATTTCTTGCTTTCGAACTGCTAGTTTGGCAGGTGCTGGGATAGATGACAGGAACTCACTCCATCGCACAGCACTCACTTCTCAAACTACTGACCTATTGACCTTTCAGTCATCAAGCTCAGCATCTTAACCACTAAGCCACCGTGGCCCCTCAGTGTTGTCTACTACCTTGTCAACACTTTGTGAGCATCTCCCTATACTCTTAATTCCTCTGTCTCAGATGTTGCTGCCTCAGTCTCTCTCATTGGCGACAGAAGCCTGTCCTTGCCAGGTCATTATTAGTCTCCTTTATGGGACTCAACAAGTAGGGCCCACCCGTCCCTTCCTCCTTCCCCAGGTAGCTGTCACCTGCCATGACCTTCTTCAATTCCTGGGCCAGCTGACTCACCTCAGTAGCTGTTTTAGACCCAGTAGTAGCTACATGAGACAGGTCTGACAAGAGGCACAGGTTGAAGACAGATAGTCCACTGGGGTGCCAGTGGAAACTCCCTCACAAGAAGTCAATTGATCGAATGTGAATTCCCTGAGCTGTTTTGTGAGTTTTTGTCCAAGAAAGCAACTCTTCCACACTGTAAGTGGACATCTTTGAAAGAGGTGGGGGTGGGAGGAGATAATGATAATTTCTCTTTGATTATCCACCTTTAAAACCCAAATGTCTAGCCAGGTTATCTGGCTATGGTAATAGAGTAGACCATACTGCCAGTGACTCAATGCTGATTGTCAGGCAGTGATTAACTAACCTGACCACCTTGCCGTGGGTGGCAAAGTCCACAGGGAAGGGTAATGGTCCTCAAGTGAATTAAATCCCACTTGACTGTGTCTTGATGGAGGGTAGCAGCTTCATCCATTCTGGCCTGAGGCTGAGGGAGGACTTTGTGTGCCAAAATGACTCAGGACCAGAAAGTGACTCGTGGAACTGGATCTGTGGTACAGATGTCACGCTGCGATGTGGAAGGCCTCCGTATTGTATTTCCAGGACAATCTTCATGGCAGATCGCCAAGAAGACAGCCAATTTTCGGAATCGGATATGGCACTTAAAGAAGAAGAAGAAGAACCTAAATATGCCAGGTCCAGTCTTGGTATCTCAATAAGCCTCCCACCTCCATCTCTTTGATGTCTGCACAAAGCAGAGGGTGTTCATGGAAAGCCGTTTCCAATTCTGTTATATTTTTCCTGTGTGTAGAATAATCTCTGATTTATGCCAGCGCTAAAGCTCTTCCCCTGCTTTTAAACGTTGCACCTGCATTCTATGGGGTGAGAGGCTTCAGGGATTTCCTAGCTATAATTCTCTGCAATCTCTTTCCCAGGCAGTGTGGTGTGCAGTTCCATTTCATTTCAGGGTAGATTTCCTCCCCTGCTCTTGCTCACTGGCTCCCTCATGCCTTCCTTCTCTCTCTTTCACTTGTGTGTGTGTGTGTGTGCGTGTGCGTGCGTGCGTGTGCTCAACATCGTATTAGAAACCATTAACCATGTTACTCCGGTTTTGGTTCAAGATTGTGGCTAAGGTTTGGACCAGGGGTGCCCAAACTATGGCTTGTGGGCCAGATCCGGGCCCCAATGCCAATTCATCCTGCCCACACTGCCCTCATCACTCCTGGAAGTGGAAGTGAAATGTCCCTGTATGGGCACATTTTACTTCTGCTTCCAGGAGAGACGAGGGCAGTGCAGGCCAGATGAATTGGTGTCCAGGGCTGGATCTGGCCCATGGGCCATAGTTTGGGCACGCCTCATTTAAGTGGAAAAAATGGCAGTTTAAAATCTATATCATCCTGTTGCAAAACAGATTTCAAGGCACGTTTTACTTTTGCTTCCGATGAGAAGAATTACATGACCGGCATGCTGAACCACGTGACAGACCCACAGCCCAAAAAGACTGGGCACCCCTGGTTTAGACCACGGCAAGTCTAGCACCTCAAAGGTAAAGATTTATTAAGCAGAGATGAAGTCTGATGAAGTGGACTTGATCCACGAAAGCTAACAATAAAAATATAGCAGTTAGTCTTTAAAGTGTTACAGTGTTTTTTATTTTATTTTGTTTGTTTTGTTTTGTTTTCTGATATGCCTGAACCACAGACTAACACGACTACTATTCCAAAAAATTGAGCAGAGATGGTTTTCTTTGGGAAAATGGGGAGGATACTAAGGAAATAACAATTCCTGAGAAATATTTTGGGGTTTTAAAGAGCATTGTGAAAAATCTTTGCACCTCTTTTATTTGTTTATCATTATTTACACTTCAAAATGCACACAGTAAAACATTGTCATTATATATGATTACATACAATGGCCAGAATCTTGTTAGTTATTTCAGGTAGCATGAATAAAGGTAAAGGTGTCCCTTGCTCAAAATCTAGTCATATCCGATTCTAGGGATCATCTCTATTTATAGCCAAAGAGCCAGTGCTGTTTGTGTCTGCAGATGTTTCTGTGGTCATGTGGCAGGCATGACCAGGCACCAAAGTGCACAGAATGCTGTTTATCTTCCCACCGAAGTGGTACCTATTTATCTACTTGTAATTTCTTGCTTTTGAATTGCTAGGTTGGCAGGAGCTGTGACAGAGATGGGAACTCACTCTGTTGTTCAGCACTCAGGTCTCGAACTGCTGACCTGCCTTAACCTCTAAGCCACCACAGTCAAAGAGAATATTGGTCATCCTTAATTTGACTCTGTGTAAAGGAGTGAACAGTCTTGTTTTGCAATGCTGACAAAAGCCCATTGCCAAGACTACAAAGTTGCTTTTTTCTGTCATGAAGGTCTGGAGGCAGGATGCATGAAAAAGAAAATTATCCTTTTCATTCTGCAGGTGGCATTGCTTGGGGGAATGGAATAAAAGCAGTGCTAAGTCTCTGGAAGTAGGATCAGTGTGGTTTAATGCCAGGGTGTGAAGCAATCCTGATGGTGGACCGTTTTAAACAAAAACAACTATACAAGCCCTGAAATCTAATACAATTGCCTCTCGGTGTTCCCATCAAGCTTCAAAGCCAAATGGGAAAGCCTGGATTCAGATACAAACTGGGTGCAAGCATTGTTGTTATGCCATGGATCATTGTCTCAGTCGAAGAACGCCTGCTTTGCGTGCACACAGATGTAAGTTCAGTCCATGTTAAAAGGATTGGGTGACGGGGGAGGCCATGGAAAGCTTCTCCAGTTTTGCTGCAGACAATTCTGGGCTGTTTCCAACATAATCACCATAGCCTACTTTTACTCAACAATTTGCATCCCTGCCTTTCCAGAAAGTGAACCTGAAAAACAGATTGTCATGGCTGTTTGTTTTGTTCCAATGCCTCTATGTGTTGTTCATCTTATAGCAATTTTCAGTGAACAAATCCCATCCTTTACAGAGTTTTCTCTCCATTTGCAAAGTTTGGAGTTGTTTATGAACCTATCCTTTTTGTTCCCTGGCTAGCTGAGAGACTTATTGTGGTGTGGGGGCTTGAATAGTCTAAGTAGGCAGTGTTGCCCATCTCTTGTCAATGATGTTAGGCCGGGACTAAAACTCACCAAAACATCCTCCGTAGGATCCCTTGGGCAAGGTGAAAGTAGAGGGCACACGTCATGGTCTGCCTAGCTAAATGGCTAAAAAACCGTATGCAGATAGACTTGATTTCTCAAGTCCATTTGCATGTATGGAATGTCATCATGGAGATGTCTACCATTGTATGGATACCTCACTGAATAACGATTCCAAGGTATCCCTTGGACACCGCTGCCCAACTGACCTTGGGCCCCACCCTCCCAGGGCCAGGGAGATGAAAAGCCGCAGGCTTTTCTGGGTGGCCAGACTCCGCCACCCAGCTGACCTCGGGCCCCACCCTCCTGGGGCCAAGGAGAAGAATATCATGAACTTGACCCTATCCAGGGGTTCGAGAGGCTGGGTAAGAACATCTTGGCTGCTAGATATTCCTTTACTTCAGCAAACTCCCTCCAGCCTTAATGTCACCTCCCCTTCCTGAACCTAGGGTTTGTCATGCTTTCTCCTGATAGACACAAGGAGTGTGCAGTTCTTTAGTTTGGTAGCGTCTAAGGCACAGAGCAATTAGTATCTGTATATACCTGTTAAGATAGACTTCAACACAGACAGTTAGTAAAACTCAAAAAGAGCTTTAATAGCATACCTTAGAATAGATAAGAGTCTGACAGAGTTTTAGATTTCCAAGATAAAATTGGCATGGCATTCAGTCCATTTCCATCCTAGTCCTGAGGGGCTCATGTCTCCTTTCCATGAGTGAGTGTTCCCCAAGGGGAAGAGGGGTTTGTGCTAACGAAGCATTTCTGCCTCAAGTCAAAGAACCAACTTCTCTGAAATCATCCAGTTTATATAGGCAAAATGAGTGGTTTCCTCCCCTAAGGAATTTTATGATCTCATCTTGATTACCTCATTTGGAACTTTCCACTAGGTTCCAGTAGGTTCTGGAAGCTGGTAGAAACTTCTCTGCCCTCAGGAATGCATGTTCTCATCTAACTGACTATCTCTATCTATTTGGAATCTGAGATAAGCAAAGCAAGAACGCAATATCCTTAGTTACTGGCTGTTTGATCTAAAATCATGACAAAGAAAAGCCATGGGCTTCTCTGGGCGGGCGGACACCGCTGTCCAGCTGACCTCAGGCCTGCTTCGATTTGTATTCTGGAACTGAGCAGGGGATTGGACTCAATGGCCAAAAAGGGCCCTTCCAACTCAGTGATTCTGTGATTCTATTATTGTGATGGCTGCATACAAAAGAAGAAAACAAGGATGGTTTCTTCTGGATAAGAGGATTGCAATCCACAAAAGTTCCCATTTCTCAGCCTTCAAGATCCAGCAAATCTTCTGTTTCTGCTTTTGCAAAAAAAACAAAAACAAAAAAAAACACCCAACAGACTAACATAACTATCACTCTGAAAATAACACAAGTGGTTTTCTTCTTGGGGCGGTTTGGTTTAATAATAATAATATTTGTCTGCTGCCAAGTCAATTCTGACTTTTTAAGAGAAAAATATCATTCTCAGAACTGTGTTGCCAACCTGTCCATTCATTGGAGATTTTGGGAGCTGGAAAAAGTCAACACCAGGCAGTGAGGAATCCTGCCTGGAGAATTAGAAGAGTTTTGGTGAAGCTGGGTAAAAACTAGGAGAGTCTCATCACCAGAAGGAACTTTCAGGACCTTGGATAGCACACCTCAGGAGAGACTGCCTAGAGTTTGCAAAGAGAACTGTTGTCCTAGCCAGGACCTCCAAGACTTGTTCAGAATCTTGGGGTGTTGATATTTTTAGATTACAAATTCTGGCATCTTATGTTGTGACATCCAGAGCTTCTGGGAGTTTGTTTGTGTTTTTACATTTCTTCAGACATATAGTCCAAGAACATCTAGGGTCCACACTTTGGGAACCACAGGGCTACAGAAGGCCTTTTGGCTCGAATCTTTCAAAGGTTCTGCCCCACCAGATGGCAATAGGTAAAGGTAAGGGGTCGTTCAAATACCACATGCACATTTTAGGGGGAGAGGGGATCGACCAAAAGTCATGGAAAGTCTGGGGGGGGGGGTTCGGCATGATGTCACGTTACTTCAAAATTATCATTGCTTTTCGCATCCAGCTGGCCTTAGATCTATCTTCAAACCATGTGATTGTGGGGGTCAGTCAAAGGTCATGGAAAGTCACAGAGGGGGTCAAAAAGTGGCCTATTTTAGGTCACATAGTATTTGAAAGAGCCCTAAAGGTCGCCATTGCTTGAAAGCCAGTCATATCCAACGCTAGAGTTTTCTATTTCCTGAGATTCAGAGCCTGAACATGCAGGCCCTCATGATGTCATGTCACATAAAGAGCAAGTGGGAAGCTTGAAATGCTCCATCTCTCCTCCCCCCCCCCCAAAAAAAAGCCATTCATATCTGATTCTAGGATATGGTGATCATTGTTTACAAGCAAAAAGCCAGTGCTGTCTGCATCTGAAGACATTTCCATGGTCATGTGGCAGGCATGACTAGACACCAAAGTGCATGAAACACTGTTACCTTTCCCACCAAAGCGGTACCTATTTATCTATTTGCAATTTCTTGCTTTCGAGCTGCTAGGTTGGCAGGAGCTGTGACAGAGATGGTAGCTCACTCTGTCGTGCAGCACACACACAGGTCTTGAACTGCTTACCTGCCAGTCATCAAGTTCAGCGTCTTAATCACTAAGCCACCACAGTCTACTGGCCCGTAAAAGATGCTTTTGTAGCCACTTACCCCTAAATTCTGATAGACCAAAGAAGCTACAGATATCTCATCCACAGTAGCTGATGTCGTGGGAAGGGTTGTCATCAGGGTTGTCACCATCTAAAGGTAAAGATAAATGTCTCCCTTACTCGAAACCCAGTCATGTCCAACTCTAGGAATTGGTGCTCACCTCCATTTTCAGCACAAGAGCCATCTGCAGACATTTCCATGGTCATATGACAGGCATATGGAATGATGCTACTTTTCCAGCCAAAGCGGTACCCATTTCTCTACTTGCAGTTTTCTTGCTTTCAAACTGCTAGATTGGCAGGAGCTGGAACAGAGATGGGAGCTCATGCCATCTGTGCAACACTCAGGTCGCAAACAGCTGACATGCCATCCTTCCAGTCATCAAGTTCAGCGTCTTAACCACTAATCCACCACAGTCCCAGACTCATCTGGCAGGAAGTCCTAAATCGGAAGGTTTTGAAGCCTGACTCTATCAACATTTCCTGTTCCTGCTCCAGTGCTACTTGGAAAGCTTCTTTCTGAATAGGAAGCCAAGCCTAGCTCGACCTCTAAGCTACACCTAGGCCTAGCTAGGCCTCTAAAACATCCAGTTAAGGCTTTTCTTCTTGGTGTGCCACATTTAGCAGCCTGTCTCTAGAATGAAGAATTTTTGACAGTGGGAGCTTATTTTATCACAGTCATCAAGCTCAGCATGGGGCTGCTGTGGCTCAGTGGTTAAGAAGCTCACCTTGTTAGCTGGAAGGCTGGCAAGTTGGCAGTTTGAGACCCGGGTACTGCATGATGGATTGAGCACTTGTCTCTGTCCCACCAGCTCTTGGGAACATAAAAGGAGCTTTATTTGGGCGTCCCCTGAGCAGAGTTTCTCCAGCAAAAATCCTTTCAACCCAGAATAATTTCTGACATGAAATTATTATTATTATATCAAGCACAGCATCTTAACCACTAAGCCACCACGGCCCCATGGAACTGGGGGAACTACTCCTTAAATATCCCAACTTGAAAGCCCAGTTAAGAATACAGTACTATAAGTTGGTCGTCAAGCTAATTGTCTTAAGCACCAAGCCATTGCTTCCTTAATAACTATTTTAAAAACATTTTAAAATATTTTAAAATATGTAATGATGGAAAGAAGTGGAGATTGATTTTTACTTCCCTTTCTGGCACTTTAAGGGGTGCCATTCTACCTCAGGTAAAGGTCACCCTTGCTCTAAAGCCAGTTGTATCCGACTCTAGGGTTCAGTGCTCATCTCTATTTATAGCCAAAGAGCCAGCACCATCTGCGTCTGCAGATGTTTCCGTGGAATTGTGGCAGACATGACTAAAAACTGGAGTGCATGGAATGCTGTTAGCCTTCCCACCAAAGTGGCACCTATTGATCTATTTGCAATGTCTTGCTTTCAAACTGCTAGGTTAGCAGGAGCTGGGACAGAGACAGAAGCTCTTGGGTCTCAAACTGTTGACCACTACTTGGGTCTTGAACTGCTGACCCGGCATGCTGAATCCCACCAGCTAATAAAATAGAGAAGATGAAGTCGGAAGGAGGGGCTCAGGGGTGGATTGCCCTATGAACCCCCACCCCACCCCCATAAAATGTCAGCCAGTAAGACCCAGGCCTGTGGTTTCCACATCTGCAAAAGGCTGCAAAAGGAGTAACAAAAGGGGCGCTTGGATTGGGTGCCAATTTGCAATCCGATACGAAAGAGTTGAGCAAATAAAACATCAAGGATCTGTCAGGCCTGGAAGCTGAAAGCAGCCAGGAAAATGGTAACTCGGCAGGGTTCAAAGTCCCCCTTTTCTCTCCCCTGCCTCCCAACACACACAGGCTCCGCTTTTGCAAATGGAACTTTATTTTTGTGGCAGGAAAGTCATTTTGGAAGAAGAGCTCAGATGGAAAGAAGGGGCTGGCAGTGGACCAGAGAATTGGATGCATTGTTCGTAGGCTTTCCTGGAAAACATTAACACCCTTTCCCATATGCTATCTCTTGACATTCCTGGCTATTCTTCTTTGCTTTTTTTTTTCCCTTGCAGTGGCTGTAGTTAACAGCTGTACCTCCTTGTCCAGCTGTGTTGCAGGTAGGATAATGTTCACACCATGTTATACAGTGCTGCGGAGCATACTTTGAGACCCATTTCTGCCTGTGGGCAGAGCTTTGCCTTCCAGACCTCCTCGGCGTCTTTTGCTTGCTCTGTGTGCTGCTCTGCCTTTGTGAGAGATCCCCTTGTTGCCCATTTCCACCCATATTTTCCTTCTGAAATAGTTTCTCCAACACAGGTTGCCCTTGCATAAAAGCCAGTCGTATCTGACTCTAGTGTTCATCTCTGTTTACAGCCAAAGGGCTAGCATTCTCTGCAGCTGCAGACATTTTCTGTGGACATGTAGCAGGCATGACTAGAAACAGAATGCTGTTAGCTTCCCACCAAAGTGATACCTATTTACCAACTTGCAATTTCTTTCTCTGGAACTGCTAGGTTGGCAAGAGCTGGGACAGAGACAGGAGCACTTGGGTCTTGAACTGCTCACTTGCCGACCTTCTTGTTGTCAAGTTTGGTGTCTTAACCACTAAACCACCACAGCCCAACACAGCAAGCAAGCAAATAAAAATGTGCATTTTAGAACAAGGGTCCGGTTGACACATGTGGCAGAAGAGAGTGGCAGAGCGAACCATACCACCGCAGACTACAGTTGGACAAGACAACTTTGGGAATCTCCTCTTCCTTATGAATTCCCTACAAATGGAAATTTGGAATATTGGAGATATTCATTAGACTTCATGCTTGCACAGACTAAGACAGCTGCACCTTCAAGCATTTCAGCTATAATGTGTAGGATGGTGTGGATGGTGTCCGCTCAAGAGAATAAATGCTAGTGTCACCCTGTAACAGGATGACAGTCAAAGAAAATGGCAGAAGCATGGTTGAGTTTTTGGAAAGAGTACGAGATGACTGTGACACACCGCAATCTCCAGGGCAATGTATATATTACAGGGGTGTGTAGGATGATTTTGTTTGTTTGTTTTATGGTATTGTGAAAGAAAAATAAGTAAACAATGAAAACACGTACGTATATTTAAAAAAATCAGTCATGAATTTAGATTTCGATAAATATTTAGATAATGAGAACAAAATTATAAAATAAGAATTACTTATTGTATTGGTTGTTTAAGGATTAAATGTTTTTATTGTTCTGTAGTGTAATAATGTTGTGCATTGTATTTTTTAATTATGTCTTGTTTGTGTTTAATTTTGTATTTTACTTTGAAAATCAATAAACATTTATTTTTTAAAAAAAGAAGAAGCATGGTTGTCATTCGCGAAGCACAAGATCATTTCAAAGAGGTGTGACTGACTCCCACCCCCCACCCCACCCCAGTCCTCCTGACTTAGCTCTCCTTGGCTTCTACCTATGAGTATGTGGCATACTGTAGAAAACTGGCTACATTTGAATTGAACCTACATGTGAATCGATATAAGTGGTCACATTGGTCAATCATTGTTGCTCAAGGAGGAGTTTGCTGCAATCAGAAGTGTCCGGATGCCGATGGTCACTGCTTCAAGCGCTTTTTGTAATTGCAGAAGTCAAACGTGACTGGCTTTCATCTTTTTTGTTATCAGTAAATATTGAATAGATTTTTCCTTTCTTAAAATATGTATACATTTTTGGCACACTATGTACTGTATATAGAAAAAACATTTTATGAAGTTTGTGCTTCCAATACACCTTTAATACAGAGACCCTCACAGAACCAAAGAGTATTATGTAAGTTCATTGGGTTTCCAGACAGTCCAGAAATGCCAATTTGTAACCACACATGCCAGTTACCACACATGAGGGGACCATGGTGGCTTAGTGGTTAAGACGCTGAACTTGATGACTGGAAGATCGGTAGGTCAGCTGTTCAAGACTTGAGTGCTACACGACAGAGTGAGCTCCCATCTCTGTCCCAGCTCCTGTCAAGTTCGAAAGCAAGAAATTGTAAGTACAGTGAAACCTCAGTTAAAGTAATTAATGCATTCTCTGGGATGTTTCTTACAGCGAAAATTAACCAAATTTCCCATAGGAATGCATTGAATGCAATTTCTCATAGAAATGCACTGAAAACCAAAATTCATTAAATGAAACACGGTTTCCCAAAGGAATGCATTGAAAACCAATTAATCCGTTCTGGGGGGAAAATTCCGTAAACTGAACCACCATTTTCTATGGATTTCCTTTTGTTATGTGATTTTTATGTTAACCAAGCCATTTGTTAACCGAAGTTCCATAGTAGATAAATAGGTACCGCTTCAGCAAGAACAGTGTTTCGTGCACTACAGTGTTGAGTCATGCCTGCCACATTTCCATGGAAATGTCTACAGATGTAGACAGTGCTGGCTCTTTGGCTATGAACAGAGATGAGCACAGAACCCTAGAGTCGGATACAACTGACTTTTGAGCAAGGACGGCCTTTACCTAACCACACATGCAGTTTTTGTAACCCAAAACTTCTCTCTCTCTCTCTCTCCCTCTCTGCATCTCTCTCTTCTTCTCAAACTATGGTTTTGCCCTTTCTTTTCACACATCAGCCTGGATTACATCATCCAATGTTCCAGGGATGGGTTTGGAAAGGCCTTTTCACCCCATTCATGAAACTTGAAAATATTCTAGCACGTGATGGCAAACCTTGGCACTCCAGATGTTCTTGGACTTTAATTCCCAGAAGCCCAAGCCCCCATGAATCTGCATGAATGGGTTTACTGTGATTCATCCGGCCCACACCGCTCTCATCTCTCCTGGAAGTGGAAGCAAAATGTGCCCGTATGGGAGAAGGGTTAACCTGGAAGAGTCTTAACCATATAGGCACGTTTTACTTCTGCTTTCAGGAGCGACGAGGGTGGCATGGGCCAGATGAATCACAGTAAATCCATTCTTGCGGATTCATGGGGGCTTGGACTTCTGGGAATTGAAGTCCAAGAACATCTGGAGTGCCAAGGTTTGCCATCATGGTTCTAGCAATTGAGAACAGCGGCCAGCAAATCTGCTTGACAAACAATAGATGTTTCACTGCCTGAGAATTTTGCTACCTATGATTCAGTGGGCTCCAACTGTCCATCAGGGTCTGCTTTCCCTCTTTCCTACTATTGCTGCAATCTGATAAATGCACAAACACACGTCTGCCTCCCTGCCTGCCTCGCTTTATCTGCCTGTCTGTCCATTTAACATATGCAGCAATGTATATCCATGCAAGTTTGGGCCCATTAAGATCTGGATACGTGCAAACAACCTGGAATGGGAGGAAAACAACACAGATAGTGGAACACACACACACACCAGTTAAGTGTGCAGTTCCAGTATCACTACTCACATCCAAGCTGGACTGGGAGAACACTGGGGAGGTAACAGAGAAACAGAAAGCAGACAGGAAGGTGGAGATCTCTTAACCAACCAACCAACTAACCCCTCTTTCTTCTTGTGTTGATGGAGGTAAGGAAGGAAGGAAGCCTCGTGGTCTTTGTCTTTCACCTCTTTCTACAACATATGCCTTGCATGGTATGAAATTCTAAGAAATTCTCTCCAAATGTGAAAACCACTTAATTTTTTTGTCTCTATATGTAGTGCAAGGTTGGTTCTGTTCCAATTCTTTCCCTTATAATCTCATTCCTGCAGCTTTCCTCAGACCTCTCTTGTCTGTGGTGACCAACTTCCGCTTATGTTTTGTTGCAAGGGTCCATGGTTCTCATTGGTAACATAAGGAGGGAATGAATATGCTTCGTATGAGATCTTTCTTTGTCTTGATTGGAATTGCCTCATGTTGTAACAGTCAAGCTTACTGTTGCAATATTTGGTTTGCCTTATTGCCATCTTCAGTAAATGTTGTTCATGGGAATTATCATATAGACATGCTTAGAGGCAAGGGGGGAGAGGGCGAGTGTGACTCTTAACACTTCTCTTAACACATACCCAGAAGCAAGGGGTGGGATTTTTGACCCTCTAATTCACTTAAAGTTCAAAATAGCTTTTCTTCGGCTACAAGTTCATCTATAAGCAGTCCTCTGTTTGAAGGACTTGTCTCTAGTCTGAGTCCAGCTGCAAGACAAGGTAAAGGACAAGGTAAAGATAACAGTCACCCTTGAAAGCCAGCCATATCTGACTCTAGGGTTCAGTGCTCATCTCCACTTGTAGCCAAACAGCCAGCGCTGTCCGTGTCTGCAGACATTCATGGACATGTGGCAGGCATGACTAAACACTGGAGTGCACGGAACGCTGCTCACCTTCCCACCAAAGTGGTACCTCTTTATCTACTTGTGATGTCTTGCTGACCTGCCAACTGCTGACCTGCCAACCTTCCAGTCGTCAAGTTCAGCATCTTAACCTCTAAGCCACCACAGTCCCTTGCTGCAAGATAAAGAAACGTTTTTTTAAAAAAAAGGAAAAGCAGATACTTAGTTAGCGATGGTCCAGCAGAACCATCCGGCATTTTTCTGCATCGATACATCTGTTCCTCTTGGAATTATAGAGGGTCTCGTGTTTTCTCAAGACGAATGGCAGTTCACGGTCAGCAGATGCTAGAGGCAGACAAAATGTGGTCTCCAGGCCATGGGCAGCCTTTGGAGTTGTTCAAAATAAGGAACACCCCAAAGATCTGGTTGTCATCCCCACAAACTTATGCCAAATAAAACTTAATCACCTATTAGGTCTCTTGCTGGTTTTGCTACAGCAAAGTCACACGGCTTGGCAATTTCTACTTCTAAAAAAATAAGCCTGATCGCAACACCCACATGCTTGAGCACACGACGAGAGCATGCGTCGGTGTGTACACATCCGAAGGATAACAAACTCGGATCCAGCCTGTCTTGGAAGGTCCCGCTGCTCTGGGTTAGAAGGGAAACCTACATCACCCTGCTACGCATCTTTGATTCACAAAAAGATGAGTAATCGCCCGACCAGCTGTAACCTTCTGTGAACACTTGCGGAAAAAGCCCCGCTTGTGTTCGGAAGAATATTGTGAGGTCTTTGCTTTCACAAGCCCTGAACGCACCGGGTGAATTTCATGTTGCTTTTGTTTCAGGAGAGGCAAATGACTCCATCTGTCCGATATCCCATGAAAGGTCTGTTTTCTGCTAAAGACCTCCATTACATCCCTTGGATTAACTCAGCCATTGCCTGGTACATCTGAATGTGCAGTCTTTTGATTTAAAAAATAATAATTAAAAATATATATTTGTGTGATGTACAAACACACATCTCCACGCATGCCTTTCTCAGAGGTTGGAAGGTTATTTTAAAATGGAATACATTGTTCCACTCATTCCATTGTTATCATTGTAGGTATGTACCTGTATCTGATTCAGGCAAATCTCAAATTCTGAAGCGAATTATTTGCCCTCATTATTTCAAACAGTATCACTGGATACACACCTTCCAGAGCACAGAGAAGTGAATTTACAAACTGATTTGTGTCCAGAACACACAAACATAGATGCATGGGGCACACATTTTAAAGGAGGTTAGTCGACAAACCACAGTAACGGGCTGTCCGAAATTTGGCATATGTACATTCCTCTATAACAGGGGTGCCCAAACTTTTTGGGCCGTGGGCCAATCATGTGGTTCAGAAAACCAGTCACTAAGGCCTAGGGACCAGGTGAGGCCCCCGACACCAATGCATCCAGCCCACGAAGCCCTAGTCGCTCCTGGAAGCGGAAGTAACATGCGCCTGTACGGGCGCGTTTTACTTCCGCTTCCAAGAGTGACGAGGGCTTTGTGGGCTGGATAAATTGGTGTTAGGGGCTGCCCCCACCCCCGGGTCTTAGTTTGGGCACCACTGCTCTATAAGGATGACGGTGGTTCAGGTGCTGATCTTGACAACAGGAAGGTCAGCAGTTTGAGATCTGAGTGTCGCACAATGGAGTGATCTCCCATCGCCCATCCCAGCTCCTGCCAACTAGCAGTTTGAAAGCAAGAAAGTACAAGTAGATAAATAGGTACTGCTTCAGCAGGAAAGGTAACACCATCCTGTGTGTTCCAGAATCTAGTCATACCTGCCATGTGACCATGGAAATGTCTGCAGCTGCAGACAGCCCTGGCTTTTTGGCTGTAAATGGAGATGAGCCTCAAGTCAGATACGACTGGCTTTTGAGCAAGGGCAACCTTTACCTTTATGCCCCTTTATTGGACCTATCACATCTACAAACTTAATTGACACTTAATGCAAATGCAAAACTTTGACAGACTCAGATCTGGAGCATAGATTGAAGCAGACCAGATACAAATAATTCAAGAGTGAAGCAAGGTACAGTACTTCCATTGCTCCAGGCATTGGATCCTTTCACAGGCCTGGTCAACAGCAAACTGTTGCAACAGGAATTTGTTGCACAGCCCATTATTAACATACAGTACTGTATTAATATATGTCAGGAGTTGAGCAATTAAAAACAAAATGAAAATACATGCTGGGTCCCTCTAGTGTCCAATTCTGATATGACACTTTGAAAACATCAGAATAAACAGTACAGTTGTACCTCGCTTAAAGAGCATAATGCGTTCCACAGGATTGTTCTTTAAGCGAGTTTGCTCTTTAAGTGAAACACCATTGTAAGTGACCAGTTGTGGGGAGGATTATGAACCCCAATTTATTTGTTAAGTGAGTTTTTGATTGGTTTTATTTGTTAAGCGAAGCGAACATTCAGAGAAAAATCTGCTCTTTAAGCGAGTTACTCTTTAAGCGAGATGCTCTTTATGTGAGGTTTGACTGTACATGAATTTTTTGGAATAGTAGCCGTGTTAGTCTGTGGTTCAGGCATATCACAAAATAAAATAAAATAAAATAAAAAACACTGTAGCACTTTAAAGACTAACTGCTATATTTTTATTGTTAGCTTTCGTGGATCAAGTCCTCTTCTTCAGACAAAGAGTGAAACTTACAGGCATGGTTTTTATACACCAAATTCAGGGGGTCAAAGGGAGAAGGGGTGTGGTCCAATATGTTTAAATAACCAATCAACCGGGCTAGACGAATACCCAGGAGTGATCTACTACAAGACATGGCCAGGAGGGAAAGCAATCACACACCACTGGTTGTCACCTTCAGCCCTCAACTTAAACCCCTCACACGCATAATGAGGGATCTCCAACCCATCTTGGACAAGAGTGCTTCACTTTCCAAAGCCCTTGGTGACAGACCCCTACTCGCTTATAGACAACTCCCCAATCTCAAACAACTATTGACACACAACAGACAACACAGAAGTGGAGCAGATATGGGAACTAGACCCTGCTGCAAATCCAGATGTCAACTATGCCCCCACATTCGCTCTGGAAACAGCATTACTGGACCCAATGGCACCACACACAACATTAAAGGCAGTTTTACTTGTGCTTCTGCCAATGTGATTTATGCCATCTCTTGCCAAAAATGTCCATCCGTGCTTTTTGTAGGACAAACAGGACAATCTTTATGCAAAAGAATTAATGGACACAAATCAGACATCCGGAATGGCAACACAGAGAAACCTGTCTCAAACCACTTCAATCTAACTGGACACTCTATCCAAGACCTGAAAGTTGCAATTCTGGAACAGAGAAATTACAAAACTAGGATTGAAAGGGAGACAGCAGAAATCAAATACATCCATCTGTTAGACACCCATCACAGGGGACTAAATATTAGTGAAGGGTTTCTGGGACATTATCAAATTTGATACACAGATTGCTATATGATTTTATATTACAACTTTCCTGCCAATTCTCTTTAGCAAAACAGAAAGTAACCAGGTACAAGTTTTCCTCCCCTGACATGCAGGTCAAAAGTTGATCAGAGACCAGAATGGGCTTTCTCAGCAACCTTGAGATTGAAAAGGAATTTATCTGAATAATCTATTGTTGCTAATGGCTGTGTGAAGCTGTATTGTTGTGCTTGCTTGTCTGTCATCTTGCTTGACCACACCCATTCTCCCGTTGACCCCTGAATTTGGTATATAAAGAACATGCCTGTAAGTTTCACTCTTTGTCTGAAGAAGTGGACTTGATCCACGATAGCTAACAATAAAAATATAGCAGTTAGTCTTTAAAGTGCTACAGTGTTTTTTATTTTGTTTATTTTACTTTGTTTTGTTTTCTGATACACTAATATATTCATTCTTGAGGTGCAGTAAAACCAGAACTTCCCACTGCCTGAGAAAAGCCACCCGTAAAATAAGTTCCCTTTTTAAGAGCTCCACTTTTGTGCTAGCTAGCCGTGCCAAAACGTAGGTGTCCAAAGGCAGTTGGCTTCCTTCCCAATAAGTATTTTAGAAATGATGATATACATATAGATTCCTGCAAAACTTCAAGGCGTTCTGGTAGCCAGTGAGAGAGCACATCAGTAACCCCTTAGCCACTAATACCCCTTTGTGATAATAAAGAAAGAACCCAGCCATAAATAGCCGGCTGCTGGCAATCTGAAATAAGCTATACCAAAATAGGCCAGACTCGATTCAGGCTTCTTTTAAAATAGGTTTTGGTGGAGGGGGTTTAATAGCCAACCGCAAAACAAAGAGAAACTCTCTCAACATGGTTGGGCTGCAAAGGAAATTCAATAATGAAAAGGACACACGGTAACAAGTTTTTAATATTTCCTGTGCAAAGACTTAAAAGTTAATGATTAATTTGTCCAAGAAGCATTGAAATAATAATGGGCCGAGGCTAGGCAACCGTTAGACGTCTCGCTGCTCCCGGTGAAAAGCAAAACTTGCAGAAGTCCAAATGAAAAGTTTGTAGACTGTTTTGAAGGCAGTCCATTGGCTCAAAGAGACCAGGGTCTGCCACTGCAGCTAAATTTGCCTTACGAAATAAGGCTTGGCCAAATTGCACAGGTGAAATCTTAATTATTATGCATTTAGTACATTTAGTAATTTCTTCTTTGTCTACTGTAGCTAGGCCAGACATGAAACTGAGTTCATTCTGTAGTGAGTTCATTCTGTAGTACCTTTTGCCTGACCTAGTGTGAAAAAGAATAGCTGGCACAACAAGGTTGCCATTACCAAGATATACCCAGTTGCGGTTCATCTGTGAGTCTAAGTTCATTAAAGGCTGCCATAGAAATTCTTAATTGCTGTGCTGTCCACAATCTTCAAGGAGGCTCTTTCCGTGTATCCCCATTTGGTAATTACACATTTTAAAAAGTAGCAGGCATGTATTTCCAGTGGTGGGCAGCAACAGGTCCCCCCCCCCCGAGATGGTAGCAAAATTGGGTTGCCTCTGGGCGGGGGGTGGGGGATTAGCAAAATTGGGTGGCTACGCCCACCTCCCTGCCCTGCCCCATCAGGTTTTGTCCCTGCAAGTGGTTCAAGGTCTCCCTTGCTCAAAAGCCAGTCATATCCGACTCTAGGGTGCAGTGCTCATCTCCATTTACAGCCAAAGAGCCAGTGTTGCCTGTGTTTGCAGATCTATACATGGCCATATGGCAGGCATGACTAGATTACCCACAACATAGGCTCCGCCCATGACATAGGCTCCGCCTACGGTGTGGTAGCGAATTTTTTTTGCTGCCCACCACTGTGTATTTCATGTTGTTTTCAGAGTATGCATATGGGCAAAAATAACAGCGATAAAGAAAAGGGTGGAAAGGGAACTTTTTTGTTACATTTTGTTACAGATTTATTTCTCTGTGAACTTCCATGCATCAAAATCCACATCTTCCGACACAGGAGTACGAATACATCTCCCCTAGATTTATTCAGTGATCATCAATACCTTGGTGTAGGTACAGAGATTAGGCAAAGGGAACAGCCAGAGTTCAATTGGGGTTAGTGGTTAAGACACTGAGCTTGCCGATCAGAAGGTTGGTAGGTCAGCAGTTCAATTCCAGAGTGCTGCATGACGGAGTGAGCACCTGTCATCTGTCCCAGCTCTTGCCAACCTGGCAGTTTGAAAGCAAGAAATTGCAAGTAGATAACTACCGGTAGGTGCTGCTTCGGCAGGAAAGGTAACAGTGTTCCATGCACTTTGGCATTTAGTCATGCTTGCTACATGATCACAGAACTGTTTACAGATGCAGACAGCGCTGGCTCTTTAACTGTAAGCGGAGATGAGCACCACCTTCTAGAATTGGATACGACTAACTTTCAAGCAGTAGAGACTAATGTCAAAGTTATGTGAGTGGTGGTGGAGGACGTCATCAGGAAGGGGCTAGTGCTGTTTTGCCAGGAGATGTCGTAGGGATGACAACTTGCAGCATTCAAGAAATCTGACAAAGGAATAGCATTTGCTGCATTACAAGCAGTAAGTCGGAGACCCGTTGCAGATGTACTAGGGCAGTGGTGGTGAACCTGTGACACACATGCCAGAGGGGCACTCAGAGCCCTCTCTGTAGGCATGCACACCATTGCCCCAGCACAGAGTTCACCCTACCACTCTGCCCAGAAGCCCAATGGGAGCGCTTCTTCCCTCCCCCAGCACAGAGTTTGCCCCGCCCCTGTTGAGTTTGGGGACTAAGTCTCTAAATTACTAGGTCTCTAAAAGGTTCGCCATCACTGTACTAGGGACTGAAGAAGCTCATCTTCAAATGCACACTCAGCTCTGAAACTCATTGCTTAATTTTGTCTCAGGTTAACTAACTCACAGGGTTGCTCAGATGAGACAGTAGAACCTCGGTTAACAAATGGCTCAGTTACTATAAAAGTCACATAACAAAAGGAAATCCATTGAAAATAGCGCATCGATTTATGGATTTTGCCCTGGAGCAGATTAATTGGTTTTCAATGCACTCCTATGGGAAACTGTGTTTCAGTTGAAGCAGGGATGGCCAAACTATGGCCTGCGGGCTGGATCCAGCCCATAATGCCAATTCATCCGACCTGCAAAGCCTTCATCGCTCCCGGAAGCAAGAGTAAAACACGCCTCGTGACAAGGGCTTCATGGGCCCGATGAATTGGCATTGGGGGCCGGATCCAACCCATGGTCCATAGTGACTGGCCACTTAAACCATGTGACTAGCCCAAAGGCCCAAAAAGTTTGGGCACCCCTGAGTTAAAGTATTTTGGTTTTCCATGCATTACTATGGGAACTTGCATTCAATGCATTCCTGTGGGAAATTCAGTTAAATTACTTTTCACTGTAAGAAATGTCCCGGAGAACGCATTAATTACATTAACTGAGGTTCCACTATAACTGAGTTATCCACTATAACAGAAGAGAAAGGGGTCAAATCATGTACACTGCCTTGAAACCCCTGCAGGACAAGGATGATTTTTTAAAACCAAATGCATACACAGATATAAATACATAGACACCCTTCATTGAGGTCCATATGTTATGCTCAGCACACTTGTCATCGTCCCACCCAATTCCATCATAACGCCTTTTGGATTAGCTTAATCGTCTTACCATTTCCAGATTTCATCGCTTGCCAATCAACCAATCGGGTTCTTTCTGTGAAAGCCTAAGATCTCATTTTGTGGTGAGGTTTTATCTTGAACTACCCAAGAGGTGATATTTTAATATAATTTTGCCAAGCCCTATCTAATTATGCGCCCATGTGTTTTGATGTCTCCTGCTCTCTTTGTGGCAGTTGTGAAGTCATTATAGAGAAATTACATAAATGCACCCCATTCTTGGCCTCTGACATGACGAGAGACATCTGGATTAATATTATAATAAAAGAATCTAATCTATCTGTCACTGAAATCTGAGATTCTGTTTCATGTGAAGCCAATTCAGTAATAAAAAAAAAATTAACCATGTGCTACAGAAATGATTTGACAGGAGTGTGCATTTCATTAAATTAAATTTTTATATAACTGCATGTTATCCCACTCCTTGTTCTCCTCTCCCTTGTTAATTATGTCTGCTAAATCCCCCAAATGCAAAAATCATCCTAAAAGGCCTAGTTCTGTCAAATGATTCTGTGATTAGGTAGAGGTAAAGGTAGCCCTTGCTTGAAAGCCAGTCGTATTTGATTGTTCAGTGCTCATCTCTGTTTAGAGCCAAAGAGCCAGCGCTGTCCGCATTTGCAGATGTTTCCATGGACATGTGGCAGGTATAGAACAGTTACCTTCCCACCAAAGTGGTACCTATTTATCTACTTAGAGTGTCTTGCTTTCGAACTGCTAGGTTGGCAGGAGCTGGGA